>JANBXA010000391.1:16260000-16720000 GCA_030556225.1 Cricetiscus sungorus
ATATTCAGACTTTAGGTTATTAAGTACTTCTATCAAAACAAAACAAAACAAATCATCAAACGGTACCTATACCACTAGGGGAATGAGCACCTCTTGGTTTCAGAGAAGTAATTTTCCCTATCCTTTTTCATTCAGTCTCTGCAGCAACTCAATGAAGGCAGGGTTGTCATCACCTCCATTGTAAAGAAGAGGAATGCAAGACTGCTAAGGGTAAGAAATGTCCAGCTGAGTCCAAGACTGACATTGTACTAATATATATTGAACATTAACCAACCAGGCAATTGATCATTGGCTAAGCAATTAATGTTGACTTTATATACCTGTTTCACTGTTGACTTCTATGGCTTGTCACTCTAATTGAGCTGCTCATATGAGTTTGAGTAACCCAGTCAAGCAATTGAGAGAATAAACTAAGACATGGAAACATCTAGGACTAAGGACAAAACATAAAGGGAAAATATTTCACCAACCAGTGGAGGTGGCAAATAGGGGCCCAAAAAATGACAGCTTGAAATCAGACCCAAATATCTATAATTGACATTGGAGCAGGGTGATAGGTTGTCCTGACAAAGATCTTCAGGGAACAAGTGCAGAATGAATAGAATAAATGGCATGTGACTTATGATGTGAGGAAAGAATTTAGGGGGTATGTGTAGGGAATGTTTCCATGGTGAAGAAAAAAGATTGCTAACTCAGTAAAACTAAACCAAAACAAGAACAAAAATCCCTTATTTTGAAAAGGAACCATGGCTTAAATAATGCTTTAAAATATTGATTATAACAAATTATTGCTTGTGTATTTCTCTGCATACAGTAACCTGTTTCATTTCTCTGATGAAAAGAAGTTTGACTTAGAATAGTGATATGGTGTATGTTTTGCTTAAGTTGTGTACTGATACTTCCATCCTTCAGTTTTGACTGCTGAAATCGTACAACTGCCAAGACTAGTTTTTGTTTTTGTAGATTGCTTTCCTGTTCTGTATTGAGTGTCTTTACATACCTTTGAAAATATTTCATTTTTCCTTTAAGGCTATTTGTGAGATATATAGGTGGATGAATGGATGGATGGGTGGATGGATGGATAGATAGATAGATAGATAGATAGATAGATATGGACTTAAATTATTTTGTTAAGAAAAGCATTCAAGTATTAAGTATCATTATTTTTATTGTAGTGGTGAGGTTGTAGAGACAGCTCAGCAGTTAAGAATGCTTACTGCTCTTGAAGGATACTAGACATCTCATAACCATCTATAACATTTGGGGACTTGACAGCACCTTCTTGTTTCTGGGGGAACTCACACACAGATGTACTCACAAAGATCCATTATACAAACAAAAATAAAATCTTAAAAGCAGTTTTAGTAGAACAGATGTAACTTCAATACTGCAGCCTGGCTCTGTGGCAAACAGAATCTTCCTATTATAATGAAGCAGAGAAGGCCACCTCAGCTAGCATTGTTTAGATAGCTGCATCTCACCACACAACTCCCTAGGTAACCTTGAACCTGACACCCTTTTCTCTCTGCTGCAGTTCCCCAACTGGATAGTGAGAAGATGGATCCTTTCATAATTTTGAAAGTTGCCTGAACATTGACAAGGTTTGAAGGCAATATGGGCAGAGATTTCATGTCCCATAAGAACTGCTTGTCAATTAGCTCAGTTCTTCTATAGCAGGAAACTGAAGAGCAATTTAAAAAGACTTGGGAGTTTTTGAACATTTAAGCCAGGTGTTTTGATATGCTTAATTTCCAGCCAGTCAAAACAGAAAAGGTCAAGAGAACTCTAGAAAATTATACTAATAATTTTGACACAACCCCTTAGTTAAATTGTGTAAACCATCAGTAAATATATGAAAAATGAGAGGAAAGTTATGATTAGAGAAATTCAAAGTTACATGAATTCCATCCTCTCATCTCTGAAAATAGCAAACCAGCTAAAGATGCCCAGGTTAGTGCTTGCAAGGTGGTAGGATCAGGGAAGATGCTCCCATAGATGGCTAGAGGAACTGGCTAGGGAATGCTTGTCAACACCTACCATCATTTAAAATGCAAACATCTTAAATTTTTGAAATTTCACTTTGAAAAAGTGTTCCTGGGTATATATTTACAAGTCTCTATTAGTATATAATGCAACAGCACTGTTTATTTCTAAAATTACATATGAGCGGGCAGGAATTGAATACCAGCACATTTCTCAGTAAGACACCCAAAAAGGACAATATTGTCCCTTCCTAATAACCTCTGCTATTGCAGTCATGGTGTTTATTAGGGTTACTCCTAGGATCAAATACCTGATGGCACATTTACAGACTCACCTTCAGAGATAGAATCCAGATTGTACAAATTATTCAGGGAACTGCCAATATTACCAAAAGGTAATTCTGAGGTCCCAGTGAGCAGGCTGCATAAGACAACAAGGCTTCGAAGTTGGAACATCTTTGTTCCTGACACCTGAATGGTCATAGGAGGAAGAAGAGAAAACAAGAACCCACAGTGAACATCTGTCACTCTCAAACTTAACCATCCTACAAGACAGAAGTGGTGTGTCACAATAATTAAGAAGTGTAGCAGCATAAATGCCCACCCTCAGGAGTAAATAAAGAAAGTGAGGATAAGTGCACAATGAAATTTTATTCAGCCATAAAGAAAATTGAAATCATGACATTTCAGCAAGTGGATGGAACTGGAAGTCATTGTATTTATCAATCAGAAAGGCGAATACCCCATTTTCTTTTACATGCATGGGAGATTTGTCTGCATTTACATTTATTTTTCATGTGTGTGCGCGTACAATCATGAATCAAGTCGAGAGGAGAAGAGGAGCTCTTAAGGGAAGGGAAGAGGGGAAAGAGAGAACAGAGAAGGCATATGACATGAAAGTAAAAGGAAGGAAGTAGAGAGTATCAAGGGGTGGGGATGGGGTAAGAGAGAAGGGGAGAGATAGGTATGGGAACAGAGTATGCAGGAAAATACCACAGTAAACCCACTACTTTTTATAGTGAGTTTAAAAAATAAGAAATATAACTACACACAATAGCAACTAAGGAAAAACAGTTGACTTGTTCTGGTAGGCAGGGGGTGAGGAAAGGGAGAGAAACTTTAGAGACTCAACCAGCAGGGTGTGGAGGGGAATGAGCTTAGAAAGCCAAGCTGACTCCTCTTATGCTTTATGCTCAAGATCTTTGTGCTTGCTGCCTTCTCTGGTTGAGACATATTTCCTCTTTGGTTTGCCACCAAGATCTGTTCTCTGCCTTCAATGAAACTTCAAACTATAGAGACCGGTTCGAGGCTCCCACTACCTGACTCCACCAAGCTTGGGGCAACAAGGCCCTTAGGGAAATAACGATGGCTGATGTCACTGTTGAGTCTAGACTCAAAGAAGTCTTTGTCCACACACTAAGACAAATCATTGATGAATAAAATCTGAACAGTCAGCCGAACCCACTTGAACCTAGGTTGTTCTTAGTTCCACACAATATCATTCATGTCTTTGACTTTACTAGAGTCAAAACTGCCCTAACACAAACAGCACATTCCCTCTGCTTTTTGTCCCAAAGATTCCTGTACTCACTCATATGGGGGACCCCTACTCACTGGTTTAAAGAAGGATGAACAGAAAATGCTTGTTTCTTTGTGTCCTGGGTTGCTGTGGGTCACACTGTCCCTTATATTGTGGTGACAGGATGAGAAGCAATATCTGGGTTCCAGGACATTCTTAGAAGACTCCAAAGAAAATATCTAAAATTAGCCAAGATATTCCAACCCAAAGGTCACCCTGAATGCTTGAGTGACAGTGATGGATGGAGAGGAACTTCTGCCAAGAATAAGATCACGAATTGTCAAACCTGAGGCCAACAAGAAGTTAAGTATGGGCTGAGAAGAAGATCCATAATGGATTGGTGGATCAATGTTGACAAGGGTCCTGGTGTTTCCTAAGGCTAACCCATTTGCCATTGGAAAT
Source organism: Cricetiscus sungorus (assembly GCA_030556225.1). Lineage (NCBI taxonomy): Eukaryota > Metazoa > Chordata > Mammalia > Rodentia > Cricetidae > Cricetiscus > Cricetiscus sungorus. The sequence continues at coordinate 16,263,964 of JANBXA010000391.1, forward strand.
ATCAGAGAGGGAAAATGACTACATTGTGGTCATGGAATAAGTAGGGCAGAATTGTGGATTTCAAGTAGCTCTGCACATCCTTCCTACACATACCTGCCCTGTATTATATCTGAGTGCCCTAATCATCTCTCCTGGGTAGAGTAAGACAATACGAGGGATGTTGGGAGGAGGCAATAATGACATCTCCTCCATCTTGCTAACTCATGCTTTTTTAAAAACCAGCTTCCTAGATGATTTTGTTTAATTCCTACCCACATCTATGATTTCTCAGAGTATGAAAGATCATCAATACTAAAAGTAAAAGGAGGAAAATAAGTCACTGAGCTGCCATGGGGGGGGGTGATGCTTCTTTCTGGAGCCAATAAGACTGGTTGTATAATTCACATCCTTCCTAGATTGAAATCATCCCTGATAATAGTGTAACTGTGTGACCCACAGTTATCAATGGGCAGAAGTTAGATGATGTGTGAATGCAAAAGTTAGGGTTGCCGTGGGCTGAGGGGCAAAATATAGCTCCCCTGGCCCCAGAGAATAAACCAAAGAAGCTAAAGAGAATTAGGATTTGACTTTATAACTCACAGACTCCATGTGCCTTTTGGGATTATAAGGTTCAGGTCCTCAAATGATGCACTTTTTTCTTGTTTAATTAAAAATAATTTTTCTCTTGGTCTCATTTTCTAGTGGACTCTTCCAGATAATTGTAACTGAAAGAGTTATGGATGAAGATAGACAAATGGGTTCTGTGGACTTCCACCTCCTATATGGGTAGAGAGATAATTTATTGCCATATGTGAGAAGCTAAAGCAATTATGTGACATAGACTCCACATTGAAGGCTGAAAATGTATGTTTTCTTTATGCTAGCTCATGTCTCTTCTTAAGCCAATGAGATGGGTCAGCAGGAGAGGCACTTGCTCCACAGACCTAATGACCCCTGTTTGCTCTGCAGAGCCCAAGAAACGTGGAAGGAGAAGAAAGCTCTTGAAAACTATCCTCTGACCTCACCAGGTACATCATCACACATGCACTTACACCTACAACTGAACATCACACACACACACACACACACACACACACACACACACACACACCAAAAATAAGACTGATGTTTCTTGGGTCAAACAGATTGTAGACTCTGCCTAAAGCTGGTGTCTGGACTTTCTAGGATGTCATGACTGAATCAGCTGGACAACAGGATTGACAGTTGACCTCCATCTCACATTTGGTGAGATTACCCCACTCTGATATTCAGAGCCTTAGTTTAACATCCAAATTCTGTGGGTCATGTACACAGTTCTTCACAATGTGAACTGCAGGAGTATACACTCCTATAAGCAGACAACTGGCAATAACCTTTATTTCCAGCAGGAATGCTCTGATCCATCTTGTTCTATCTTCCAGTGACCTCGAAGTTGGTTAATACAGGAAGGGGTTTTGCAGAGATGAGAAGGCGGGGTCTGTGTGAATAAAAACTCCTGTTCCCAACAATGGGGTGCAGAGCCAAGTGCTTTGCTGAAATCCTGTACAGGGGGGTTTATTCACACCAGTAAAACAACCTTGAGGGTGCTAGAGTAGAGATGGTAACATCAGGCCTGTTGCTGGCCCCCAACCCCAGTTGCTGAAGCTGCTAAGTGAGTGAACATCTTGTACCTGAATGTCCTTGGTATTAAGAGCAGGGAAGTGCGTGGGGGAAGTGTGAAGTTGGTAAAGGGACTAGTAAGTTTATGATGAGAGCTTGTACCTGGGACATGGAAGACTCAAGTTCAAATCCTCACTCTTTGCAATGCGGGCTTCATGACCTGACATGGGGTTTCTTCCTTCTCTGTTAAGTGGCATTGGAAAGTGCACCTCACTTCCCCACTAGCCATGTGCAGAGAGAACAGGTGGGAAGTATATGTGAATTCCTCACACTGGGCAGGCTGTGCACACATCTGACAGTAATGTCTACACTTATATTACACAGCACATATAAAGGGCTTTTGTCAGGCAAAGGTTAGGCTATTAGAGGCCATCCCAGGCCTGTACTGGCTGCTCTGAGTCACATTGGAATAAATATCTCCCTGTGTGTACAGGAAGTATCCTCCCATGTAAAGTATGTTTCTGTCAGGGACAGAGGGTGGGATGTAAGTGTTGTGGAATGAATTTGTCATTGACAATCTCCAGTGAGACATTTAGGATAAGTAGTCACAGGCTAGGACTTTCTACCCATAACATGACTGTTAATCTCAGTCATGGTAGCTTTCTGGTCCCACTAACTCCAGCATTTAATCAATGAACTTGTTTTTGTTCCCACTCAGGTCCCTTTTAGGAAAAAGCTCCTGAGACCAGAGAGCCCAAGCATTGTGGCTGGGATCACACAAGAAACAGGCCAGTTTGAATCTTAGGGGATTTGCTCCCTAGATTTCCCTTACCCATAAGGATCTAACAGCCTGCAACCAGACCCCCCTCACAGAACCACATAAACCAGCCTGAAACACCACCCACCAATGCATTGTTGTGTTGCAATTTTACAAGTTCTCTATTACTATGCAACAGTCTAGATGATATGTATTTTGTTTGTTTTTAAGAGATGGAAAGAGACAATAAATAGCTAGACAATATATATATATTGTCTATATGTATACATACATACATATGATAGAGAGCTCAGCAGAGTGACAACACATCAAGAGACACAGAGAAAGAGAAAGACAGAAACAGGAAAAAAAGAGGATTAATCCCCTTTACACTAGTTCTCATCTCACATTCAAATCACAAGCAGGAAACTCTGCATATAAGAAAATAAAAAATAAAAATAATCAAGTAGTTCCATTTATCACAGGTGAAAATAGCAATTAGAGAAACCGTATAACCTTAGAATCTGACAGGGTGAAATGTTATCAGTTCCCTCTGGGACTGGAAAGAGAGAACTCAGCAACAAAGAGCTTTTACTACTTTGCAGAGAGCAAACATTTGATTCCCAGGACCCAATTAGTACTTATAGATACCTGTAATTTCAGTGCTAGGGAGTTCAAATACTTCCTCTGATCTTCTCAGGGACCTGCATACCCATAAGTTCATGCAAGCAAAGACATTTACCAATAAAATTAAATATAAAAATACTGCTTTAATCTTTGGTGTAGCGAGCATGTTTTCCCACTGGCTGCCTGGTCCCGCCACCATGCCAGCCCCCAATAACATACAGAGACCCTGTATTTGATACAATGTTGTTGGCCAGTTATTATCATTTCTTATCGGCTAGCTCTGTCTTAATTATTAATCCATTTCTACTAATCTAAGTATTTCCACGTGGCTCATCTTACCAGCCAGAGCAGCTGGTGTTTTGCTGTCTCCATGCTCTCCATGTTGACTCTTCCTTCCTATTTTCTTTTTTCTCCTAGTCTCCTAGTCCAGCCTATTTTGCTTTTCTATTGGCCAACAGTGCTTTTACTCATTTACCAGTATGAGAAACATATTTACAGAATAACATCTCCCATCATCTCCTCTTTTCTGTCTAAATAAAAAGAAGGGTTTTAACCTTTGCATAGCAAAATATATCACACAACAGTTATCAAATAAGAATCACAGTTAACAATAATTAGTCAATTAACATTTAGTAAGACTTAAAGAAAACATTTTATTATCTATCCTATCTTTGTGAGCCAAAATCTTATATGTAACTTATCTTTAATCCTAACTAAGGAAAACTATAACCATAACTATCTGTCTTCAACTCCATCAAAGACCACAGAAGGATAATATATAAACTCTAGAAATGACAGAGACAACTCACTGCCTGGCCAGTCACCCGAAGTTCTTCTGTAATGTTCCATCTTCAGCCCATAGACTATAGTATGTCTGGCAGACTCCTCAGCAAAGCAGAAAACTGTCCATCTGTATTGGCAGTTTGTCAGTCATTTTTTTTTTCTGTGTCCTGTAGACTGTCTGGCAGCCTCTTCCATGAAGCAGGAATCCTATAGCAATGTCCATCTTGTTTTAGCAGTCATGTTTCTGTGGGTCCTGTATGTCCAGTTTATACAGCATATAGTCAAATAGTCTAGACAAGAGTAGTATTTTGCCCAAATGGCTAGTCTTGTCATATTAGAAGCAAACTACATAACGCGGTTTTTTTTGTTTTTTTTTTTTGTTTTTTTTTTTGTTTTTTTTGATGTCCATCTTCCTTTCTGATGCAGGTGGTGTTACTAGGAGCAATTGTGCCTCACTGTCGAGAAAAACCCTAAACCATCTTAAATGCAATATTCTGTAGGTCTTTGAAAAGTTTGAAGAATGCCTATTCATCTCAAATACATCTCTGCATATCTAGAAATCCTAACTAACTTAACTCCAAGTTTTGACTATCATAGGTAACTCTCTATAATCTGTACTAAATTATACATTACATTTTTAATAAGCTATATAAACACAATACCTAAACGAGAGGAGAAATATACATATCACAAAATTGACCTTAAATTGTATCAATAAATGAAAATCCATTCCAGAACAAAGCATTTATATCTATACCATAATTCCCTTTTTACCTTTAAAAAGATTGCGTATGGGTCTTGGTCTGGAAAATGGAAATTAACAAGGGTATTATCCACTAAAAACTGGGATCTTCTTGTTCTTCAGAATCTTCCTTGAGCACTTGCTTTGCCCTTTTATCTAATCATTCCTATATCACTTTTCTTATCTTTTTCAAAAAGAGATCCCTTAATCTAACCTCATTTGCTTAGTTTCCTCCCAGATCATGACCAATAATATTTGCAATCAACTCCTCTATAAATGATCATAGACATCCATGACCCACAGACCAACAATGAAAAAATGCAACACACCCTTCCTCTTGAGAATATGTGTGTCATGGTCTCAAATTTACTTCCTGCTGTCTTGGGACAAAGGCATCTATAGGAGACACTGAGAAAATTGAGATAATGGTCAAGTCCTGGGAGAGCTAGCTATTGTCAAGTCTCAGTGTGATGGAAAAGCACAGGGCTTATTTGAAGTCCTTGCTGGTGTAGTCTATGAGGTGATACCATCTTAGCTAACCAAAAGTTATCCTGAGCAGTTTGTAGCCTAAAGATGATCTTTGTGTGGCATTTGTCAGCTTAGTGACATTGCCACAATCTAGGTGGGGTCATTGTGGAGGAGTTAAAAGACCACAATCTATTAAATATATTTGGAGTGTATAAACTTAATTCCCACTTACCTACTTCAGACTTAAACCCAAAATCACATAATGGAAGCTTATTTCTAGAATTTAGTACTCTATATGACCATTAATTTATGACAGAAAGTTTGAATATATGTAATAATCTTATAAATTTTGAGATAATATTCTTACCCCTTCTGATACCCATCTCAGCCACACTAGCAAGTCAGCAGAAAAGACTCCAGCATACAGGCTACACCAACAGCCCCCCATGGGACCCTGTAACCTACAAATCCTATTCCACCCTCAATATGATAATCCCCAGTGGCTGTGTGGGACACAGACATCTATTGTACAGAAAGGAGTGAGAGATGACTGATCAGCTTCCCATCTGGACCTCTCAGCAACTAGGCCCTCCTTCCCAGGGAAAAATTCTCAGATCATTCCCACACATCTGAGCCACAAATCCCACTCTGTCCCCAATCCTACCCATATACCATGACCTCAGCAGCCCCCTAGGATACAGATATCTACTGCACAGAGAGGGCTGAGAAAGAGGACTAAGAGGTTTGGATCAAGAAGCAAAGACACTGCCTGCACCAATGTGAAAAAGAGATGGGTAGATGTCAATATAAGAACACATTCAACAACATAAAGAACAATACAGCAATATCAGAACCTAGTGGTACTACATTAGGTAGACCTGAACATCCTAACACAGATGAAGCAGAAGAAAATGACTTAAAATAACATGATCTAACAGAAAATGGAAAGAACTGCCATGTTTAACATAGTAAAAATGGCAATCTTGCCAAAAGTAATCTACAGATGCAGTGCAATCCCCATCAAAATCCCAGCACAATTCTTCACAGACCTTGAAAGGATAATACTCTACATGGGAAAACAAATTACCCAGGAGATCCAAAAATAACCCTGTACATTAAAGGAACTTCCAGAGGCATCACCATCCCTGATTTCAAGCTCTACTATAGAGCTCTAGTCCTGAAAACAGCTTGGTATCGGCACAAAAATAGACAGGTAGACTAATGTGATTGAATTGAAAGCCCCGATATTAATCCATACACCTACAAACACCTGATTTTTGATAAGGCAGCTAAAATGATAAAATGTGAAAAAAGAAAGCACTTCAACAAATGGGGTTGGCATAGCTGGATGATGGTGTGTAGATGAGTGCAGATAGATCCATATTTATTGCCATGCACAAAACTTAAGTCCAAATGGATCAAAGACATAAACATAAACCCATCCACACTAAATCTCTTAGAAGAGAAAGTTGGAGGTATCCTTAAACAAATTGGTACAAGAGACTACTTCCTGAACATAACATCAGTAGCACAGACACTGAGATCGATAATTATTAAATGGGGCCTCGTGAAAATGAGAAGATTCTGTAAGGCAAAGAACACAGTCAACAAGACAAATCAGCATCCCACAGAATCTTCACCCCACATCTGAGAGAGGTCTGATCCCCAAAATATACAAAGAACTCAAGACGCTAGTTACCAAAACACCAAATAATCCAATTCAAAGAGGGATACAGAACTCAATAGGGAGTTCTTAATAGAGGAATCTAAAATGGCTGAAAGACACTTAAGAATGTGCTCAACATCCTTAACCATTAGAGAAATACAAATCAAAACACCTCTGAGATACTGTCTTACTCCTGTCAGAATGGCTAAAATAAAAAACACCAAACACAGTTTGGTGGAGGATGTGGAGAGAGGGGAACACTCCTTCACTGCTGATGGGAGTGCAAACTTATACAGCCACTTTGGAAATCAGTATGGTGGTTCCTCAGGAAAATGGGAATCAGTATACCATGGAATCCAGCAATTCCACTCTTAGGCATATACTCAAAAGATGCACATCCATGCAATAAAGACATCTGTTCAACTATGTTCATAGCAGCATTATTTGTAATAGCAAGAACCTGTAAACAACCTAGATATCCCTCAACTGAATAACAGATAAAGAAAATGTGGTACATGTACACAATGGAGTATTACTCAGAGGAAAGAAACAATGGAATCTTGAAATCCACAGACAAATGGATGGAACTAGAAGAAACCATCCTGAGTGACATAACCCAGTCACAAAAAGACAAACATGGTATGTACTCACTCATATATGGATTTTAGACATAGAGCAAAGAATCACCAGCCTAAAATCCACACTGCCAGAGAAGGTAGGGAGCAAGGAGGATCCTAAGAGAGACATATATGATCCCCCCCGAGGAGGGGAAGGGACTAGATCTCCTGAGCAAATTGGGAGCAGCGGAAGGGGGAGGGAGTTGGGAGAAAGAGATGGGGAGAAGAGGAGAAAAGAGAAGAACATGAGGAAGCAGGAAGATTGAGTCTTGAGTTGGGGGAAGAATAGAGGAGAACAAGAAAGGAGATACCATAATAAAGGGAGCCATTATAGATTTGAAGAGAAAATTGGCTCTAGAGAAATGTCCAGAGACCAACAAGGATGACCGCAACTAACAATCTGAGCAACAGTGGAAAAGATACCTTAAATGCCCATCGCTGATAATGAGATTGATAACTAACTTGTATGCCATCATAGAGCCCTTAACTAGTAGCTGATGAAAACAGAAGCAGACACCCACAGCTACAGACTGAACAAACTCCCGGAATTTAGTTGCAGAGAGGGAGGAGTGATAAGAAAAGGGGTAAAGACCAGGCTACAGACATCCACAGAGACAGCTGACCTGAAAAAGGAGGCGCTCATAGACCCCCTCCCCAGACTGATAGCTTCTATGAAGCCAACTCTGGGTCCCTCCCCAGAGACCAGGTTGAGGCTGCTACTACCTGAATCTACCTTGCGTGGGGAAACACTGTCCTTAAGAAAATAGCTATGTGATGGGGATGTCTTCTGTACATGTTTATCTTATTGGTTGATGAATAAAGCACTGTTGGCCAACAGGGAAGCAAGATAGGTGGGACTAGGAGAAGAGGAGGATTCTGGGAAACATAGGCAGAGTCAGTCGAGATGTAGGCTGCTGGAGGACTAACACCATGCTAGGCATTGCCTGCTAAGCCACAGCCTGGTGGCAATACATCGATTGATAGAAATGGGTTAGTAATTAAGACAGAGCGAGCCAATAAGAAGCCCAAGCCAATGGCCAACAGTATTATAATTAATATAGCATTTGTGTGTTCAGGCTGGCAGGAAGAATGCTTGTAACAGTTATGACTTGTGTCACTGTTGAGTCTAGACCACAGTAAGAAGCCTTTCTCCATACACTGAGACAGGTCATCGATGCATAAAATCTGAACAGCTAGGAAGGACCTACATGAACCTAGGTTGTTATTAGAGTAGCATCTATACATTCTAATGGTTTAGAGTCAACACTTCCCTAATACAAACAGTACCTTCACTCTGCTTTTTTTCTCCTAAAGTCTCCTGAAGACCAATTTATGGAAGTTTACCATGGGGTAGCTCCTAAATACTGATTTGGAGAAAGATGCAGAAAAAATCCTTGTTTCTCTATACAGTCACCTAGGATTCTGGGAGTAATAGCGGCCCTTATAAAGTGGTCACAGGATGAGAAACAAGTCCCATCCCCAGTACATTCTAAGGAGACGCCAAAGAAAATTAGCCAAGATGCTCCAACCCAAAGGTCACCCAGGACATTTGAGTGGCAGTGATGGATGGAAATAAAATTCTGCCAAGGCTAAGATCCTGAGTTGTGTAACCTGAAGCTGCCAAGAAGACATCAATTCTGTATTGGCTGGGAAGAAGACCCAGGATGGATCCATTGAAGAATGTTCCCTTGGAATGGCTCACTAAGTTTCCCCAGGTTAGCCCAGTTCTCATTTCAAAACTCAGAGAGAGTAGGTGACCAACTTGTAGTCATGAAATAAGTAGGGCAGAATCGTGGCTCTCAGATAGCTCTGCCCATCTTTTCTATTCACCTGCCCTGTTTCTGAGTACCATCTCTCCTGGGCAGAGGCAGTCTTTTGGAGGGATGCTGGGAGGAGGCCATCTCAATGACTAAAACATCTGTATTTTTAAACCAGCTTCATAGATAACTTTGTATAATGCCCTGAAGACTATTATTTCTCAGAATATAAAATTCTAATAACACTGAAAACAAAGGGAGGAAAATAAATGAGTTCATGGCCACTGTAATATCCCCGGGGAGTGTTGTTCTTTATGGAACCAGGAAGGCAGGTTGAATGAGCCACATCCTTCATACTTTGAAGTCAGGCATGTTTACAGTGTGGCTTAGAAACCCACATGCTTCCATTTTGCTGGAAGTAAATAATGTGCACAAGTCAAGATGTCTGTGAGCGGGGGAGGGAGTGATTTGGCTCTCCTGGCTTAATAGAAGAACTCAAAGATGCTAAAGAGAATTAGTATTTGAGTTTAAACTCATAGACTCCATGCTCCCTGGGGTGTTACTTCATGCAGGCAATGGAGTTCGGAAGAATAGAGTTTGGTTATAGAAAGAACAAGTAGGATATTTCCTTATAATTTCCTTGGCTTGTTGCTGAGTGATAGAAAGACCTTTCTTCAAACCATTGCTATCAACAGGGTGTTTCTTGTGAAATTCTGAGGCTTTTAACACATTGCCTACAAATAGCTGATTAATTTCATCATTACCTTTTTATTGAGGGCCTAGTAGACCCATATGGGATCTGATATGTACAAGGGATGATTTCTATTTCTGATTACTTGGTGTAGTTGAATAGATAAAGAAGTTAATTCTGAATTATCTAGAATAAGTTCAGCACTTTTAATATGTAAAACAACTCTTTCTGCATATTGAGAGTCAGTATCAACATTAAGAGGTTCTGGAAAATTGAATAGTATCAAGAGACTAGCACATGATTCTGCCTTTTGAATGAATCATAGGACTTTGAGCCACTTTAGTCATTTCCCCTGACTTACAACCTTCCTTTCGTGATTTATTTGCATCAATATAGAATGTAGGGACTCCAGAAACTGCTGTTCCTCATACCTTGTGGGGGAGGATCAGATTAGCCCTTGTTATAAATTGAAGTCTCCTGCTTTTGCTAATCTTTCCCTAAAAATTACTGAAAGCTCTTTGCCAATGTTCATTTTTCTGCCCGTAATGAGGCAATTTCATCATTAGTAGAAGGTATCACAACTTCTGCTGGGGCTGTTCCCACTAATTGACAAAGTCTTGTTTTTCCTTTTAGAATCAATTCAGAAGCACTTTCTACATAGGTCTTTAAATTCTTTACTGTCTCTGTGGTAAAAATTCTGATCTAAGATATTGTGTTCTATCTGCATAAGAATTCATATAGGTATCAAGAAAGAAAGAAAGAAAGAAAGAGAGGAAGAAAGAAAGAAAAAAAGAACGAAAGAAAGAAAGTAAGAAAGAAAGAAAGGAAGAAAGAAAGAAAGAAAGAAAGGAAGGAAGAAAGAAAGGAAGAAAGAAAGAAAGAAAGAAAGAAAGAAAGAGCCAGAAAAAAAAAAGAATAGGCTTGGCAGGGGTGGCAAATGCCTTTAATCCCATGCTAGTGCTCAGGAGGAAGAGGCAGGTGGATCTCTGTGAGTTAGAGGCCAACCTGGTCTACAAAGCTACACAGAGAACCCTGTATCAACAAAATAAAAAAAATAAAAAAGAATTAATGTAGGAGAATGAGTAGAGAGCAGTATGAGTAGCTCTGAATCCAAGCAATCCACATGTGTGTCTTTTTTTTTTCTAGAAAAGACAATTCTATCTCAGGCTCAACTGACAATTTTCTTGGACTGTTTAAGTCTTTATTATTTAGTAAAGTTTAAAATATATTACTTAGTTCTTGAGTAGTTAATTTAATTGTGGGCAGTATCCAGTTAATATCTCCCAGAAATTTTTGAAAATAGTTAAGAGTTCATAATAGATCTCTCCTGATTTGTACTTTCTTGGGTTAAATTTCTATAAAACTATGCTAGTCATTAACAGAATATCCACTTTATATTTTTTGAGGAGCAATTTGCCCATCAAGGCAAATTTACTTTACTTCATCAAATACTTTTTCAAAGGTATCTACATCTGAATCAACTAGTAAGATATCATTCATATCATGGTAAATTATAGATTGAGGAAACTGTGAATTATTTCTAATGACTGTTGAAAACTATTGAAACAAATGAAGCTGTTTAAAATTTCTTATGGCAAGACCCTTTACTGCTATCTTCTAACAGGTTGAGAATTAGTAAAAATTGGCACTGCAAAGGCAAATTTTTCTCTATCCTGTTCTTGTTAAGGTGTAGTTAAAAATCAAGCAGTCTTTTAAATTAATTGCTATAATAGACCAAGCCTTAGATAATAAGGAAGGCAAGCGAGTCCTGGGCTGTAAACTCCCCAATGGCTGGATCACCTTATTTACAACTCTCTGATCTGTTGTCAGTCTCCATTTTGGAGATTTAATAATGAATAATATAGAATTCTGAGGACTGGTTGATTCTTTCATATGTTGAGCACTTAGCTGCTCTTGTACAAGCTGTTCTAGTGCCTGTAATTTTTCTGATGTCAAAGGCTTTTGTTCCACCCATACAAGTTTGTTAGTTTACCATTTTAAAGGTAGGCTGTTGCAGAACCAGCCTGGTCCCACAGCCACCTCAACCACAAATAAACACACAGATGCTATATTGCTTATAAAACCTTTGGCCGGCGTCTAGCTAGGGCTTCTTATTGTCTAGCTCTGTCTTAATTACTAACCCATTTCTATTAATCTATATATTTCCATGTAGTCTTGGCTTACTGGAGAACGTCTGGACCTGTTACTCCTTTGGCGGCCTACATGGTGACTGTTTTTGGTGGGCTTTCTCTGCATACCTTTCCCAGAATTCTCCTTGTCCCAGTCCCACCTATCTTCCTGCCTCATTGGCCAGACAGTGTTTTATTCATCAACCAATAGGAGAAACATATATACAGAAGGACATCCCCCATAAGTAGGCCTTTGGTAACTTTGGAAGACCAACAGCTTTTGTGCCTTGCTTATATACAACCTGAATGGTCAATGACTATTCTTGATAATACTTTTTAATATTTCTCTTAGAAACATTCTTTATTTTACGGTTTGTTTCTGAGACTAGAGGAATGTTAATCTGTGTTATCCACTGCTGCAACAAGTTATGTCCCCATGAATTAATTGGTATGTTAGCCACATATGACTGTAATTTTCCTAACTGTCCTTCTGGCCCTATACACTCAACCCATCTTGTACTTTGTTTTGCCTGAGATAAAGTACTAATCCCTAGAAGCTGAATATTTACTTTCTGAAAAGACCAATCTGAATGTAAAAATTTTAGTGAAATTATTGTTACATTTGTTTCTCTGTCTAAACGATCAATTATAATATCATTTATTCATATTTTTAGGTTTGGTCTTTGAGCATTTATAGAAGTTTGCCAAAGTATTTGTTTTATGGTCTCTCCATGAATTTTTTATTCATCTACTGAGCCATTATGTCTTTGATCACATCCAGAGCAGTATGATTTTTAAGAAACAGGCATTAATTGCTCTGTGAATGAGTTTCTCCAATGTTGACAGGGAATGATTGAATCAAATTTGATATTGGAGCTTGCATGAGTAGCCCCCCCCCAGGCATTTTCTGATGGAAGAGATTTACCTTGCTTGTGTCTTGTTGATATACATTCATTAGTTCAGTGCTGGCCTTTGCCAAAGCTTCTGCATACTCCTGATGGCTGAGGCCTGCTGTTTGGATTATCTCTAGAAAAAAACATTGTTTCTAGGAATTCCTTGCCTACAATCCCTTTTCAGATGACCTTGTTTACCACAATTAAAGCATCTGACATGTCAAATTTCCTTAACATTTTTACAAGTCACTTATCCTATCAAAGCGGCATCATAAGCATGAGATACAATATCAGCTATATTTTTAATTCATTCATCTATTGGTATTGATCTTGCCTTTAAAGGCCTAATTGCTCATTTGCATTTTCAAAAGTCACAGATTCAATAAATATTTGCCTGACATCTGGATCTGATATTATTCTAATTATAGCTGGTCAATTTTTAAAGTATCAGTAAATGTTTCTTTTGGGCCTTATATAATTTTCATAAGACTCGTATATCTTTCCTGATTCTTCAACTTTATTACAAGCATTCAAAGCTGTTAAATGACATAAAATCAAGATGTGATCATCAAATTCACACTATCTTCACAATTTGCATATGGGCTTTTACCCAGAAACTGGTCTTGGGAAATATCAATATCTCTAGCCCTATCTTGTTGTTCTATGGCCCTAGCTTCCTCTGTCCACCATGTTCAACCTTGTAACTGAGGACCAGTTTACAATATTGTTGTTGCTAAAACTTTCTAGTCTTGGGGATAATTCTGTTTTGAGTTTTCCAGGAATTTAACATCTGCTGCACAGAAGGTAAATGTACACCATATGAAATGACTGATCCCCTAATTCTCCTCAAATCTACCATTTCTACAGGATTACATCTAACTTCTGCATAACCTTGAGGGTATCTATTGTCTACAGGCTATTCTTGATTAGTAACTGGATAAATTAAGGTTGTTTTTCTAATAACCTTGGGCCACCCCTCTTCAGTTTTATTATGCAGTGGCATGGCAGTTTCTTTTCTAAATACCTTTAACTGTGAGTATTTTTCTTATTTTCATTAGTAAGTCATATATTATTTTTTCTTATTTTATGTATTGATCCAAGTTCCCTCTCTCTCCCATGCCTCCAACCCCCTCCCATCCAATCACCCACCCACAAACTCCACAGGGAGGGTGATGCCTTCCAGGAGGGATCACCAAAATCTGTCAAGTCATTTTTTAAGGCATGTACCTTATCAATGGTAAGTTTTTCTAAACCTTGTGTCTTATCAGTTAATTTTTCAGATTTGGCACAGTTATCAAGCCACTTTTTAAATATAAAAATGAATTAACAAATTGATAGTCATTATAATTGACTCTATGTTAATCCCAGATAAGTCCAGTATCTCTTCATTTATTTTTTTTCCATTTTAAGCCATCCATAGTTGCACTATATAGAGTCCTAACTCTCTGCATTGTGATAGTCCCCATTCCTAATGTGGGAAAGTTTACTTAACATAAGCTAATTATCTCCTTAAGAATTCCTAGGTATCTTAGCAGATCTCCTGACTTTTCGGTGTGTCCACAGCAGCAGCATCTGGTACATGGTTGTGGGGGAGTGCAGTAATGGCAGCAGTGGCAACAGCAGAAAGCCCAAGCAGTTGCAAGAAGGCGTTGAGCTTCTGGGCTGGCATAGAGTGGTCCAGAGAGTAGATGCAGGAGTGCTGTGCAGGAGATGCCAGAGTGGTGCAAGGTGAGGGTGTAGCCAGATAGGGCATGTAAATGGAGTTCTTAATTGGTCTAGATAATAAAAAGATGGAGTCAGATATAGAGGAAAATGCTGAGAGACCAGAGAGAAGGAGGAAGCCACAGCAAACTTCACCTCCAAGAGAGAGCGATTTCCTGTCTCTCCCTGCTTATATCCTGTTTCTGCTCAACTCCCTCGCTTCTTGTCTGTCTATACAGACCTCTGTGGTTAGCTAGTGGCAAACGCCATTCTCTGACACCCAGACAAGCTTTATTAGTTCAAGCAAGATATCACCTCAAGGGCGCAGGAGCTTCCTGGATGACTGAGCCAGCAGTGGTGAGTGATCTACTGCCACTTGTTAGATGACAAAATGTGCTGTTTTGCTAAATAGTTCTATTATTAATAAAAATTCAAGAGTTATGAATTAAGATTAAAATCTTATAGATGAAAGAAGCAGGGGAGGAACAACCAGTTGACTTTCCCTGTCTTAGCAGACACTGGGCCAGCAACTATTGTCTCCATACATCCCAGATCGTTGCCTGAACCACCTGATTCAAAGTTAACTTTATTAACATGGCCTAGAAGTATCACAGTACAATCAAATATCCTGCAACACCATCCTCCAATGCAATGATGTTTTGCATTTTTGCAAGCTTATTATTGTTGAGCTACAACCCACCTGCAAGGATTTTTTTGTTTTGTTTTTTCTTTTGTTTTGTTTTTGTTTTTTAGGAAAAGAGAGAGCATGCGAGAGAGAGGGGGTGGAGAGAGATCATTTTACTCTAGTTCTCATAGTTGAACCACCATTAGAAAAGTCTTTACGTATAGGAAAAAATTTATAAGTGTGTGTGTGAGTGTGTGTGTGTGTGTGTGTGTGTGTGTGTGTGAGTGTGTGTGTGTGTGTGTGTGTGTGTGTTCAAGCACTGCCATTTATCACAGCTAAAACTAAAAATTAGTGAAATGGTATATACTTAGTGTCTGAAAATTATTATTTGATTTTCAGGAATGTTGGCTCTGTTGGCTGACAGTTTTTAATTCCTAAAACACTGTCCCTGTAGGCTAGCAATATGCCTTAGCAGCAGAGAACTTTTAACACTGTGCAAAAGGCCAGGATTTAAATACCAAGATTCAAACAATAGCTCACAACCACTTGGAACATGAATCCCAGAAGATTCAAAGCCCTCCTCCCAACTCCTCAGGGAACTGCAAAAACACAACGCACATAAACTCATGTAAGCAAAGAAAATACACACACACACACACACACACAAATAAAACTTAAAACACACACACACACACACACACACACACACACACACACACACACACACACACAAAACATTGTCATTGTCCTTAGCCCTGGCCTTGAATCTGAGTCACAGAGCCCCTCAGGCCTTGGTGTGAATGAGAACTAACCAAGGGTCTCACCCACTAAAAACTGGGATTATTTTCTTCTTTGTGTCCTCCTCCTCCTTTTTCTGCGGAATGAACCTTGATCATTTACTGAAAACTTACAAAGAAACCCAAAATTGGGACTAGAAAGAGTTTTGGTGGGTCTAGTGCCTCTGAGATGCTTCAAGTCTGGGTGTCTTACTCTTTCCATCTCTGACTCTAAATCTGGCAGGTGAGCCAGTTTGGGACAAGTATCTGTGGTAGGAAAGAAGGGTGAAAGAAAATAAAATGCAAGTGATGAGATGGAGAGAGAAGGGAGAGGAAGAGATGGAAGCAAAGAATGAGATGGAAGCTATGAGGGAAAAGGTAGAGAGTGAAAGAAGAAAGAGAAGAGCTATTGAGATTGGGGAAGGAGAGGAAGAAGAGATGGAGCAAGAGACCATGGGGGCGGGCACAGCTGTGTCCTGAGAGTAGAAACTGAAGGCTGGACCCCAGTGGCCAGGGACTCTCCATATCAAACACATATTTGTACCAATATACTACCTTCGGCTGGCTGTTTAGCTGATGGCAATGGGGAGAATTGTTTAGGAACCCATAGTCATGGCCAGTTAAATGAGCTACTCTGTGCTCTTGTCTGTCCAAGATTTGGACTGTAATCTGTCCTTCACCCTGTAGCAGCTTCCAGGTCTCTACTGAGGCACTGGACCTGCCATTTTTGCAACCATGTGTTCGTTCATCCACTTTTAACCCTAGAGTATCTTGCACTGTATCTAATCCTCTTGATAACTGTCTGTCAGCTTCTACTTCATGCTGAAATCTGTGTTGAAGTCAATGATGTAGGTTCTAAGTTTTTGTTCTTGTAATGGAGGCCTTCTCTATAGTCAGCACAGCACTAAAGTCAGCTCACTAACCTCCTCTATACAATGTCTTCATAGAGGAGGAACTGAGAGATGGGGAAGGGTGGTTGTGTAGAGAAAACCTTACAGACAGAACGACAAATTCTGTATAAAATGGCAGTGCTTGAACACACACACACACACACACACACACACACACACACACACACACACACACACACACACACACATTTTTTCCTATATGCAAAGACTTTTCTAATGGTGGTTCAACTATGAGAACTAGAGTAAAATGAACTCTCTCGAGTGCTTGCTCTCGCATGCTCTCTCTTTTCCTATAAAACAAAAACAAAAACAAAAGAAAAAACAAAACAAAAAAATCCTTCCAGGTGGGTTGTAGCTCAACAATAATGAGCTTGCAAAAATTCAAAACAATGGTTCTCTCTTTTATGGTCTCTCTCTCTCTCTCTCTCTCTCTCTCTCTCTCTCTCTCTCTCTCTCTCTCTCTCTCTCTCTCTCCCTCTCTCTCTTTCTCTCTCTCCTATTCCTCCCCTGACCTGACTCAATCTTCTTAGTCCCACATGCTTTCCTCTCCTCCCCTTTTCTTTCTCCTAGATCCCTCTTCAATCACTGCCCCCCCCCACTACCAATATGCTAAGAAGATCTTGTTCCTTTCCCCTTCTGTGAGGGACCTTGTATGAATCTCTTAGAATCCTCCTGTATCTTAGGTGTGAATTATAGGCTGGTGATCCTTTGCTCTATGTCTAAAATCCATATATGAGTGATTACATACCATGTTCCTCTTTTTGTGACTGGTTTACCTAATTCAGGATGGTTTTCTTCAAGTTCCATCCATTTGCCTATGAATTTCAAGATTCTATTGTTTGTTTGTTTGTCCCCCCTTCTGCAGAGTAATATTCCATTGTGTAAATGTGCCACATCTTCTTTATCCATTCTTCAGTTGAGGGGCATCTAGGTTACTTCCAGGTTCTTGGTATTACAAACAATGCTGCTACGAACATAGTTGAACACATGTTTTTGTTGCATGGATATGGATCATTTGGGTATATGTCTCAGAGTGGGATTTCTGGGTCCCATGGTAGACTGATTCCCATTTTCCCGAGGAACTGTCATACTGATCTCCAAAGAACAAGTTTGCACTTCCACCAGCAGTGAAGGACTGTTCCTCTTTCTCCACATCCTCTCCAGCATAAGTTGTCTTTAGTGTTCCTAATTGTAGCCATTTTGGCAGGGTAAGATGATATCTCAAATTTGTTTTGATTTGCATTTCCCTGATAGCTAAGGATATTGAGCACATTCATAAGTGCCTTTAAGCCTTTTCAATTTCCTATACTGAGAATTTTTCTCTACAGTTCTGTACCCCATTTTTAAAATAGAATTATTTGGAGTTTTGGTGACTAGTTTCTTGAGTTCTTTGTATATTTTAGAGATTAGCCCTCTTTCAGATGTAGGATTGGTGAAGATCTTTTCCCAGTCTGTGGGCTGCTGTTTGGTCTTGTCAACTGTGTCCTTTGCCTTACAGGAGCATCTCAGTTTGAGGAGGTCCCATTTATTAATTGTTGATCTTAGTGTCTGTGCTACTGGAGTTATGTTCAGGAAGCAGTCTCCTGTACCAATTGGTTCAAGGGTACCTCTCACTTTCTCTTCTAAGAGGTTCAGTGTGGCTTGATTTATGTTGAGGTCTTTGATCCATTTGGACTTGAGTCTTGTGCATGGCAATAGACATGAGTCTACCTGCAGTCTTCCACACACCATCATTTGTTGTGCCAGCACCATTTGTTGAAGATGATTTCCTCCTTCCATTGTATACTTTAAGCTGTTTTGTCAAAAATCAGGTATTCATAGGTATGTACGTTAATATCAGGATTTTCTATTCAATTACATTAGTCTACTTGTCTATTTTTGTGCCAATACCAGGCTGTTTTCAGGACTATAGCTCTATAGTAGAGCTTGAACCTGGGGATGGTGATGTCTCCTGTAGTTCCTTTATTGTACAGGGTTGTTTTGGCTATCCTGGGTCTTTTGTTTTTTCCATATAAAGTTAATTATTGTCCTTTCAAGGTCAGTGAAGAATTGCGCTGGGATTTTAATGGGGGATTGCATTGAATCTGTAGATTGTTTTTGGAAAGATTGACATTTTTTACTATTTTTATCCTACCTATCCAAAAGCATGGGGGATCTTTCCATTTTCTGGCATCTTCTTTAATTTCTTTTTTTTAAAGACACAAAGGTCTTTCACTTGTTTGGTAAGCATTACCCCCAAGATACTTTATGTTGTTTATGGCTATTGTAAGGGTGATGTTTCTCTGATTTCTTTTCAGCCCCTTTGTCAGCTGTATATAGCAGGGCTGCTGATATTTTTTTTAGTTTATCTTGTATCCTGCTAGTTTGCTGAAGGTATTTATCAGCTGTAGAAGTTTCCTGGTAGAGTGTTTTTGGGGGTCGCTTATGTAAACTATCATATCATAGGCAAAGAGTGTCAGTTTGACTTCTTCCTTTCCAATTTGTATCCCCTTGATACAATATTGAAGATATATGGAGAGAGAGGACAGCCTTGTCTTGTTCCTGATTTTAGAGGAATTGTCTTAAGCTTCTCTCTATTCAGTATGATATTGGCTGTTGGTTTACTGTATGTTGCTTTTATTATGTTTAGGTGTGTTCTTGTTATCCCTGATCTCTCCAAGACCTTTATTATGAAAGGGTGTTAAATTTCGTCGAAGGCTTTTTCAGCATCTAGGGAGATGATCATGTGGCTTTTCTTTTTCAGTTTGTTTATATGGTGGATCACATTGGTAGATTTTCATATGTTAAACCATCCCTGCAACCCAGGGATGAAGGCTACTTGGTCATGGTGGATGATTTCTCTGATGTGTTCTTGGATTTGATTTGCCAGTATTTTATTGAGTATTTTTGCATCAATGTTCATGAGGGATATTGGTCTGTAGTTTTCTTAGTTGTGTCTTTGTGTGGCTTGGGTACCAAGGTAATTGTGGCTTCATAAAAAGAGTTTTTTAATGAACCTTCTATTTCTATTGTGTGGAACAATTTGAGGAATATTGGTATTAGCTCTTCCTTAAATTTCTGGTCGAGTTTTGCACTGAAGCCATCTGGCCCTGAGCTTTTGTTTGGTTGGGAGGCTTTTGATAACTACTTCTATTTCATTAGGGGTTATAGGTCTATTTAAGTTGCTTATCTGTTCTTGATTTAATTTTAGTAAGTGATTGTTATTCAAAAATGTGCAATTTCCTTTGAATTTTCCAATTTTTGTGGAGTACAGGTTTTCAAAATATGACCTGAAAATTGTCTGGATTTCCTCAGTGGCCGTTGTTATGTCCTCTTTTTCATTTCTGATTTTGTTAATTTGTATGTTCTCTCTCTGCTTTTTGGTTAGTTTGGATAAAGGTTTGTCTATCTTGTTGATTTTCTCAAAAAACCAATTCTTTGTTGCACTGATTTTTTTGTATTGTTTTCCTGGTTTCTCCTTTATTGATTTCAGCCCTCAAATTGATTCTTTCCTGACATCTACTCTTCCGGGGTGAGTTTGCTTCTTTTTGTTCTAATACTTTCAGTTGTGCTGTTAATTTCTAATGTGACTATCCTCCATTTTCTTCATATAGGCATTAGTGCAATAGACTTCCCTCGTAGCATTGCTTTCAAGGTGCCCCATAAATTCAGGTATGTTTTGTCCTCATTCTCAATGAATTCTAGGAAGTCCTTAATTTCTTTATTTCTTCTTTGACTGAGGTATGGTGCACTTGTGCATTGTTCTATTTCTATGAGTTTGTAGGGTTTCTGCAATTTGTGTTGTTGTTGAATTCCAACTTTAAAGCATAGTGGTCTGATAAGATACAGGAGACTGTTTCAATTTTTTTTTTATGTCTGTTGAGGTTTGTTATGTCATCTAGTATATAATCAATTTTAGAGAAGGTTCCATGTGGAGTAGAGAAGAAGGTATATTCTTTTGTGTTTGGATGGAATGTTCTATAGATGTCTGTTAAACCCAGTTGAGACATAACTTTTGTTAGTTCTTTTGTTTCTTTGTTGAGTTTCTGATTGGTGGTCCTGTCTAGTGGTGAGAGTGGTTTGTTGAAGTTTCCCACTATAAGTGTGTGAGGTCTTATGTGAGCTTTGAGTTTTAGTAGCAGTTCTTTTACGAATGTGGGTACCTTTGTATTTGGGGCATAGATGTTCAGAATTGAGACTTTGTGCTGATGGATTTCTCCTGTGATAAATACAAAATGACTGTCTTCATCTCTTTTTATTAATTTTGGTTTGAAGTCTAACTTGTTAGATATTAGGATAGCTACACCTGCTTGCTTCTTGGGTCCAATTGATTGGAAGATCTTTTCCCAACCTTTTACCCTGAGGTAAACAGAAGGTTCTGTCTGCCTTTGAAGCTGAGATGTGTTTCTTGTATACAACAGGAGAATGGATTCTGTCTTCATACCCATTATGTTAGCCGGTGTCTTTTTATAGGCAAGTTAAGACTATTAATGTTGAGGGGAAATAAGTGCCATTGATTGTTAATGCTTGTTTGTTTAAGATTTGTTGTTGGCAGTTGTGAATATATTTGTCCTGCTTTACACTTGGGTTCTGGTGAAGTGAGATTATCTATTGTCTATGTCTTTGTGAGTGTAGTTAACTTCCTTGAGTTGGAGTTTTCCTTCTAGAACTTTCTATAGAGCTGGATTTGTAGATATGTATTGTGAAAATCTGGCTTTGCCATTAAATATCTTGTTTTCTCCCTCTATAGCGATTGAAAGTTTTGCTGGGTATAATAGCCTGGAATGGCATCTGTGGACTCATAGTACTTGTAGAACATCTATCATGGATCTTCTGGCCTTGGGGGTTTCCATGGAGAAGTCAGGTGTAATTTTGATAGGTCTGCCTTTATGTTACCTGGCCTTTTTCCTTCATTGCTCTTAATATTCTTTCTTTATTCTGTATGTTAGGTGTTTTGATTATTATGTGTCAAGAGGTCTTTTTCTTTGGTCCAGTCTATTTGGTGTTCAGTAAGCTTCTTGTACTTTCATGGACATGTCCTTCTTCAGATTGGGAAAGTTTTCTTCAATGATTTTGTTGAATATGTTTTCAGCACCTTTGAGCTGTGCTTCTTCACCTTCTTCTATGCCTATTATTCTTAGGTTTGGCCTTTTCACAGTGCCCCATATTTCCTGGTTGTTTTGTGTTAAGGATGTGTTGGATTTAAGATTTTCTTTGGTCAATGAATCTATTTCCTCTAGCTTGTCTTTAGCGCCGAGTGTCTCTCTTCCATCTCTTATATTCTGTTGGTTATGCTTGCATCTGTACTTTCCAATCATTTGCACAGTTTTTCTATTTCCAGCATTTCCTCAATTTGTGTTTTCTTTATTGTGTTTATTTCTGTTTTCAAGTCTTGTTCTGTTTGAGTTGTTTCCTTCAACTATTTGATTTTTTTTTTCTTGGCTTTCCTTACTTTCCTTAGGAGAATTGTTCGTTTCTTGCATTTTTTGTTTTGTCTTTTCATCTATTTCTTCCAATTTTTTGTTTGTTTTCCTTCCATTTCTTTAAGGCATTTTCTCATATCATCTTTGAGGGCCTCTATCATTTTTATGAAGTTATTTTTTAAGTCGTTCTCTTCTGCTAAGTCTGCTTTGGTGTGTTCAAGTCTAGTTGGTGTGGAGTACCTAGATACTGGTGGTGTCTTGCTTGTCTTTCTTTTGTTAGGTGTTTTTGTATTGCCATTTTCCCATCGCTTCTTCCCCCCCCCCTCTCTCTCTCTCTCTGCTACTCCACTGATGGGTTTACGTGGTCAGGAATTTGATGTCTGTAGCTCTGGGTGGTTCAATTTTCTAGGAGGTCTCTCCTCAGGCAGGGGCTCAGTGATGGGATCAAATATCAAGCAGGTGGGGATTCAGAGTAGTCCTCTACATAAATCTTTCTATGTATGCTTTTAAACAGATTGATACTGCTCTCTCATGGTCAAATTTGTTTATAATTGTTTTTATTACAAGTTTAATGATAATTTGTCAGTTTCAGCCACAGCCTTGGTTCAGCAAATACATAAACTATTCAGGTAGACTCTCTATCTAAAAATATTTCACTGCCATTAAACACTCAAAAGGAAATTGATCCAAGATTAAAAGAGAAATGTACTGTTCTAGAAAAAGCTATTCTTTCTATTCTTTCATTATAACTCAGATTCAAAATATTTGGACTCATTCAACAACATCATGTTATATTAACTATCATAGATTTTTATGTTACTTTTCACCTGCAAGGTGTTTAGACTAGTCTTCAGTTTGCCATCAATGTAGATTATTGATTGACTATTAATTGTAAATATAGATTACTGGTTATTGATTTTAAATACTGATTATGGATTATAGCTATAGATTATTTATTATAGACTGCTTATTATAAGTATTGCTTTAAAATATAGACTACTGATTCTTATTAATTTCAAAATCATTGAAATAATTTCTCATTAGTTTTCCAATTATCTTCAGACTTTAATTATCCACATTACTGCCTAAAAGAGGTTTACACACTTTGTTTTTTATTAAACAGAAAAGGGGAAATAGTTGGGGATGGGAATGTACAACAATGACAACTAGTGTTTAACAAGTAAACCCATCAGAGGAATTAATCCCTGTTGGGGGCCCCCACTGGGGAAAGCTATAAATGACTGGTTGTTTTCTGATCATAACTTTCTTTTATGTCACTGCTATGTATTCCTGATAAGAACATCTGGGGGGTTCTTTCCACAGCCCCATGTTTTTGTGGATAGTCAGGAAGATGATTTCTGCCTATTACTCAGACTGACATCAGATTCTCAGTCAAAAAGACAGCCTTTTACACAAACAGCTAATTTTAGACCAGGGAACATTCAAAGCAGGCTGGTTGTCCCTGGAGACAAATACCTGGTTGCCCCTAGAGACAAATACATGAAGTCATTTTCCCAGGTGTTTTTTGCTGCTGATTCAAGATCAGAGCTTGAAACAACTTCAGTGTGCATGTGTGCCCAACCACTCAAGGCCCAGCTAATTAGTTGTTATTGTTAAGTCTTGATTTCCAAAGTCATTTTCTGCCTGGGAAAGACCTACATGCATGACTCAATGTGACACTGATAGCCTAAGAGAAACTACATGACTTATTATGTTAGAAGAATGGGTCAGGCCCTGAAAATGTAAGTTAGAATTGACCAGTTTGGCTGTGAGAAAGGTGGCAGTGGTGCCAAGAAAGAGAGGAACAGCGGTGGTGTGGAGGAGGGAGCTGTGTAAGGCTATGCAGGAGAAGGCTGGTAGGGACAGAGAAGTAAGGGTGAGAGACACATGAGACAGTGAATGAGTGAGCGCAAGTCAAGAGTATGGGGAAATGTAGGAGGGAGAGAGAGAGGGAGAGAGAGAGAGAGGGAGAGAGAGAGGGAAATAGGGAGAGAGAGAGGGAGAGAGGGAGAGAGAGAGGGAGAGAGAGAGAGAGGACTGTGTGAAAGAGCTGCTGCTAGTACAGGAGCTATGCCTAGGAAGTGTGTAAAGGGCAGTGTGGTGACAGAGCTATGTAAATGAGATGTTTAGCTGTGACTGTGTGGAGATTTGTAACTCTGGAGGAAGGACAATGAGGCTGGATAGTAAAAAGATGTAGAAGGGAAATGTATGTAAAGGTAAGATATGTAGCCATATGAATATAGATGTAATTGTAATTGAGCAGATATTGTCAAGAAAAAGAGATTATTTAAGTTAAAGTAAAAAAAAAGATTGTTATCAGGAAAGTGTGTGCTTGCTCCTTTTTCCTTAGATAACCAGCAGAAAGTCTGTGTTTCCAGTTTTCCCCCTTCAGATAGAAAAGACTAGCTCCCCCATTGCATTAGTAAATTTTTTTTAACATGCACTGGTGCTGACTGGAGGCTGCCCCCCCTTAAGTCAGTTACAGTATACCTCATCACGAACTTCACCTTATACCTCCCCTCTAAGAGGCTGCCTTGTCTTGAGTTTGCTTGTAGATCTAGAGGCAATTTTTGCTGGGTCTTGTGGGATATTAGTATTTTTTACCTGGCAATTCCTTCAAAGAATATCACTGCTGATTTAATAGACACTGAAGGATTAATTTCTTCAGTGAAAGGTGAGAAGGGTAATATTTTAAGGAGTGGGTCTAATTTGAGAATCTGAGAGTTCAAGTTCTCAGCATCAATATGGCTCTTCCACACATCCCCACCCCAAGTTATAGAATCTCATTCTTTACCAATTGATGCCCTCACTTTAACTGTTGATACCCTCTGAGGCTGGGAAATGCATTTTTGCTGTAATCCAGCCAATCATGCACTGGGGGCTTTGGTTTGATTTTCCACAACTCGAGCTCAAGGATGCTTAAGAAAAAATTATCTTCCTGGGTACACTAAGAAACATTTGACTGTTTATGTATACCTGGTGCCTGTCAATTTTATCAGAAAATTATTTGTTGTCCTTCATCATATTCTGAAGTTGAATAATTTTATCACAAAAGTCATTCCTATCCTGTATCAGTTATCCACAGATATACAGAGCAACCAATGGCAATGAACTCTTGCAAGTGAGGATGAAAGGATGAAAGGGTTAAGTGTGAGACTCATCAGACCACACTACAGCTTTCACAACATTTTTCTCCTGTTTTAGTTTTGGTTTGCTTTTTTGTTTTTCGTTGGTTTTTTGTTTTTGTTTTTGTTTTGTGTTTTGTGTGTGTTAGCATGTATGGTGGTTGTTGTTTTGGGTTTTGTTTTTGTTTGTTTTATTTTTTGTTTTGCTCTGTTCATAATTGGTGAATCAAGATAACCAATCTCTTTAGGTTTGGAATATAGTTCACACCATGGGCTTTCAGTACTCTCTGAGTTCCCAAGAGAGGGAGTGACTAAAAGGTTCCAGTAGCTGAAGGTGCTAGAGAATTGAAAAGCCTATTTCAGATGTTTAAAAGATTCATCCTTGAACTTCTGTTTCTCTAGAACCACTCCTGGTACCAAAATCTGTATTACTTAGTATTCTCTACTTCTTTTTCTCTGTCTCTGTCTCTCTCTCTCTCCCTCTCCCTATCCTTCTCTCTCTCTCTCCCTATCCTTCTCTCTCCCTCTCCCTCTCTCTCTCCCTCCATTCCTCTCCCCTCCCCCTTCCCCCTCTCTCTCCTCCAAACTGGTATTGTTTAATCTTCAGCATAGTGGCTGCACCTGAACCCACTGCTGCCTCAGCTGCCATTTGTGCCTCCGAAGCTAACACTGCCTCAGCTACCTCCATGTAGGGAGGCAATAGTATTTGACTATCTCTATTTTTTTTTTACCAATACAGACTCAGAAGATGCTGGGGTTAAAACCTGCTAGCTCAGAGACACAGAGAAAGCAGTCAGTTGCTTCTTCTTCTTTTGCTATCATGCTAGAAAGTTTTCCTGTACCACTATCTGACACAAAACCCACTCCAACAGGATGTCCCTCCCTCCTACTTCCTGTGCCTCTCTTCCTCTCTGATCTCCTGACTTACCTTCATTCTCCATGGTTACTTCTAGTCAACTGGTTGCTTGCTCTGCCTCTTGACCTATGGTTGATTTAATTAAATAAAGCAATCTCAGGGTTCACAGTATGATCAGGTATCCCACAACATTGTGGGATTTACTGGAATGACATACAGGCTGCAGTTCAACTAATCCAACAATGGCTGGCTGTGAATAGAAAGTCAAAGAATCTAGTAGTTGCCCAGTCCCACAAGGCTGGGTGGCTCAGTTGCTCTTCAGAATATATTGGAATCCTGTAGAAGTAAACTGCAGTGCTTGTGCAGGAATGGCTGTGCTAGCAAGGTGAGGGCAAGCAGGGGAACAGCAAAACCTCCCTTCTTTCTGCCATGTCCTTATATAGGCTTCAAGTAGAAGGTGTGGCCCAAGTTAAAGGTATGTCTTCCTGCCGGGAAAACTGGATCAAAGCTGTGTTGTCATATCATAGGTATGTCTTCCTACCTCAAAGACGTTTCTATTCTACCAGAATAAAAATGAATTCATGTACTTAAACAAAGAGGAAGATATCTCACATGTGTGCCCTCCATATCTGAATTTTAGCTCATTCCAGATACAATCAAGATGAAAACCAAGATCATCCATAACACTTTTCTAGGTCCAAACTCCATTCTATTGGTGTTTCCTACAAAGGAATCTGGAGGTGTTGTTCGTACGTTGTCTTGGTGATGTAGAACACAGGATAGGAGCAATGGCTTCTTCCCAACTTACAAAGAGGAGCTAACTACTAAGCAGCTGATCCATTTGAGTGGCACAGTGAAAGACTGTATTGTTGTGGATAGGCCTCATGGGTCTATCTACAACTATAAAACAGTGGCCCACTGGAAAAGGGAGGGTGCTCCCCACTTAGATGTTGCCATGATTTAAATGAGAAATGACCACCAAAGGCTCATTTGTTTGAAATCCGGGTCCCAGGCTGGTGGTGCTGTTTGAGAAAATGGTGGAAACTATAGAAGGTAGCCTGGATGAAGGAAGTGGATCACTGGGGGTGGGCCCTGGGT
This sequence comes from Cricetiscus sungorus, assembly GCA_030556225.1. NCBI lineage: Eukaryota > Metazoa > Chordata > Mammalia > Rodentia > Cricetidae > Cricetiscus > Cricetiscus sungorus. The sequence goes on from JANBXA010000391.1 coordinate 16,291,166, forward strand.
TTTATAAACTTTCCACTTCTCCTAGACTCACCCTGATTCCTGTCTGGATGCAATGTGAGCATCCTGCCCCCTGGCCCTGTCCCAGATGCTTTCCTTGCCATAACAGAATGTTTCCCCTAGAACTCTAAACCAGACTAACTTCTTTCTTTTCTTCCTTAAATGGTTTCTAGGCAGGTATTTGGCTGGATCCATAAGCAAAGTAACTTAAAAAAAATGAGTCTTCAAGACTCCTAACTAGTCATTACACAATTGCCAGTATCTTATGCATGCCAAGTATAATTTAGATGTCACCTTCCCAGTCTTATGCACAGTCTGCATAGAATTTGACTCCCTTATTGTAGTGGGATATTCACCTTGTCTGCTTCTGTGGCACTGACCACACCCATTGAGGGGTGGAGCCAGGGGCGGAAGTGATCTGTGGGGCTTGGTCTCTGAAGGAGGTGGAGAACGCTCTCTTTCTGGTGGGACACGGAGAGAGGAGCATCCAGTTTTAACTGCTGTGTTCATCTGTCTATGTTGTGAGTTGTTTCTCCCTTAATAAACATCTATTCGGCCTATTTGTTTATCCTGACCCTTATAAAACTGCAATATCTGGTGTCAGAAGCAGGATCAGGATTTTCACGGCACCTAGATTTTACCCAGGTGCTGCAGCAACCCTTCCCCCACCTTTCCCGAACAGGCAGGTCTCTTGCCTAACTAGATGGATACACCCTGCCCTAGAACTCCTTTTATCTCCATCTTGGCCCTGAGACCACTGCTCATCTTCTGCCCATTCCCTCAGATTGCATTCGCACAGAGCCCTGCAGCATTAGCCCTGCCTTTTGTGTTGCTGCACAAGGCCCGGACTCGGCCTGCTTTGTTTGTGTGCTTGTGGGCTCTGGCTCTGGTGGCAGCAGCAGCCAGTGGGCTGGCGGAAAATATACATGCTGCAGTTGCAGGCGGCTCCTGTTATCCCTGTGGTCTCAACAATTTGTACGAGGCTCGTTTCACTCCTTCATCTAACAAAATTTTGCTTGCCTTAGTTTGTTAAAACCTATTCTACAGGGACCGGGATCATCAGAAGGATCCTCTGCTGCCGGAAGCTATTTGGCGGTACACTTTTGGACACTATTTGGTGGTGCAATTCCGGGTAGAACCAGAACTGGAAGGATCCTCTGCTGCTGGACGCTTTTTACTGCTACACCTCTGAGTGTAACTACAGCAAGTTGAGATCTACAACTAAAAACATCAAAGCTCCAGGACAGCGGAATTATACCTAAGGTAATTGTAACATCTTTTGCAACTTAAGCTGATATAATATCTGAGATCAATTGTTCCATAGCTATGGCAGATAATTTTACAATGCAGGGCTTTAGGATTTTTTTTACTTCATATAGAGAAGGAATCTTAGCAGAAGAAAATTATGACTGGATCAATATATACACCTTTTTCGTAATAGTAATGGGTTTTATCATTAATATGATATTCTTAAAGAAATGGTTTGAGATTAGCGCAAACAATAAGGAACTTGTACAAACCATAGGAGACTTAGTAACAAGGATTCAAAACATTGAAAATGACAGAACGCAAAACATAGAAAAAAGGTTCAGAATATTGAAGATGGCAACAGAGAGCTGACAGGTAGAATACAGAACATGGAACATAAAAATGACCAAATAGAAAACAAAATTTGTTCCATGTCTGATGTTGCCTCAACAACCAAAACAGAAACAATGCAATGCATTAACACACTAGCAGAAACAGCTCATTCCTGGTTGGATGAAGCTACTAATAAGGTTAAAAAACTGGAACATCAGATGGAAAGAGTAGTAGATAGAACCTCTTCCATGCCTGAGGATAATGGCAAGCTAGCAGATAGAACATTGTTTCTGGAAGGCAGTATATGTGCCATTCAGATAATATCTAAGGATGAGAATATCAAAAACATGGAATCATTCGTAGTTGGAGAAAGAAGAAACTGACCAATGCAATGAAGGCTCTAGAAAGGGATATGCTTCAAGAAGTTCAGACACTCAAAGAAGCAATGGTTAATAGACTTCAGGCTTTAGAAGACTTTCAATCTGATACATCAGAAGAAGAGCTCCAGGTACCATGGCATGAAAAAAACTTAAAATTTTCCACACCATTTAGGGTCAGGGGAGCTTTCCCTGTATCTATTAATGAAAAATCAGCAATGAAAAAACACCCAAAAGGTGGTGTTGCTTATCAGTGGGAACCAATATGTATGAAAGATTTAAAAAATATAAAGGAAGCAGTAGTCTCTTATGGCATGCACTCACCATATGTGAAGTAATTAATAGAATCATGGGCAAGGAATAACAAGGTAACCCCTAAGGATTGGGATCAATGAATATCAGCTGTCCTTGAAAACTCCTCTAAATTAGAATGGAGGGCTTTATGGAGAGAGTAAACAAAGGCTCTTGAACTTCAGGGCTTAAATAAGGTTATGAAGTTCCCAAAGATAAAATTCTTGGTGAAGGTATTTATGCTGACCCAGAAACCCAAGCTGCCTATGATGGACATATCTTGTCTCTATGCAGTACGGCAGCTCTGAATGCTTGGGATAAGGTTCATGAGCTAGGGGAGAGGATAGAATCTTATACCAAAATAAGGCAAGGACCAAGAGAATGCATCAGTGTGTTTCTAGAAAGGTTGTCTAGAGCAGTACAATTAGAGGTAGCTGACATAGATTCTAGGCGAATACTCATAGAATCGTTAGCCTATGAGAATGCAAATCCTCAATGCAAACAAGTGCTTTGGCCTTTAAAAATTCGATCAGCACCTTTGGATGAATGGGTCCTATATACAGCCAACATTGAGTATAATGGCAATAACACTGAAGCATGGGTAGGAGAAGCTATATCTAAAGGTTTGAGAAGACATCAAGATAACAGAAGTCTTAACTATGGTGACATGGAAACTTGAATAGGAGAAGCCATCTCCAAAGGTTTAAAGAGATATCAACATGTCAGATGTTATAACTGTGGTAAGATAAGACATCTAAAAAGAAATTGTTGGCAAAGCATCTCTAGAAGTAATACTCCCAAGAATGAATCAAACAGAAGGCCTCAGCCTCCTGGGTTATGTAGAAGGTGTGGCAAAAGCAGACACTGGACAAATGAGTGTAGATCGACTAGAGACAAACAAGGAAACCCTTTACCACCGGGAAACTCCTTGGGGGGGGCCTCTCGAAGGCCCCCATGTCAAAGGTGGTCCGAACATTCCCAGTTACAGTGGAGGACAATCTCCCACAGGACAATTAGAAAATCCTTTGCCTATTGTAAAAACTCATACCGCTCTGGATGACAAACTAGTGACAGAAGTTGAATCAGACATGACAGAAGGAAATAAAAAACGTATATTTTGGCAAACTTCTATAAACAGTCAAAGGCCTAGATTGATAGTTAAAATGAATAACTGTTTGAAGGCTTACTGGACACCGGGGCGGATGTAACTATCCTAACTAATAAATCCTGGCCTCGAAATTGGCCCCTGCGAGAGGTTAACGTTCAAGTCTTAGGGATTGGAACCCTGTCTCAGGTAAAACAAAGCATGACATGGAGGAATGTGTAGGACCAAAAGGACAGCGAGGAAGGTTAAGACCATATGTGGCTGATGTAGTGATAAATTTATGGGGTCGTGATCTATTACAGCAATGGAATACACAGATTAACATTCCTCCAGTATTAGATAGGAACCATAAACGACCTCATGATTGTGGAAAAAATGCTATAAAGTACTATACAAGACAGACACCAAATATCCAGGCTATACAAAGACAGAATACAAGTGCTGAACAAACAGAGGAACCAAAAGCCCTACCCTTAAAATGGTTAACAGAGGAACCTGTCTGGGTAGGGCAATGGCCTATGACCTCTGAGAAGTTAGAAGCTTTAGAAAACCTGGTTCAGGAACAGCTAAATGCTGGGCATATTGAGGAATCAACAAGCCCTTGGAATTCTCCTGTATTTGTTATCTAAAAGAAATCTGGTAAATGGAGAATGCTTACAGACCTGAGAGCCATTAATAAAGTTATCCAGACAATGGGCTATTTACAGCCTGGAATGGCGTTGCCTTCTTTGATACCTAAATAATGGCCTATTATAGTTACTGATTTAGAGGATTGCTTCTTCACTATACCTTTACAAGAACAAGATAAAGAGAAATTTGCCTTCACGGTACCTAATTACAATAATTCTCAACCAGTGAAGAGATATCAATGGAAGGTTTTGCCACAGGGAATGCTAAATAGCCCCACCCTGTGCCAATATTTTGTACAAAAACCACTGGAAATAATTTGTAAACAGTTTCCACAATCCATGGATTATTACATGGATGATATATTGTTAGCTGACTCTAAAGCAGAAATATTAGACAAAATGTTTGAGAAAGTGAAGGAAGTTTTACCTCACTGGGGATTACAAATTGCACCTGAAAAAATACAAAAAGGAGAGTCTATCAACTACTTAGGATATAAAATAGGTCTACAGAAAATTAGACCACAAAAAGTACAGATCAGAAGAGATCACTACCCGACTCTTAATGATCTTCAAAAATTACTAGGAGAGATTTCTCAACTGCAAACCATTATTGGAGTTGAAGGGCATGATTTGAAAAACTTTAAAATGGCCCTAAAAGGGGACAAGATTTGAATAGTTCACGAATACTATCAACTGAAGTGGAAAAGGAATTAGAATGGGTAGAAAAGAAGATATTAGAAGCACATGTGGACCGTGTGGATCCAAATCTAGACTGCATTCTGGTTATATTACCATCTAGAGAATATCCTTCAGGGATTTTGATGCAGAGAGAAGACATCATATTAGAATGGATATTTTTACCACATAAACAGAATAAGAAACTAAAAACATATATAGAAAAGATCTCTGACTTGATTTGAAAAGGTAAAGTAAGACTTTGTCAACTAACAGGAAGGGATCCAGCAGAAATTATAGTATCTTTAACTAATGAGGAAATTTCCTCCTTATGGAAAGATAATGAATATTGGCAGAGAGCATGTAGTAATTTTTTGGGAATAATTAGCAACAATTATCCCAAAAGTGAAAGAATCAAATTCATAAAGAAGACGATTTGGATCCTTCCACGCATTGTAAGACAAACACGTATCTCTGGAGTTCCTACATTCTACACTGATGCAAACAAATCTGGTAAGGCAGGATATAAATCAGGAGAAATAAGCAAAGTAGTTGAAAACCCTTACAATTCTGTACAAAAGGCAGAATTGTATGCCATTCTTATAGTACTTATGGATTTTACAGAACCCCTCAATATAGTTACTGACTCTCAATATGCAGAGAGAGTAGTCTTACACATCGAGACTGCAGAATTTATTCCTGATGATACAGAATTAACTTCATTTTTTGTACAGTTACAAGATACTATCAGAAAGAGGATTCATCCTATATATATAACACACATCAGATCCCACACGGGTCTGCCAGGTCCTCTAGCACAAGGCAATGATGAAACTGATCAGTTATTGATAGGAAGTGTGCTAGAAGCCTCAGAGTTTCATAAGAAACATCATGTGAACAGCAAAGGATTGAAAAAGAATTTTTCTATCACTTGGCAACAAGCCAAGGAAATAGTAAGGAAGTGTTCTACTTGCTCATTCTATAACCAAACTCCTTTACCACCAGGCAGTAACCCTAAAGGTATAAATAGAAATGAAATATGGCAAATGGATGTGTTTCATTTTGCAGAATTTGGAAAATTGTGGGCATACCTGCACAAATAAAAACCGACAATGCTCTGGCATATATTTCCAGCAAATTTAAACCGTTTTTTGAGTACTATAAAACACATAACATAAAACACATAACTGGTATACCACACAATCCTACAGGACAAGCAGTAATTGAGAGATCCAATCGTACCTTAAAGAAAATGCTCCATAGACAGGTAGGAGTAACCAAGACACCAAAACACAGATTACATAATGCTTTATTAACATTAAACTTTCTTAATGCTGATGAAAAAGGAAAAACAGCTGCAGAAAGACACTGGACAATAGAAAAAACTTCTGAACTAAATCAGCTGATGTACTTCAAGGATGTATTGACCTCAGAATGGAAACCAGGATATGTGTTACGTTTGGGAAGGGCTTTTGCATTTGTATCTACAGGAGAAGAAAAGCTATGGATACCATCTAAGTTAATCAAGATCTGAGTTGAACAAGAGAAACATCTTAATGAAGATAAATGACAAGTCATCCAATAAATAAGGTCCCATGAGATGTGCGGAGACTTCTCAAAGGTAGGGCAAGTGTTCTGTTCTTGTCCTTACAGGAAAACAGAGAACACCTATCTTCAAACAGCCAATTGACAATGAACATGTAGGTACCTACAGAAGAGAAGACAGCTCTCCAGAAAGAATCACTTAATGAAGAGGAATCTGATTTATGGTAAAAATATTTAAGTCTAGTAAACTGTTTCTATACTGAAATCTATTTCTCTTTACTATCTAATATTTCTGTAGTCCCAATTCATGTAAACCGATGCTGGCTTTGGAGTTGGATTTGGCTTTCCTTCTCTATATTCAAGCAGGTTGCTAAGATTAAATTCACAGTTTCTGCCTTATATCAAGAAGCCAATTGGTGTAAGGCAGAAGAAAACAAAATCTAAGGACTCATTCACTTATTCGCAATTTTCTCTCTGAAATCTTAATTTTCTCATTTACATTTTAATGCTTATTGTTGCCTTTCCCTAATACATACCATAAAAATTAAAAATTTTACCTTGATATTGATATTTAAGTTTTCTACAAGGGATATAATAGTTCTCAACAGCAATCTTTGAACACTCTGGAAAGAAGATGGGGCCCCAATTGGACATTTCCACTTGACTCAACCTGATGCATCTGAACTACAAACTTCACCCTAAACCGGTTTGAGACTGCTTTTCTTGAGACAACTCATGACTAGCTAGCTGTATTGGTGCACCTTCTTATTACAACCTGGCCAGAGTTTCAAGTAGAATTCCAGTCAAGCATTTTCTGCCACACAATGACTACCTACATATGTTACAGCCAGTTCTGTTGATAAATTTGGTTGCTTAAAATTTTCTTCCAACAGGATCCCATGGAGAAATCATCGTCCCATTTCAGCAGGAAGTAATCTTAAGATAACGATGCTCCCTTTCCCCACTCTTGGAATTTAGGGATAATATTCATCTTCATAGGGTTGGCCTTAGTTACTTGGGGTTGGGTTTGGAAGGTGATACTTAGACTTGGACAGGAATAGGGTATGGACAGGAATTCCTTTTAGACAGGAATAGGGTATGGTTGGGAAAGGTATGGTTCAGAATGGATATAGGTAGATTAGCCTATTTTCTTGTGAATTATTTAGTAAGAGTGAGACATTAGTATTACAGTTTACATTGTTATATATTCTTATTTGTGGTAACCTATGTAAAATTAAGTTTATTCCTTTCCTGGAAGAATTGTATCTTATCTTTGTTATATTGTATGAAATCTTTCCATTTATGATGTTTTGTGCACATTATACTTGCCATATTCTATGTATGCATACTTTTGCTTGTGTTCAAGACCCATGTTTCCTTTGCCTATGAGATTAGGCATGTTTCCTTTGCCTATGAGATTAAAACCCTTCTTTTTATTTTGGACAGAAAAGAGGAGATGATGGGAGATGTTATTCTGTAAATACGTTTCTCATACGTATTTAATGAATAAAGCCCTGTTGGCCAATTGGAAAGCAAGATAGGTGAGGCTAGGAGACTAGGAGGGGGAAAGAGGAAATAGTTGGGAGGAGTCAACATGGAGAGCCTGGAGAGGTAGCATGCCAGCCACTCTGGCCGGTTTGATGAGCCATGTGGAAATACTTAGAATAGTAGAAATGGGTTCATCATTAAGACATAGCTAGCCAGTAAGAAACGATGATAGGAACTGGCCAACAGCATTGTATCAAATACAGAGTCTCAGCTTGTTATTGGGGGCTGGCATGGCGGTGGGACTAGACCAGCGGCGGGGGATGGGGGTGGGGGGAACCTGCTCATAACACAAGGAACTACCAATATTACCTAACAGGGATGTTGAGATTCCAGTGAGCAGGCCACACAAGACAGTGAGGCTCCCATGTTGGAACATCTTCAGTCCTGACACCTGGTTTGTCATAGGAGGAAGAAGGAGAAACAAAGACCCACAGTTAACACTTGTCACTCTTATATTTGACCTTCCCACAAGACAGGTGTGCTTCTGCTCACAATAGTAAGAAGTGGAACCAGCAAAGATGCTCATCCTGAGGAGTGGATAAAAAGAGTGAGAGCAGGGTTGCAGGGACTTTCATTCAGCCACACGAGAAAACTAAAATCATAAAATTTCAGGAAATGGGTGGAAGTGGAAGTCATTTTGCTTGGCAAAATCAACCAGATGGTGAAAGAAAAATTATGCAATTTTGTGTATTGTACAAATGAGATTCAAATTTCTTTGTCTATATAGATGTTGAATGTCTGTCTGTTTATGAGGTCATAAAACAAGGAGACCATTAGCAAAGAAGAAATAATAAAAGAGAAGATTGAGAAAGAGAGAACATGAAATCCATGTGACTTGGAAGTAAAAGGAAGGAGGAAGCCATTAGCAAGGGGTGGGAATAGGGACATGTAGGGCACAGGAGGAGCCAGTCAAAGATGGCTGAGGGGAAGTCAAGAGGGTGAGTCCAGAGTTGTTTACAAGAAAATATGATTGGTTGCCTAGATTGAACCAGATGAGGTCACTTCATGAACAGCTCTAGGTAAAGCATATGGTGCCTATGTGCCTGATAGAAAGACCTTTAAAACCATTGGCTGGCTGTTTTCCATGCTCTGTGGTTCTTTCCTTTAAAAGATGCCTGTTCTAGGACATTGAATGAGTTCCTGCTTGACTAGACTCCCTACTGTGTCTGATTGTCTCTGAGATTCTTACAGGCTACAGTGAACTTACCTTTCCTGGGACCAAGCTGAACCCATGGCTGGGCTAAGACCCCCACAGGGAAGAACAGTGGGGAAGGAAGGGGAGAGGAACTGAGTGTAGGGAGCTGTGATACTGTAGTCACCATTACAAGAAGGCGCTGACATCCGGCCCGCAGTCAGTAAACAAGTTCTGGAGCGCATGTGCCAATTGCGAGAACACGCCAAGTCTCTGCCAAGCCAGGGGCGTCACATAGGATGATGAGTGAGCAGCCAACCAGAGGGCGATACGCCACCTCGTACCATCCTGGTGTGGCTAGGGCGTATAAATACAGCACCACTCTGGGGCTCGGGGTCTTCCTCCTTTCATCGCTTGGATGCAATAAAGCTTGCTGCAGAAGGATCCTGTTGTCCATGTGCATTCTTGCTGGCGAGACGACTGCAGGGGCTGCGACAACTGAGTACTAGGGAAATGCCACAGAAAACCAGCTGCATTGGATAGTGAATTTAAAAATAATAGACATAACTGTATACAATTATAACCGAGGAAAGACATTGACTTGTTCTAGACATGAGCAGACAAGGTCAGGAAGGGAAACTTTAAGACACATTCAGGGAGCAAAGGGACGGGGCTTGGAAAGCCCAGCTGACCCCAGACTATGACAATACGCTCAGGTCCTTTCTGCCTGCTGCTGTCTCTACTTGAAATGTATTTCCTCTGCACTTTGTACCTAAATTTATTGTCTTGCTTCAGTGAAATTTCAAACTTTCTATGAAACCAATTTGAGACCCCCTCCCCAAAGAACAGTCCCAGGCTCCCACTACATGGCTCCACCAAGCTTGGGTCAACACTGTCCTTGGAAAAATAGCTATGACCTTTGTCACTGTTGAGCCTATACACCATTAAGAAGCTGTCTCCTTACACTGAGACAAGTCATTGAAGAATAAAATCTGAACAGTCAACAGAACTCACACGAACCTAGGTTGCCATTATTCTGACAGAAAATAATCTATGTCTTCAAATTTGTTAGAGTTGAAACTTCCCTAACACAAACAGTATCTTCTTTCTGCTTCTTTCCCAAAGCCTCCTGAAGACCCTCATATGGGCAGTCAGATTTGGGGAGACCCTACTCAGTGGTTTTGGGGATCCACAGGAAATGCTTGTTTCTCTGCAGTCTCTTTGGATTCTAGGGCTGACTGTGGCCCTTATGTTGTGTCGACAAGATGAGAAGCAAGTCCTGTTTATAGGAAATTGTAAGGGGACTCTAAAGATATTACCTAAGTTTAGCCAAGATATTCCAACCCAAAGGTCATCCAAGACACTTGAGTGGCAGTGATGGATGAAGAGAAACTTCTTCCATGACTAAGGCCCTGACTTGTGGAACCTGAGGCTGCCAAGAAGTCAGTTCTGTTTTGGCTGGGAAGAAGACCCAGGATGGATCAATGGAAGAATGTTCTGTTGGGAAGTCTCCTAGTATGTGCCTAGGTTAGCCCACTTAACATATTAACACTCAGAGAGGGAAGGTAACAAGCTTGTGGCCAGGGAATAAGATAGAACTAGTAGCTCTGTCCATCCTTCTTATTCACCTGCCCAGTATCTAAGTGTCCTAATCATCCCTCCTGGTCAGATCCATCCACTGTGAGAGATGCTGTGAAGAGGCACTAAAGACATCACCCTGCCTTCTCACTGACACAAGCATCTGTGTTTTGAAGCATCTATTTGATTTTGTTTAATTTCCTCCTCCTCAAGACTATTATTTTTCAGTATAGAAAATTCCCACAACACTAAAAATAAAAGGAGGAAAATAAGTGAGATCAAGGCCACTGTGCTGCCATGGGGTAGTCATTCTGCTTTATGGAGCCAACAAAGATGGTTGGATGATTCACATCCTTCCTACCTTGATACGAGCCATGTTTATAGTACGGCTGTGTGACCCACAGGTGACCATTGGGCAGGTGGCAGGTGATGTGTGGATGCACAAGCCAGAATGACTGTGGGCTGAAAGGGAGAATCCAGCTCCCCTGGTTTAAGAGAATGAACCAATGATGATGAAGATAATTGGGAGTTAAGTTTATAATTAACAGGCTCCTTAGGGTTCCTGGATCCAGGAACTCAAATGATGCATTTTTTTTTAAAAAAAAAACTTTCTTAATTCTTTAAAGAAGAACCAGCTTCTTTGTTGGCTTCATCCTCTGGTACACTTTGCCAGATAACTGTAACTGAGAAATGTGTGGATGAACACAGACAAGGTGTACTGTGGAAACATACCTCCTACGTGGGTAGGGAAGTAGTTTATTTCAATCAGTGAGAAGCTAAAGCTTCCTGTGACATGGAATCCTTCTTGTAAGTTGGAATGTGTGCTTTCTTTCTGCTAGCTCATGTCTGTTCTTGAATCAGTGAGATGGGTCAGTGTGAGAGACACTTGCTTCATGGACCGAATGACACCTGTTTTCTCTCCAGAACCCACAGAAATGTGCAATTAGGAAATGACTCCTGATAGGTATCCTCAGACCTCAACAGGTACACTGTCACACATGTACCTGCACTCACACGCCAACATACACACACAAGCACAAAGTAGTAACAAACAAGAATAAAAGACTTGTTTCTTTGGTTGAATAGATTTGTGAACTATGACCAAAGTTGATATACAGTCTTCACAGGATGCCCATGATGGAAATATCTGGACAATAGGATTCATGTTTGTTGAACTCACTCCACTCTGAATTTCAGAACCCCAACTCTTATCTCCAAACCCTGTGGCCCATGTGCACAGTTCTTCACAATGTGGACTGCAGAAGCACAATTCTCTATAAGTAGACCACTGGCAGTGACCACTGTCCTTTATTTGCCACCAGGAGCTGTCCTGCTCCAACTTGTTCTATTTCCTATTGATCTTGAAAGAGGTTCAGACAGGAGGAGGCTTGGTTGAAATGATTAGGCAGGGCCTATGCCACAACTGAACACAGGAGCAGCTGTTCCAATATACAGCCTCCTGAGGGCAGCAGTGAGCATACCCTCTGAGGGTACGAGCAGACACACTTGCTTGCCATCTGGCCTTATAGTTAGTTACTCATGCTTATTTAGAGAGCCTGTTGTCAGGAAGGTAGTTTGAAATACTTATTTTCCAGTGCAAGGCAGGTTTAGGAGAAACTCACTGCTGCCAATGTTACATAAGGTGAGAAACCTATTTCCTGGGTGCTTCCAGTTACATCAGGCTATGGCCAGCTGGCAGGGCAGGATTGTCCCTAAGATTACACATCCTATTTCCTGTTTTCCACAGGCCCCATTGTTTGAATTGGCCACCAAGCCCTGGGCCCAAGTCTAGCCAGAACAGTGCAGAAACATGTGGGACCTCAGCCTCGGGATGTAGGACCACTCCATTGACAGTCTTTGTGTAAGCATTTGCATTTTTACAACTCCACCAGCAATGTACGCTAAATTATTCTTAAATTCTGTGACACTTCTCAAGCCCACAGGTTTAGACCCTTCTACAAATCTCTCATAAATCATTTCCAAAGTCCTACAGACATAGCCAAACTTCCCAGAGCAGTGAACCTCATTTCTGGTACTAATTATTTGCACTAAGTGGGTATTTTTTGTTTGTTTGTTTGTGTTTTTTCATTGTGATCAAAGACTTCACAGAAAGAACTTAAAGCAGAAAGGGTTTGCTTTGAATCCAATTCAGGAGATTTAATTCTGTCATGGTGGGGAGGACATAGCATCTGGAAAGGCATAATTGGTGGTGGTACCAGCTTATAACATGTCTGGATCACATCTTGACAAATCAGGTAGCAGTAAGTGGGAGCAGAGAGGTGTGCTACTGTGGAGGCTGGTGCCTGAAAACCCTCTCCTGCTAGGTTGTTCAGTCTCAATGATCCCACAGTCCCCAACACAGTGTTACCAGGAGGAGGGCTCCATGTTAAATGTGTGTTCATGTAGGGCACTGCAGATTCAAATCATAAGAATGCTGACAGGACACCAAGGACTAGACCAACAGGTACTGTCCCTGAGTTGTAGGTTTAACCAGACAGAGGCTTCCTAGAGGAGGTAAATTGTCTACAAATTTTGCCCCAAAAGAATTTTCTCATCACTCTCAGCCCATAGAGAAAGATACACATCTCAACACTAATTAACCAAGGAAAAGTGTAAGAGTCCTTTAATTTTTAATTTTGACTGGAGTGAGCTCATGCCTGGGGTCTCCTGCTACAGAAGCTCAGGGATAACATTTTAAGGCTACGCTACAATTATTACATAAGTGGGAGTCAGTGTAATCCTGGCCCTGGCCCTTGCTCACTATGTGATATGGATGAATCCCTTTGCCTCTGTGAACCTGAGTTTCTTCTTCATGGTGTCAGGATGTGGTGAGGTATTAGAAGACCTCTTTAGCTACAGCCTCCCTGACAATGGTAGAATGAGGAAACCTGTGTATCACCAGAGTCCCTGATGTCCCCAGGGAAAGTAAGAATCCTGTAGTCTGGATGTGATGTTCAGGGATTAAGTAGCAATGGAGGGCTATGTGAGGCTGGAGAGCATAAGAGATTGTGGTACCCCTCAGGAAGAGACAGGGAGGAAAGGCCACAACCGCCTGAGCCTGTCTGTCTGTGCTTCTGAGTCTCAATAAATATGGTGGCCCTCATTCTACCCCAGTCCTCAGGACCATTGAGGAGTCATGGCAAAGCTAGGGTAAGGTTGTGATCCAGGGTGACCCAGTTCTATTGTCTGGCTAGCACACACAGCAGGTGCCATTACACACTTGTGCATGTGTGGTTGGTGGTCAGGGTCTTGCCATAGTCACAGAGTGGCTTTGTGACTATTCTCTCCGTGCTTCCACAGCTCTTTTCATAAAAAAAAAAAAAAAAAAAAAAAAAAGCTTTGAGGTATGTCCTAATGGACCTCCCATCTCTGGATTTGCTTCATCCACTAAGCTGTAAATTCATCCCAAACATACCCCACACCCTGACAACAAATTCTATTACAAAGATTAAAGCAAGCCACACACCAGAGTACAGTTAGGATTTTAATGCTGGGGTGGTGATAACAGGTGTGGAGACCACTGAGGGAGGAAGAGTCTGGTAGGTTCCTTCAGGTGGGCTCAGAGAGACCTTGTGTGGATGATGGTTGCAATTTCTAGAGAGAAATGCCACAGGGAGTCAGATAAAGCCACTGGGGACTAACCTGGAATGAGAACACAGGGCATTAGAACATTGGTTGTCACGACAGTAGTGGAAGCTGGTTTTCATCAGACATTAAGTAAATCCACAGGAGCCTGGCCTAACTAGAACCACTCATTACTGAAGTGTTAGCACGGATTAGGCCATTGAGAGGAGAGAGAAAGCTGTAGATTTGTGGTTTTCTTCTCCCATCTGGCCTTAATCCCTTTGTCTGGAGCAATGGCAAATGGGAAAAGATTAAATAGAAGCCATGTCAACAAAGTCAGGGTCCAGATGCAGGCCAAGGACAAGTGTCTGCTCAAATTAAGGACTCCGTCAAAACTACCCTGTAAATTCATTTAGTAACAAAGACCCTGGCTCAATCTGTGTTCATGATGCAGACTCAGGGTTAAGGGTGTACCCAAAATCAGAGTTCAGCCTGGAGTCAGGATCAGGCCTCAGTTTCTCTGGTCTTGTGACAGAAGCACAAGCCTGGCCCCGGCTGCATTGACACAGTGCAGAGTCTACCTGTGGGGTTTGAAAAAGAAATGCAGCCATAGGCTCCTGTGCTTGAATTCATGGTTCCCAGTTAGAGAAACCACTTAGGAAGTTTAGGAGGTTTGGCCTAGTTGGAGCAGGTGTGGCACTAGGGATGAGCATTAAGATTTCCAAAGGCCATGCCTTCCCTAGTTAGCTCACTCTACCTGGTGATTGTGTCTCAGAACATGAGCTCTCAGTGACTGCTCCAGTGCAAGGCCTGCCTACATGCTGTCATGCTCCTCACCATGATGGTCATGAGTTCTCAAGCCCTCTTGAGTTGTGAATCCCAATATAAATGCTTTTATAATTTCCCTTGGTCATGTTGTTTTTTCACAGCCATAGAAAAGCAATTAGAACACTATCCATACCAGCAGGAGTCATGGCATTCCTTCTTCTGCCCCTTCCTCTTCAGAGGGGGACTGCTAACTGTCCTGTCAGTAGATTAGCTGAAGGAACAAAGTCATGAGTAAAACCTCAGTATTTGCCCTGGGAAATTGAACCAAGGCCCACCCAACTCATTACCTCCCTCCTGCTCATCACGTTGTCACTACTGTGACCTCAAGTATGTCACTGTTCACATGAAATTGGGTAATGACAGAGCCTCACTGCAAAGACTCTCTTCAGGACCCAATGAGGTAGTGCATGCAAGAAACAAAAGGACTCTGTGAAGGAACATAAGCAGAGATTGGTCACCTCCAAGACCTGACACTATAGGTTCCTGATTCCTGTGGCTCCAGCAACCCTGTCAATCATGAGGAACTAAAGCCTCAAGAGAGGCACCCCAATGAGGATTAGAGAAGTTAAAGGCCCAACTTGGTCAGGATGCAAGGTCCCTGGCAGGAGAACTCCCACATCTGTTGCCTTGGCCCATGGGAGATACTCCAGTCCCCAAGCTGTGACTTACAGAGGAGGTCTTGAGCAACATTTATGTTCAGGCTGCTGAGGAGCCCCTGGAGCAGTGGACATACCTGAGAGCCAGGAAGAAGGTGTAAAAATAGGAGGGGGAGGGAGAAGGAAGACAGATGAGACTTTGCTGGCAACACACTGCCCACCCACTCTCATAAGAGGGCCTCATTCCCAGGACCAGAGTGAGTTAATTTTAGCAATCTGGAGCTGTGGGATGGTAGTGGCCTCAATCACCGCTGTCCTGGGCTGCCGAGAACCCACCACCTCAGGATCTGAACATCTAGCATCCACAACCTTAACACCCAAGATGCCTGAACCTTGAACTCTTGAACCCTGGAAATTCAAGTTCCTTCAAATTTGGGGAGCCTAATTCACAGAATGCAGCTTCTCATTCACGTGTCGTTAAACACAGTCATCCTAATCGAAGTGTGTTGCTTACAAGGAAACATCAGCTTAAGGGCACAGGTGGAACATGGATGTGGTAAACAGCTCAAGGCAGCATCTGTGATTCCTGCCTCCTCTCTCTGCAGCCCAGCTACGGAGGAGGAGTAGGAGGACAAGGAGGAGGAGGCCGAGGAGGAGGAGGAGGAGGCCACAGACGTCTC
This sequence comes from Cricetiscus sungorus, assembly GCA_030556225.1. Classification (NCBI taxonomy): domain Eukaryota; kingdom Metazoa; phylum Chordata; class Mammalia; order Rodentia; family Cricetidae; genus Cricetiscus; species Cricetiscus sungorus. Next base: position 16,307,292 of record JANBXA010000391.1, read on the forward strand.
AAAGAGAAATCTGCACCTCACAGGGAACAGTGTCCTGAGCACACAGATAACTCTCCTGCCCCCACCAGGCCTGGCTCTGGGTGACAAGAGCTCTGAACGTACTTGGTTTTGCAGCAGGCTTGTCACTGTGTTTGTAAGGAGGCCAGATATACGATCCAGTATGTTGTTGATAATGATGTTTCGTCTGGAAAAGAAGGGACTTGCAAAGCTTGGTCAAGAATTCAGCATGGTTGAGAGTCCTCAGAAGGTCAGGTGGCACACAACTCTGCTCTATGATCTCATTTCCGTTGCATCTGAGCATCTTATGCCTAAGCAGCTACTTCCTCAATGTCTGGGTGCTCATCACAACCCTGACCTAGCATCATTTACTCAGGCTCTACTTATACAGCACCAAGCTGAGCCCTGGGCACTGGGCAATAACCTCTCTCATAAGCAAGTGTCACTGAGGTTGTGTCCTCTCCCCTTCATTTCTCATCCAGCTGTTATCTCCTGAGGATGTCATGTTAATATTTTCTAAGGCATGAGGCACACTGACCCAGTTGAAAGGTACCATAAGTAAATGCATGGTTTTGTCTGGAGAGGCCATCCTCCTGCCTCAGCAATGGAAATGAACAATCCATAGAGTCAGTGTAGATCTCATGGCTCTTGACACTTAGCATGTTCTAGGCTTTCAGCTGAACATGTGTATTGTCTTCATCCTTGAAGCTGATGAGTACAGCGTTCTACTGTTCTAGTGCACAGATGTGCAAACTGAGGCCTCAACAGATGAAACTAGAGAGAGACAGAACTGAGAGCTGTGACAGAGTTGATGTTTGAGGCTAGTCTGACTGTATTCTATGATGCTGCTTCCAGGTTTAGGAATTAAAGTCAGGGGTCCTGAAGCCTCTTTGAGAGCCCAACTCTGCTGGGATGGATGAGCCTTACCTGCCCAATAAGGAAATGGAGATTTTGTCTGAATCACTCGAGCATTTCCCTATGGTCAGGGTGGGAAGGCCAGTCTTGGCATCGGTTTGAATAGTGAGTGAAGTTATGAGTTCCAAGGAAATAGCAACATCAGCCATGGAGCCAATAAGAGGCCTGAAGAGAAAAGAGTCACACCAGGCACAGATCTAGAAGGCTTTGTAGGTTGCACTGATTTCCATCTATGTGTGTAGACACAGTTCTATGGGCAACGTCAACATTGTCTGGATAATGTCAACATGTTACATATACTCTACAAATATTACATATTTAAATTGGACTTCTATGGGCCATGCATGTTTATCATATGCAAGATTTTTACTTGGCATGAGACTAATAATAAAAATTAATTGCTAACATTGTGTAATATAAATTACCTGAGGGCATTAAAGTATTATTCCTGGTATAATCCATTTAATCATTATAATGATACTAGGTGATAAATCACTCTCATGTTTTTTGAGCATGAAATTCTGGTCATAGAGATGATAAGTAACTACCACAGGATATCACAGCTGTGGCTTCACAAGTTTATCAAATACAAACACCATCTCCCCCAGTATTGATGATTTAGGCTAGAGACTCACACATGCTGGACAAATGCTCTCCATGAAAGACACCCCAATCTCTAGAGATTCTTTTGCAAAGACTCTTGACTTGGTCATTTTTCAGTGTCTCTCCTTTTAAATTAAAAAGCTTTAAAATTGTGTTTTACTTATCCAAGAAGCCTAGCCCACATCTATGAGTTCCAATTACTATTAAAGACTCCATTGCAAAAATTAATCTGGCATATTCACTACATTGAGACAGATTCATGATGTTGACCTCTGAATTCCACAAACACAAGTGAGTGCACACATAAAACTTTATACACCCAAGTGCATATAACTGCAACACACACAGGCATATTGTATACGCATTCATTTCAAGGAGACTTAACATGGCATGTTTTCACTGGATTTTAGGCCTCAGAGGGTCCCGTTTTTTACAGATTAATTTTACAGAGGGCAAAGACTAGCTGAGAACTAGATGCCTACTCAAATCATCCAAATTGCACTCCACTCCCTAAACCAAGTGACACATACTCACAGAGCCACAGAGGCATCTACGACCAGGGGTAGCTTCAGATCAATGCCTTTGCCATCAGAAGACAAGCCAGCTTGCAAGTCCAGGATGCTGAGTTTGTTGATTCGTAACCTGCCCAAAATCCATAAGTGCCCTCTTGTTATTTATCCTTGTAGCATCTGCACCTCTGTTCATCGCCCTCTTGTTCTCATTCCCTCCTCTTCTGAAAGGTGAACCTCTACCATCTCAAGTGTAATAGACTAAGCAAGGGAAACAATAGGCAACAGAGACAGAACTAAAACTTTTGTGAAGCCAATGCTTAAAACTAAGAGGTGTGAGTTCCAACTTCTTGTCCCTTAAAGGAACTTGGACTTTTATTCCAAGGTATGTATTAAGAACATTGTCATTCTTAGAAAATAGCTTTAGGTACCAAAATATAAGTGGATCCGAGTCACCTTCAGCCAGAAATTACAGAATGTGGAAAAGCAGATGCATGAACTGTCCAAACAGACCCTATAGCCCTGTGTCAGACTTACTCAAGCTCTAATGAGCCTTGCTTCAGAACTCCTTAGCTCTGTAGGAGAAGACAAGCCTAATTCAATTTGTCTTTGACACTGGGTAGTTCCTTTTCTGGGAGCAAAGATGTATCAACTCACCCTAAATCTTTCTGAGATGCTAAGAGGTTTAAGTTTCCAAGGTCCAGTGTGTTCAAAACTCCTAGAATGTTGTCCTTGGCTAATGGCCAATCCTTAGTTTGCTGAAGCGAGCTCACATCCAGATTTGGTTTCGGAAGGGCATCTGTCAAAAACAGTCATCAAGCAGTGCCTGAACCACTAGAAAATGAACTCCCACCCTCTTGGTCTCAGAGAAGTCAGACTCCCTGCACTGTTTCATTCAGTCTCTGCAACAACTCAGTGAGGGTGGGATTGCCACCATATCCATTGTACAGAAGATGAACCTGAGACTGTTAAAGTTAGATAATGGGTCCACACAGCTAGGTCCGTGCACTGTTTCCAGGATGACTTTGTATTTACCAACCAAAGAACTGACCAATTGGCCAAACAATTGAAGAATTGATTGTGTATACTTGCTTTTAGTGATGACTTGAGGATCTGTTCCTCTCAATGGGATTCTCATGTGAGTTCGAGAAACTTAGTCAAGCAATTGAGAGAATAAACTAAGAAATGGAACAACCTAGAACCAAGGAAAAATTATAGAGGAAAAATATTGCTCTAGTCAGTGAAAGCAGTAAATGCGGTGGGGTCTCAAAATGGTAGCTTGGAATCAGGCCCAGAGAAAATGAATTGACATTGGAAGAAGAGAGTAGAGTGTCTTAACAGAAGATCTCAGAGAACAACTGGGGAATTAATAGAATAAATGCCACATACCAGAAGGCATGTGTGAAGTGTTAGGAACATTTGTATATAAAGCATCTCTACTATGAAACAAAGCAATTACTAACTCAGGGGCAAACAAAATAAAACAACAACAACAATCCCTTATTTTCAAAAGTATACATGGCTTAAAATGCTGCCTTAAAATATTTACTGTAACACAATCTGCCTGCTAATTCCTCCACATTTTGTAAACTGTCCCATTTCTTTGGGTGTAAAGCAGTTTATAATAGAATCATGATATCACAAATGATCTGTCCCATTTGTACATTGATGTTTTAGTTCCTCATCCAGCTTTAGCTTCTGAAATCATACAGCTGTGAAGAGAAGCCTTTGCTTCTGTAGACTGCTTTCCTGTTCCTTTGAGTATCTTTAAGTAATGTTAAAAAGGTTTGTTCCTTTGAGGCTGTTTGGAGAGAGAGAGAGAGAGAGAGAGAGAGAGAGAGAGAGAGAGAGAGAGAGAGAGAGAGAGAGAGAGAGAGAGATTGTTTTGTTTAAGAAAAGCATTCATTTTTGTTGTGAGCCTAGCCTTTAATGGCTGAGCTAACGCTCCATGTGGAGAAAAGGGAACACTCCTCCATTGCTGGTGGGAATGTGAACTTGTACAGCCACTTTGGAAATCAGTATGGGAGTACCTCGGAAAAATGGGAATCAGTCTACCTCAAGATCCAGCAATTCCACTCTTAGGCATATACTCAAAGGACACACATTCATATGACAAGGACGTCTGTTCAACAATGTTCATAGCAGCATTGTTTGTAATAGGCAGAACATGGAAGCAACCTATGTGGCCCTCAATTGAAGAATGGATAAAGAAAATGTGGTACCTTTACACAATGGAGTACTACTTGGGGGGGTGCAATGAAATCTTGAAATTTGCAGGCAAATGGATGGAACTAGAAGAAACCATCCTGAGTGAGATAACCAGACACAGAAAGAAAACCATGGTGTGTGCTCACTCGTAAGTGAATAGTAAACATAGAGCAAAGGATAACCAGCCTACAATCCACAACCCCAGGGAAGCTAAGAAACAAGGAGAACCCAAAGAGATACATACATGGACCCAGAGAAGGGGAAAGGGATAAGATCTCCTAAGTAAATTTGGAGCATGGGGTGGGGTGAGGGAGTAGGAGAAAGAGGAGTGGAGAAGGGGAGGGGGGAGGAGAACATGAGGGTTCAGGAAGGTCAAGTTGGGGGAAGAACAAAGAAGGAGAGCAAGGAAAGAGATACCTTAATAGAGGGAGCCATTATGGGCTTAACAAGAAATCTGGCACTAGGGAAATGTACAGGGATCCACAAGAATGACCCCAACTAAGAATCTAAGCACCAATGTATGACGCCACTGGCAGTGGGTCCAGGATCTAACACTAATGCTCAAACTGACTTAGTGGAGGCCATTCTACAAGGAAAGACACCTTACCCAGCCTACATACAAGGGTATGGGGGTAGAGAGACACCTCAGTCCTGCCTCAAGGAGAAGATGGGACAAACTTAGTAGACTTCCTAGGGGAGGCCTTAACCTCTCCATGGAGTAGATAGGAGGAGGAGGGAGTTGGGGGGAGCAGGAGGAGAGGGGGGAGGGGTAACTGGAATTGGAATGTAAAAAATAAGTTAACAAAAATTGACAGGAAAAGGGGAATCTAAGCAATAGTGGAGAGGCTACCTTAAATGCCCTTTCCTTATAATGAGATTGATGACTACCTTAAATACCATCACAGAGCCTTCATCCGGTAGCTGATGGATGCAGAAACAGAGATTCAGAGCTAAACACTGAGCTGAACTGGAATGCAGTTGTAGAGAGGAAGGAGTGATGAGCAAAGGGGTCAAGACCATGATGAGGAAATCCACAGAAACAGCTGACCTGAGCAAGTGGGAGTTCACAGACCCCAGTCTAACAGCTGGGGAATCAGAATAAGACCAAAGCAGGCCCCATGAATGTGGGTGTCAGTTGGGGGTCTGGGAAGTCTATAGGGCTTCTGAAAGTGGGACTAGTATTTATCCCTAGTGCACAAATGGGCTTTGGGAGCTTATTTCCTATGGAGGGATACTCTCTCAACCTAGACACAGGGGTGAGGGCTTCCGTCCTGCTCCAAATGATGTGACAGACTTTGATGCTCCCCCACGGGAGGCCTCACCCTCTCTGAGGAGTGGATGGGGGATAGGATGGAGGGTTGGTGGTGGGAACTGGGATTGATATGTAAAATAAGATTGTTATTAACTTAAATAAGAATTATTTTTTAAAAAGCACTCATGTGTGACCATATACTATCTGTATTCTCAATGCAGTTGTGATACTGGAGAGATGGCTCAGCAGTTGAGAGTGCTTGATTCACTTATGGAAGACTAGAGTTCAGTTCTCAACACCCATGTTTGATGACTGAAAACAGTGTGTTCCTCATGGGGATCTGACCCCCTTTTCTGGCTTCTGGGGGCATGCACACAAATATATACACAAAGGCACAGATATACAAATGAAAAAAATTAAAAACAGTTTTAATCAAATGGATGTACTCACAATACTGCAACTTGCCTCTGTGTGTACAGGATCTAACTGTTATAATGATGCAGACAAGACCTCTTCAGTTAGCATTGCTTACATAACTCTGTCTCGCCACACAACCACCTAAGTAACTTTGAACCTGACACAGTTTTCTCACTGTTGTGGATCCCCAGCTGGGAAATGAGAGGAAGGATCCTTTCCTCATCTTTGAGAGTGGCCTAAACATTGACAAGGATTGAAGGCAGCCTGTGTAGAGCTTTCCTGTTCCTATAATACCTTTTTGTCAGTTGACCCGGGTATACAGCAGAAAACAGAGGTACAATTAACAGAAAGTTGGGTGGTTTAAGGACTTCCAAACAAGGTGGGTTGTTGCCCTTCATTTCCAGCTAATCATCACAGACCAACAATGGCCAAGATCAAAAATACTAATGACAGCCTACATTGGAGAGGATGTGAAGTAAGGGGAACACTCCTCCACTGCTGAAAGGAGTGCAAATTTGTACAGCCACTTTGAAAATCAGTATAGCAATTTCTCAGAAATTTAGGAATCAACCTACTTCATGACCCAGCATAACCACTCTTGGGCATATAGCCAATGGATGCTCAATCATACCACAAGGACACTTGCTCAACTACGTTCATAGCAGTAGTATTCATAATAGCCAGAACCTGAAAACAACCCAGATGTCCCTAACTGAGGAACAGATAAAGAATATGTGTTATATCTACACAAGGGAGTATTACTCTGCTGAAAAAAAAATGGCATCATAAAATTTGCAAGCAGAAGGATGGAACTAGAGAAAATTCCTGAGTGAGGCAACCCAGACCCAGAAAGACAAACACAGTATGCACTCACTCACAAGTGGGTATTAGATGTAAAGCCAAGAATACCCAGGCTACAATTCTGGGTCCCTGAGAAGCTAGGTAATGAGGAGGACCCTAAGAGGAATGCAAGGATCTCTCTGGGAAGAGGAAATAGATGAAATATCCTGAGTAAACTAGGGCCATGGGGAGGGGATGAGGGATGGGAACATTAGGGACCAAGATGATCCAGTTGGGAACAGGACAGAGGAGGAGAGTCTTGATAGAGTTATCTTGATAGGGGGCCATTATGGGGTTAGGGAGGAACCTGGTGCCAGGAAAACTCCCAGGAATCCACAAGGATGACCCCAGCTAAGCAATAAGGGGAAGGTGCCTGAACTGGCCTTCTTCTGTAATCAGATTAGTGACTATCCTAATTGAAATCATAGAAACGTCATCCAGTACCTGACTGAAGCACACGCAGAGTTCCTGGCGTCCAGTTGAAGAGAGGGTGGAGGGATTATATAAGCAAGGGGGATCAAGATCATGTGGAAACCCACAGATACAGTTGACCTGAGCTCATAGGAGCTCAAAGACTCTGGACAGACCCCATCTGAGGAGGAGGAGGTTATAGAAGGGTGGAAGGAATGTGGGGGGAGGGAATGGAAGCAGAGGAGGAAGGGGAGACTGTGGTTGATACATAAATTAAAAATGAATTTTAAAAAGGTCAAAAGTACCTATTAACATATATGGAAATATATGTTAATAATTTTCCCACAACAATTTAAATTATGTAAACCAGTAGTAAATATACAAAAAATGAGAGGATGGTTAGGATTAGAGAAATGCAAAATGAGACAAGTTACATCTGCTCATCTTTGATGATAGCAAATCAGATAATGCTGTCCATGTTAATGCTTAAAAGAAAGTAGGCTGGGAACAGGTTCCTACAAACTTCTAGAGGAAGTGAGATAGCTACTATTATATAAGATGTGCATGCTACTTAAAGTTTTGAAATCCCACTTTGATGAATTTATCCTGTGTATACATTGGCAAGACTCTATTAGGATGCAATGTCATGGCATTGTTTATTTCTAAAATGATAAGTGAGGTAGGAATTGAAAGGCTGTTCATTTCTCAATAAGCCACCCATAAAGGACAGCACTGCCCCCTCTCAGCAGCCTCTGCTATTGCAGGCATAGTTTTTATTAGGGTTACTCTTAGGACCAGCAGATAGGTGGAACTTATATTGACTCACCTCCAGTGGCAGAATTCAGAATGTTCACATTATTCAAGGCATTGCCAATATTACCCAAAAGTGATTCTGAGGTCCCAATGAGCAGGCCACACAAGACAACGAGGCTCCCAAGTTGGAACATCTTTTTTGTCCTGACACCTGGATGGCCATAGGAGGAAGAAGAACAAAAACCCACAGTGAACATCTGTCACTCTCACACTTAGCATTTCTTTAAAACAGACATGCTATTGTTCAAGATAGATAAGAAAATGAACCAGCAAAAATGCCCACTCACAGGAATGGATAAAGAAAGTGAAGCCAAGTACACAATGGAATTTTATTCTGTCATAACAAAAAAATGAAATCATGACATTTTAGGTAATGGATGGAACTGAAGTTTTGTGCTTAGCAAAATTTGCCAGATTCAGAAATGTAAAATACCCTATTTTTTGCCATGTGCAAATGTGTGTGTGTGTGTGTGTGTGTGTGTGTGTGTGTGTGTTTAAATATGTTGAATATGTGTGAGCTTATAAATAAGGCTACCATGAGAGGGGAAGAAGAAATCTTAAGGGAAGGGAAGAAGGCAAAAAAAGAAAGCATCAAATTCAGAGACATTAAAGTAGAAGGAAGGAGGAAGCCATTAGCAAGGGGTGGGGATGAGGAAAGATAGCAGGGAAAGGAGAGGGATGGGAACTGAGTATCTAGAAAAATGCTGCAGCAAATCTACTAGTTTATGGTGAATTTAAAAATCATAAGCATAAATAAATATAATTATAACTTAATAAAATGAGCAAACCAGTGGGGAAAGTGGGAAAACTTCAGAGACACAGTCAGGGGGAAGAGGGAAAGGGCTTGGAAAGCCAATCAACTCCAACCCATGCTCTATGCTCAGGTCCTTTGTGCTTCCTGCCTTCTCTGCTTGAAACTTACTTCCTCTTCTCTTTGCAACCTAAATCTGTTTTGTGAATTCAATGAAACTTCACACTTTCCTTGAAGCCAACTCCAGGTCCCTCCCCAGAGACCAGATCGAGGCTCCCACTACCTGAATCCACCAAGCTTGGAGAAATGCTGTCCTTAAAGAGGTAGCTGTGGCTTGTGTCATTGTTGAGCCTAGACTCCAGTAAGGAGCCTCTCTCCATACACTGAGACAAGTCATTGATGAATAAAGTCTGAGCAGTCAGCAGAACCATATGAACCTAGGTTGTCATTAGTCTGACACAATATCTTCTATGTCTTCAAATTTGTTAGAGTCCAAACTTCCCTAAGACAAACAGCGCCTTCCCTCTGCCTCTCAATCCTAACCCTCATGAAGACCCTTGTATGGAGGGCCATGTTATGGGATCTCACACTCACCAGCTGGAGAAGGATGCACAGGAAAGGCTTCTATCTCTGCTCAGTCTTCAGAGATGCTGGGGGTGACAGTGACCCTTATATTCTGATGACAGGATGAGATGTAAGCCCTGTTTCCAGGATGTTCCAAGGAGATTCCAAAGAAAATACCTAAGGTTAGCCAAGCCATCCTACACAAAGGTCACCCAGGATGCTTGAGTGGCAGTGATGGACTTCATGCCAAGACTAAGGCCCCAACTTTTTGAACCTGAGATTTCCAATGAGGGGTTGATTCAGTAAGTGCTGGGAAGAAGTTCCAGAATGGATGGATGGAATAATATTCTGTTGAGAAAGCTCCTAGTGTTTGCCAAGGCTAGCCCAGTCATCATTTGAGAACTCATAGACGCAAAGCCACCAATGAGCAGGGTAGAACTGTGACTACTCTCAAGTTGCTTTGCCTATTTCCTATGAACTCTTTCTCTGTCTGAGTGTTCCAGTCATCTCCCACAGGCAGAGTCAGCTACTGATGGTTTTGTTAAAGGACAATAATGAAGTCCCCCTGCCATCTCGCTAACTGAAGCATCTGTGTTATAAACTAACTGCCTGTGTGATTTTGTTCAATCTACCCCCAAGGTGATTATTTCTCAGAGTAGAAAATCCCAGCAACAATAAATTAAAAAGAGGAAAATAAATGGGTTCATAGCCTTAGGGGTGTTTATTCTTTAAGGAGTCAGCAAGGCTGGTTGAATGATTCACATCCTTCCTACCTTGTTAGCCTCCATGTATATAGTGTGGCTGTGCTGTGTAACCCACTTACTACCATTGGGCAAGAGGCAGATGATGTGTGACTGTACAAGCCAGGATGGTTGTGGGCTGAGGGAGAGGAATCCAGCTTCCCTGATTTAAGAGAATAAAACAAAGAAGATAGGAAGAACTACTATTTGAGGTGAAAACTCACAAACTATCTGGCTTTGGGCATTGCTTGATCCAGGTCCTCAAATGATTCCATGCTCTTAATATTGGATTCATTCTCTGATGGACCTTGCCAGATAAATGTAACTGAAAATTTGGTGGATGAAACCAGACAAAGGGTGTGTGGAGACCCACTACCTACAGGGACAGAACCATGGCTTATTGCCATCGCTGGGAGCTAAAGCAATGCTATGATGAAGACTCCATCTCATAAGCTGATAGTGTATGTTTTATTCATGCTAGCCCATGTCTCTTCTTGAGTCAATGAGATGAGTCCATGGCAAAGATGCTTGCTTTACAGGCCTAATGACTCATGTTTGCTCACCAGAGCCCACAGAATGGTGGAAGGAGGACACAACTCCTGATAGTTATTCTTTGACCTCAACAGGTGCATGGTCACATGTGTACCTTCACTCACATATGAGCATCATACCCCAAATAATAAAGATAAAGATAAGAAATTGATGTTTCTTGGGACAAGTACATTGTGAAGTCTTACTAAATTTTGTATCTGACCTCCCCAGGATCTCAGGAACAGAAACATTTGAACAAGAGGACTCACAAGTGACCTCCATCTCACAGTTGATGAGCTCACCCCACGCTGAATTTCAGAACCCCCAACTCTACTTCCAAACCCTGTGCACAGCTCTTTACAGTGTGGACTGCAGAAGTACACGTTCTATAAGCAGGCACTTGGTAATGACCTCTGTCCTTTATTTGCCACCAGGAGTTGTCTTGCTTCATCTAGTTCTACCACCCAGTGACCTTGAAGGGGGTCCAGATAAGAAGGGGCTTTCTGAGATGAGAAGACAGGGTCTGTGCCCACCCCCACCCCACCCCTCCACGCTCTGCTGCAAAAAAATAACACAAGAGCAGCTGTTCCAACATGCAGCCTGCTGGGGCAGCAGTGAGCAGTATGCCTTCACTCTGAGGGTGCGTGCAGACATTTGCCTGCTGTCTGGCCTTCGGGTTAGATACACTTCTTTATTGAACCTGCTCGCCATCAGAAGGCATGTTTGAGGGCCTCATTTTCCAGTGAAAGAAACGAGTTTCTGAAAGGCCCACAGGGTCAAGGTCACACAGGATAGAAATCCAGTGCCTGGGTCCCTCCACCTACATCAAGATGCAGCCAGTTGGCAGGGTAGGACTATCCCTAGGCTTGTATATCCTGGTTTCCACAGGGTACATTGTTAGAATTAGTCACCAAGCCCTGGGCCAATGCCAAGTCAGAATAGCAAAGAAACCAGTGGGAGCTGGGCTTTGAGCTAGGAGACAGCATAGAACCAGGCCACTACAACTTAGTAAGCCCAGAGGAATTGTCCTCAACATGAGGTGACCATAGCAAAGGATATTATGACCTTGTCATTCTGATAGTTTAAGTACCCAGATCCTTGTTGTGGTCTTGCCATAGTTTGCTTCTATATGCAAACCTTCCTGGATGCCTGTATCATGTTTCCAAAACTCATGAAAACCCTGTTCCCATCTATGGACAAAGAGTCGAGGAACATACTGAAATCTTGTTAAGATTCACCAGCTTAGAATTGGCATAAAAACAGACATATGGATCAATGCAACTGAATTGAAGACACTGACATTAATCCACACACCTATGAACATCTGATTGTTGACAAAGGAGCCAAAATTGTACAATATAAAGAAGAAAGCATCTTCAACAAATGTTGCTGGCATAACTGGGTATCAACAAGTAGAAGAATGCAAATAGATTCATCTCTATCACCATGTGCAAAACTCAAGTCCAAATGGATCAAAGACCTCAACATAAATCCAGTTACACTGAACCTCATAGAAAAGAAAGTGAGAAGCAGCCTTGAGTGCATTGGCATGGGAGACCAATTCCTAAATATAGCACAGGCACTGAAAGCAACAATTAATAAATGGGACCTCCTGAAACTGAAAAGGGTCTGTAAGGCAAAGGACACAGTCAATAAGACAAAACTTCAGCTAAATAATGGGAAAAGATCTTAACCAACCCACACATCTGACAGATACACAAAACATATAAAGAAGTCAAGAAACTAGACATCAAATTACCAACTAATCCAATTGAAAGTTGGATTCAAATCTAAACAAAGAATTTTCAACAGAAGAATCTCAAATGCCAGAAAGACATTTAAGGAAATGCTCAACATCCTTAGCCATCAGAGAAATGCAAATCAAAATAACACTGAGCTACCATCTTATACCTGTCATAATGGCTAAGATCAAAAACACTTATGGCAGCCTATGTTGGAGAGAATGTGGAGTAAGGGTAACACTCCTCCATTGCTGGTGGGAGTGCAAACTTGTACAGCCCCTTTTGAAATCAGTATGGCTGTTTCACAGAAAATTAGGAATCAACCTACTTTAAGACACAGCAATACCACTATTGGACATATACTCAAAAGATGTTCAATCATTTCACAAGTACACTTGACCAACTATGTTCATAGCAGCATTATTCATGATGGTCAAAACCTGGAAACAACCTCAACTGCAGAATGGATAAAGAAAATGTGATACAGTTACACAATGAAGTATTACTCCCCAATAAAGAAAAAAAAATGACATCAAGAAATTTGTAGACAAATAGATGGAAATAGATGGAACTAGAAAAAAAGTCATCCTGACCCTGAGGGAGGTAAACCAGACCCAGAAAGACAAACACAGTATGTACTCAGCCGCCATAAATAGATATTAGATGCAAAGCAAAGGATACCCAGTCTACAACCCACAACCCCAGAGACGCTAGGTAAAAAGGGGGACCCTAAGAAGTACATGCATGGAGGATCCCAGGGAGTGAAAATAGTTAAGAGCTCCTGTGTAAACTGGGATGGGGATAGAAGGGAGGATATGAGGATGGAAACATGAGGGATAGAGATGGACAAGTTGTGGAATGGAGAGGGAGAGCAATAGAAGAGATATCTTGATAGAGGGAGCCATTATGGGACTAGAAAGAAACCTGGTGCTAGAGAAATTCCCAGGAATCCACAAGGGTGACCCCAGCTAAGACTCCTTGCAATAGTGGAGAGGATGCCTGAACTGCCCTTTCCCTGTAATCAAATTGGGGACTATCCTGTCATCATAGAAACTTCATCCAGTAACTAACTGATGGAAGCATATGCAGTGACCCATAGCCAAGCATTGGGCTGAGCTCCTAGATTTCAGCTGAAGAAAGGGGATGGAATCATATGAGCAAGGGTGGGAATCAAGGTCATGATGGGGAAAACCACAGAGAGAACTGACCCAAACTAGTTGGAGCTCATGGACTCTGGGTTGACAGCTGGGGAACCTGCTTAAGACTGAGCTATACCCTCTGAATGGGGATGACAATTGTGTGGCTTGATCTGTTTGTAGGGCCCCTGCAGTGGGACCAGGACTTACTCAGGGTGTATGAACTGGCTTTTTGGAACCCATTCCCTATGGTAAGATACTTTTCTCAGCCTTGATGCAGAGGGTAGGGGCCTGGTCCTGTCTCAAATTAGTATGCCAAACTCTGTCAACTACCCAAAAAAAGGCCTTACCCCCTCTGCAGAGTGGATGGAGTTGGGATGGGGGTGGGAAGGGAGAAGGGGGATGAGGAAATGGGGTTGGCATGTAAAATAAAAAATAATTAAAAATTAAATTGTTTTAAAAGATGGATGTTTCTCAATCCAGAAACACAACCCAGGGATGCTGGAGTTGGAGGGGTGACCTCAAGCCTCTTGCTGGATCAGCCCTCATTGCCTCAACTGCTAAGTAGGCTAACTAACACTTTGTACCAAGACGTTCTTGGCATGATGGCAGGGAAGTTCCTGGGGCATCATGAGAGTGTAAGGGGATTTTGAGGGGTCAGGTCAGAGCCTGTCACTGGGTCTGGGAGGACCTGGGTTCAAATCCTCACTGTTCCCACTCCTGGCTGCATGACCTGGCATGGGGCATCTTTCACTATGAAGTGGGACTGGAAACTGCACCTCCTCTCCCTGCTATCCATGTGCAGAGAAAACAGGTGGGAAACACAAGTGAATGTGCACACAGCTGACTGCAATGTCTGCAATTACATTACACAGTGGGCTCTTGTTGGGGAGAGGCTGGGCTGTCAGAAGTCATCCTAGGTTTGCGCTGGCTGCTCTGAGTTACCTTAGAAAGAACAGCCCTCCCTGTTCTGTGTACAGAAAGTCTTCTAAAATGTGAAGTACTTCTCTGTTGAGGACAAAGGCTGGCCCCATAAGGGTCGTGGAATAATTTTCTCATTGAAAATATTCAGTGAGGCATTAAGGATTATCTGTCCCAGGCTAGAATTTCCTATCCCTGACATGACTGCTAATCCCAGTCATGGCAACTTCCTGGTCCCACTGACCCCAGCACATGAGCAACGAGCTGATATTTGTTTCTAAGCACAACTCAGTTCTCTGTTTGTAAAAGGCTACTGAGACCACAGAGGCCAAGCAGTGGGACTGTGGTTACACATGAACCAGACTGAAGCTTAGTGGCCCTGCTCCCTAGACTGTCCTTACCCACAGGACACAAGAAGCTAGCCTAAAACACCATCCACCAATGCAATGACCTTTTGTATTTTTCTCAAATTCTCTATTGCTGAGCTACAACCTAGCTGCAATGCTTTCTCTTTTAGAAAGGAGGGAGAGAAAGATAAACAGAGAGACTGAAAGAGAGAGAGAGGAAGAGACAGAGAAATCATCCAATTTTAGACCAGTTCTCACATTGGAACCACCAGCAGAGAAGTCTTTGCACATAAGAAAAACAAAAGTTAAAAAAAAAATCAACCACATACAATTTTATCATAGCTAAAAGCAGCAATTAGTAAAACTGTATAATCTTAGAGTCTAAAAATTTTCATTCCACTTTCAGCAATGCTGACACTTTCATATTGAAATACCATTTGTATAAATAAAACACTGCCCCTTTGGGGCTGGAGAGATTTGATTCCCAGGATGCACAATGCAGCTCACAACTGCCTATAACTTCCTGTCACAGGGGATAGCAAACTCTCCTCTGATCTCCTCAGGGTGGCACATATAAAATAATGCAAGCAAAGACACTTATACATTAAATAAATAAATAAATAAATAAATAAATAAATAAATAAATAAATAAATAAATCTTAAAAACAAAAACCAAAATACTGCTCTAAGCCCTGGCCTTGACTTTTGATTATGCAGAGCCCTTCAGGCCTTGGCTTGGAAGACCCCCATCTTTGTCTCCAGGTCTGGTACATGAGCTACAGTTGGGGACAAGAGTTTGTGGGAGAAAAGAAGCAAGGTGATGAGATGGGGAGAGGAAAGGGGAGGGGGAGAGGGAAGGAAAGAATGGCAGGAAGGGTGTGAGGGAGGAGAGGAGAAAGTGAAGGAAGAAAAAGAGAGAAGAGCTAGTGAAAATGAAGACAGGGAAGAAGAAATTGAGGAAGAGACAATGGTGGTGAGAACAGTGGTGTCCTGAGAGTGCAGACACTAGAGGTTGGACCCCACTGTCCTTGGCCTCTCCATGTGTTCTTGCCAACTTATTACCCTTGGATGACTGCTTAGCTGCTCCCACGAGGAGAATAGGGTAGGTGATTCCTAGCCATGGCCGCTTGCTTGAGCTCCTCTATGCACTTGACTCAAAGTTTTGTCCTGGAATCTCTTTTGTTTTCACTGTATCACCTTCCATATCTTCCTGGGGCACAGGACCTGCCTTTATGCATCTGTATGTTCCTTCTTCTATTTGTTCATCCCCAAGTGCCCTGCACTTGAACCCCTGGTCCTTTTGATTACTGTTAGCTTCTACTTGATGTTGAGTATTGTGATAGAGTCAATGATGAAGGCTCTAAGTGTTGCAGGTGACCTTACTTGGACACCTCTTGGGGGGGGGGTGAAAAGACACTGCACAATGACGCAGGCACTAGGAGTTGAGTAATGACAAGATCGTGCTGCAGACTCATTTACTAAGGAAATTAGGCTTGCCTTTATACCATCCTCCCAGAGTCAGGTGGCTGACTCTGTTTCATTGCCCTTTCCTCATTGGCATCTCTAATCAGGCGTCTCTTCGTCAGCAGTCTCTGGACATAGTGGCAGGCTTGGTTCAGGGGGGAAGTGCTTTCCATGAATGCTCATTTGAGTACAAATGCAGCTTGAGCCCCACATATCCACTTGGGGAGGGGGGGCATGTGGCTTCACAGGAGCCAAAATTCTACCTTTAGCCCCATTGTTCCCACCTTAGAGAGCATCCAGCATATAGACCATGCCTGTCTTAGGGTGGTCTGCCTCACAGGTCCCTACCCATCATTGACTACCTGCCCTTAAAGCATCTCTGGGAAGCATGCCAGGGTGGGAGGAGCACCTGTCAAACTGATGCCTCACAAATTCCTGTGAGCCAGGTCCAAATGACCTCCTGAGCAGGGCCACATTCTGGGTGTTTAAGTGCCATGATAACCTGGAGTGTGGAAATATGCTGTAGGAAACACTCAAAAGAAAATGATTAGTAATAAGACAATATCCAGAATCAAAGCATAGGGAAAAATGGGTTCAAACACGGGCCTGGGGTGGGGCCCTATGTCAAATTAGCCTATTATCCTGAAGTGTTGGTGCATAGAAGGATGCCAGCAAAATAACAGCCCTTTTAGATGAAAGCAATGAGTCAAAGGTGCAAGCAACTGGTGAGACCACAAAAATCCCAATTTCCAAGTGCTGTATCACCAAGATTAGCTTGGGAGCACGGGCCTGATAAGGAGGACTGAAGAAGGTATTGTATATTGTACAACTGATGGGAGGTGAATCAGGACCCAAAGATCCCCTGAGCAAAGGCAGGATGCCAGAGGACAGGTCCTGGGAATCTTCCTTGATGTCCTTGAAGTCCTCCATCACAGGAGTAACATGCCAGATTATGGGTAAGCCACAGTCTTGTGGCAATACATAGACTAGTACAAATGGGTTAATAATTAAGTCAGAGCTGGCCAATAAGAAGCCTGAGCCATCAGCCAAATATTTTATACTTCATGTAAGTCTGTGTGTTTATTTGGGGCAGAGTGGCTGTGGAACCAGGCTGTGGAACAGAAACTCCATCTGGAGAGAATAATCTTATCAGGCTCCTGGTTACTATTTGCGCCTTTAAGCCAAAGCAAAAAGTTTGTTCAAATTTAGAGGTGATTTTATGAAGGTGGGAGAAGACCTAGTATATCCACATCATGGGTCCAGATTTTTACAGGGCTCCAAGAAAGCCTGTTATTGTTTCTAGAATAATGAATGACCAGGAGTGGCCTCTGAGGGTCATGTCCATCCAAGGAGGAAGTGGATAGGAGAGAAACAATTTTATTAAGAAGAGTAATTGTCTTGGGTGTTAACTGAATTTTTGTGGTGGGGCATGTAGGGCCTGCCAACAGAGAAAAACAGATGGTGCATCTCTTGGTCTAGGATTGGGAGGAACGGTTTGAGCCACTTGACCATGCCACAGAGTTGTTGGAGTTCAGCCAGTGTATATTGAGTTTTGTAGGCTAATTTCAATGAAAGTGGGCGTATTTGTCTGGCAACAGGAAAGGCCAAAAATGCAAAGGAGATAATACACTGGATCTTTTCTGAGGTAACCTGTATGTCTAAGGATGCTAGGTCATTACAGGTAATGATGGGGTGTCCTTTTTAAGTCGTGACCATCAGGGTGACAATGAGAATGTCATCCATATAAGGGCAAGCAGGCTATTCCCAGAGATGTTTTGAAGTGCCTTTAAAACATGACTGGTAGATAGTAGGGCTATTTTTCATGCCCTAATGCAGCACAGTCCATTGGTATCTCTGAGCAGGCTTTTCCTGTTGGGTTCCCAAACCAAAAATACAAAGCACCATCTATCTGGGGGTGCAAGTGGTATTTGGAAAAAAACAGTCCTTAACCTCTAACACAACAATGTGGTATGAGAGGGGTATGGGACAAGAGTGCAGCAGGCCAGACTGCGTGGTCCCCATCTTTTCCATTTGGACATTAATGGCACAAAGGTCTTGGAGGAGTCAATAATGGCCTGACTTCTTTTGGAGGACAAAAATGGGGATATTGGTGGATGGCTTCAAATATCCCAAGACTTTTTTTTTTACTAACTCTTTAAGTGCTGATAATTTTGATTCAAAGATGGACCTTTGCTCTACCCAGACATCATCATCGGAAAGTCATGAGAGGGGTATAGGATCTAATAATAGTTTTTGAGTAGTCTCTAGATGGACAGTGACCTCTAGAATTGCGGGTATTGTTCTATTGGAGAAGAGGGTGGCATTTGTACAAACCTGAGAGGCCTGTTTTGTCATGGGTCATGTCATTGAAAAATGCACAGTCATCCATGGTTAGGATATCTCCCATGTCTTCCAAAATTACCCTTCCCCAAAAATTATGAGGAACATTAGCTACTATGGGGGAACAGGAGCCCAGGTTGTCATCGAGATCTTTCCAGTGGACCAGTCATATGGTGGCTCAGAAGTCCTGTTGTCCACCCCACTGATGGAGGGGCCAAACCAGAACTGCCAGTGGGGAAATCAGAGAGCTTTGAACTCTGTGAGAATGGTAAGTAACATCTGCTCCCATGTTCATCAACCCTTTAACAGTTTGTCCATCCAGATGTATGGTCATCACATGAGGGTGGGGGAAAACAGGCAGGGTCCAGAACACTTTGGGGGTGAAAACACTCCCTCTTACTGGCAGGGCTGAGGGATGCCCCAGTGGGAATTGAGGGTTATCCAAAGATTGTGAATGGCAGTCCTTAGCCCAGTGGGAGCCTTTGTTGCATCTGGAACAGTGTGTCTTTGGGTGTTCATTAGGACAGTCACACCATAGGTGGGCTTGCTGAAGCCCCAACAGGACAGAAGGACCCAATCGATCAAAAGACTGTTGCCTGTCTGACAACGGGGCATTGATAGAGGCAATCAGGACAGCAATAGGGCCAGCAACAGGATAAAGGTCTCTGATGGCCAGGGCCCATTTATAGATTTCATCATTATTCACAGCAGTCACTGCATTCCAGGTATGGGCATTAAGCCACTCCCATGCTAACTTCCCAGGTTTTGCCTGGACCCACCCTACATTCCACCATCTCAGTAAAATGTGTGAGGAAGTTGGTAAAAGACTGCCCAGATTGTTGGACAAGGTTGTGGAAATAAGCAGATTGGTCATGGGGAGTGAATGCCTTAAGGGCCTTAAACACCAAGTCTTAGACCCACTGGAAATAGACATATTGGCCAGTGGTGTATTGGGACACTGGATCAACTCATTGGCCACATCCATAGCTAGTTGGCTGCATTCAATCCCATGTTAACAGGGAAGGCCATGGTAGACATCCACATGGCATGTAGGGGAGCAGGAGAGATGTCACGACACAGGCTAGGGGAGCAGAGTGGGGAAGGAATGCCATGGGATGAATGTTGGGGCAAGTGTGGGGCTGAAATTCTTGCCATGAGTACTGGGATGTAGGAGTGAAGGCCAGAAGTAGGTAGGAGGGGTCAAATGTGGTGGTCTGGGAGGCATTGCTTGGCATAAGCAGTCTGGCTCCTCATCTGATGAGTAAGGGGCCTCAGGCATAGGTGGTGTTGAGGTAATAGAGAGGCTAACAATAGTCTATTCCTGGCAATGCTTATTGTGGGCAGCTATCACTGCCTCCAGAGAAAAGGTTTTGAAGCTGGAAATGATGGCTAGTACAATGGGGACAAAGGAAACAGAGGGTGTTACTCCTGAGCTGACCTCATGCTTTTGGGCAAGCAAGAACACATGTATCCAGAGGTCAGGCTCCCACATGTTTTCAGGAGAAATCCATGGGGCAACACCACAGCCTCATCCCAAAAATCCTCCAAATAGGCAGTCTTAACCATAAGGCCACTGATGATCAATATTGATTTTAATGTCCTCACCTGAGACTCCTTACAGTAGGAGGATAAGCTCCCCATTCTCTTAATGTCAAAAGACATAGACAAGAACAAAGTATAAAACAGACAAATACAGACATGAACAAAACCAGGAAGTGTAGTAGATGGTCCCACCTAATGCACCAGAACAGACACAAAGGAAAAGAGAGAAAAGAAGGAGAGTCCCTGTGCTCACCTTCATGAAACACACAGGGGCCAACTCACTGAACAAGTCACCAAAGGGGAGGGGGATACCAAAACATTCTGTGATCGTGAAGAGAAGCCTGAAAGGGTGCTGATAGACAAAGCAAAATGCACTGATGTAGGATTGCCAATGCACTGACAGCAACAAAGGGCAAAGATCAGGACCCAAAAAATTGCCATGCCAATGGAAAAAAGAATATATTTGATTCAAGTGGAGTCGAGGTCCATGCCTGCACGGGATCAATGATCTTGGATACCTCTTGGGGGAGGAGAGAAGACAGCACCAATGATGCAGGCACTGGGAGTTGAGTGAGTAGCAGAGAATGCTGCAGGCTCGTTTATTAAGGAAGTTAGGCCTGCTTTTATATCCCCTCCCAAGTTCCCACTGGCCCAGGAGGCTGACTGCTGCATTGTCCTTTCCTCATTGGTATCTCCAGTCAGATATCTCTTCATCAGCAGTCTCTGGGCATAATGACAGGCTTGACTCAGGGAGGAAGTAGCTGCTGCACATGTTCATGCAAAGAGACTGCAGCTTGGGTAGGCTGGCCAGCAGTTTCTACTACATCTAAGTTCTTGTCCCTGCAGTGGGGGCCTTTCAAGACAGGCAAGGAGTCCCAGTAGTTGGTCCACCACAGAAGGAAAGCTCCATAGCTTCTCAAGCATCATGTCTTCATGGAAGAGGAGCTCAGTGATAGAGAAGGGTCATTGAGTAGAGGTAAACAGCCAAACAGAAAGACAAATGCTGGGTGAGCTTGTGTAAAGATAAGATCTGAAAATGATAGCACTTAAACATACAGAGAACAAAATGGTAGTCACCAGGGCAGAGAACAAAATGGTAGACACCAGGACAAAGGTGAGGATGGAGGAGTCAGAAATAGAGGTTAGGAGACAAAGTCCCAAATCTGTGAGATGATCTGGTCTATATATGTAATGTACCATGGAAGTAACAGGATTCCATTCCAGGTGTGAGTTGTATAGGGCAAAAAGTCCTCACACTCATAGCATTAGAGACACCAGATGTGTTAAACATGTGGTCTTTTATCTTTAACAGATTTATACTTGATTATTCTCAGAAAGCTGGGAACTGGTATAGTTTATGACCTAGTGGTCTTTTCTATCTGTGAGACCAGACTTCACCCAAATTCCCAGATGATTATATTTGTCCTAAACTCTTCCCACACTCCTGAACATTGTTTCTCAGTCAACAGAACCCATTCTTAGGAAAGAGGTCGCATGCACTTTGCAAAAGAGTTTAGTGTTGTGCTTATTCCAGCTCCTTCCTCCCTAGATACTTATCCTGAGCATTGTTTCTCGGTCAATAGAACCAATTAGAGGGCTGGAGGGATAGCTCAACCATTAAAGGCTAGGCTCACAACCATAAATATAAGAACCAATTGGAAAGGAGTTTCCATGTAATCATGCCTTAAGCGTTATTGGGACAATTTTCATGATAACATTTTATTCTAAAGTTGTACTGTGCTTAGATGTGTCAAAAATGAACTGCTTGCAGTTAGACTCTAAAAATTTGAACCAACACCAGCTAACTAAGCCATGTTGAACCAGTCTTCTTTCTTGCCTCTCATGGATTGTTACTCTGCCAGTTTATGGCACTTGCAGGGATTCCCAAAGTGAGTCATGCCACCTGAGCAAACTTTAGCTATCTCATGTATAATATATGTGATAAAATATATGCTGAGAAATAATCCTTCTGTGTATTGTGAAAATGTGTTGCTATCGTTACTAATAAAATTAATTGGTTGGCCGGTGGATAGGCAGTATTTGGAGGGGCAGAGAAAATACTAGAAAGAAGAAGGGCAGAGTCGAAAGCATTGCCAGCCACACATAGAAGGGAAACAGGAGGTATACGATGAAAGAGACAGAATATAGATTAATGAAAAATTTAAGAATTAGCTAGTAACAAGACTGAGCTATTGACCAAACAGATATAATTAATAATAAGTCTCTGGGCATTTCTTTTGGAGCTAGGGGTCCCAACAAAAACTCTGCCTGCTTTGAAATTTTGGTAGAATTCTTTGCTGAAGCCATCTGGTCCTGGGCTTGGGAGAGTTTTGGTTGGGAGACTTTTGGTTGGGAGACTTTTAATGACTGTTCCTATTTCCTTAGAAGGTATAGGTCTACTTAAATTGTTTATCTGGTCTTGATTTAATTTTCGTATGTGGAACCTATCAAGAAAACTGTCCATTTCAATTGTCAATTGGAAATTGTCTTTTCAATTTTCCAATTTTGTGGAGTACAGGTTTCTGAAGTATGATCTGATCATTCTCTGTATTTCCTCAGTGTCTGTTGTTATGTCCCCATTTTCATTTCTTATTTGTGAATTTAGATATTCTCTCTTGCTACCTTTTGGCTAGTTTAGATAAGGGTTTGTCTGTCATGTTGATTTTCTCAAAGAACCAACTCTTTGTTTCATTGATTCTTTGTTTTGTTTCCTTTGTTTCTATTTTATTGATTTCAGCTCTCAATTTGATTATTTCCTGTTGTCTACTCCTGCTGTGTGAGTTTGCTTTAGCCAGAGCCTGGAAACAACCTATATGTTCCTCAACCAAAGACTGAATGAGGAAAATGTGGTACATTTATCCAATGGAGTACTACTCAGCTGTAAAGCATGATGCCCTCATTAAATTTAAGGCAAATGGGTGGAACTAGAAAAAAAACATCCTGAGTGAAGTAACCCAGACTCAGAAAGACAAATACAGTATGTATCCACTCAGAAGTGGATATTAGATGAAAAGCAAAGGATAACCAGGCTATAATCCACAGCTCCACAGAAGCTAGGTAACAAGAAGGACTTTCAGAGGAACACATGGATCACCCTGCGAAGGAAAATTAGATGAGATCTACTGGGTAAAAAGGGGTAGTGTGGATGTAAGGTAGAGGAGAGGAGGGATGAGAACATGAGGGACTGGGGTGGTCAAAGAGGGGAGGATGCAGTGGAAAAACAATAAAAGATATATCTTCATAGAGAGAGCCTCTATGGTGTTATGGAGAAACCTGGTACTAGGGTAATTTCCAAGAATCCACAAGGATGACCCCAGCTAAGACTTCTAGCAATGGTATGGAGGGTGCCCAAACTGGCCTTCTTCTGTAATCAGATTGGTGAATACCCCAACTATCATCATAGAGCCCTCATCCAGCAACTAGTGGAACCAAATACAGAGATCCATGGCCCAGAACCAGGCCTAGCTCTGAGAATCCAAGCAAAGAGAGGGAGGAGAGAATATATGAGCAAGTAGGGTCAAGATCATGATGGAGAAATCTACAGAGTCAGCTGAATCAAGCTCATGGAAACTCGTGAACTCTAGACCAACAGCAGTGGGGAGTACAGGGGACCAAACTAGGCCCTCCATATGTGGGAGACAGTTGTGAAGCTTGATCTATCAGAGGAGCCCCTGGAAACATGACCACAATAAAAACCCAGTACATGAACTACCTGTTGGAACCCATTGGCTATAATGGGATGCCATGTTCAGCCTTAATACATGTGAGAAGGAGCTTGGCCCTGTGCCAACTTATTATGTTAGACTTTGTTGATTCATTATGACAGTCCTTACCCATGAAGAGTGGACTGGGGGTGGGCTGGAGAAGGTGATGAGGTGGGAGGAGGGGTAGGAGGGAGAACTGTGGTTGGAAAGTAAAATGAAATTTAAAAGAATAAAAGAATTACATAAAAAGAAAAAATAGTTGAAGACTTCAACACCCCACTCATACCAGATAGAAATTGACAGTTAAATAAGGGAACTAACAGATGTTATGACTCAAATAGACTTAATAGATATCTACAGAACATTTCACATCTTCTTCTCAGTGCCTCATGGAACCTTCTCTAAATTTGACCACATACTTGATCATAAAGCAAATCTCAATAGATACAAAAAAAATGGAATAACACTTTGTATCTTAACGAACCAACACAGGTTAGAGGTCAACAACAACACAAACTACAAAAAGCCTACAAACTCATGGAAACGAAACAACTCTCAACTGAACTACCACTAGATCAAGGAAGAAATAAAGAGAGAAATCAAAGAGTTCCATGAAGCCAATGAAAATGGATCCACAACAAATCCAAATGTATGAGATATAACGAAAGCAGTGCTAAGAGAAAAATTCATAGCACTAAGTATCTTCATAAAAAAATTTGGAGAAATCTTGCGCAAGTGACTTAACAGCACACATGAAAGCTCTAGAACAAAAAGAAGAGTAGATGGCAGGAAATAGTCAAGCTCAGAGCTGAAATTAATAAAATTGAAACAAAGAGACTACAAAGAATCAATAAAACAAAGAGTTGGTTCTTTGAAAAAACCAACAAGATAAACCCTTATCCAAACTAACCAAAAGAGAGAATATCTAAATTAACAAAATCAGAAATGAAAAGGGGACCTGATGAGAGATGTTATTCTGTATATATGTTTCTCATACTGGTTAATAACGCTCTGTGGCCAATAGGAAACAAGATAGGCGGGGCTAGGAGGCCAAGAGAAGGAAAGAGGAACTAGTAAGGAGGAGTCGAGATGTAGCCCAGGGAGGAAGGAAGACGTCCGCCGCGGCTCCCCGATAAGACGACCACGTGGAAATACTTAGATAAGTAGAAATGGGTTAATAATTAAGATAGAGCTAGCCCATTAACAATAATGGTAACTGGCCAATAGGATTGTATCAAATACAGAGTCTCAGAGTGTTATTTGTGGCTCACGTGGTGGCGGGACCATGGTGGCAGTACCGGGAGGCTGGCGGGGAGGAACCTGCTGTAACATAATGGTATCAAATACAGAGTCTCTGAGTGTTATTTGGGGCTGGTGAGGCTATGGGCCCAGACTGGCGGCAGGCGGGATGGAGCCGGCAAGAAGGAACAACCTACCATAACATAATGGTGTCAGAAGCGGGACTGAGAACTTTCACTTAAAACTTAACAAAAGCTTAAAAAATAGTTTTTAGAAACAAGGGAACAGAGACTAGCAAGACTTCTTAGTAGCAGCATTTTCTCGGTTGGATTTGTTTTGCTGTAGACAGAGATTTGCTCGGCTCCTTTAAGGGAGGTTTCTTCCAAAATTAGCATAAGTGGCAAAAAATGCCTTGCTTTTAAAGAGCTCTGCTTACAATTCATTGGTGTGTACGAGAGCTGCAATGAAGGTTTACACTGTGTTTTAAAAAAATACGCTGGCTTGGGAGAGAAAAAGAAACAGAATACAATGGTTTAAAAAGAAAAAAGAAAGTAAAATGGATGGATATGGTGGTACATGCCATTAATCCCAGCACTCAGCAGACAGAGGCAAGCAGATCTCTGTGATTTCAAAGCAAACCTGGTATGCACTGAATTTCAGGACAGATAAACGTTACACAGAGAAACCCTGTCTCAAAATATGTAAAAATAGAAGTAGAATAAATAGAGTAATAAAAAAGCCACGTAAAGATGGAAAACACAGAGAAATTTTGGATACTATACGCGCTTCTGTTGTCTGTAAATTATTTGATTGGGAGAAAATAACTACTGATAAAAGAAATGCTGCTGGATTAATTCAATTTATATATTTTAAAGATGCTTTGACTCCAAAATTTAAGCCTAAGGACAAGTTATTGGGGAAAAGGATTTCTATTTTTGTTTCCACAGAAAATGAAAAGCTGTGGATTCTTTCCAGACTTATATGGTTTTATCAAGCCAGACCCCAGGTGATCCAACATTCAAAGCAGTTGAGACAAAGCCTTGCAGACTACTGCCAAGATTTCTGTGTCTTCTTTGGAACCCCATGACAGCGCCCTCTACCAGCAGGAAGTAGTTTGGAAAGGACGACGCCCAAATTCCCAAATATTGTTTATAAATGTTTGTTTTCATTTAAATGGACTTGGTTATAAATGGCTATAACCACAAACAATCTTTTTAAAGATAAAAATGGAATTATGGTATAGATATGAATACTTTGCTTTGGAATGGAATTTCTTTTATTGATACAATTTAAGGTCAATTGTATGATATGTATATTTCTCCTCTTGTTTAGGTATTGTGTTTGTATAGCTCATTGGAAAATGTAATGTATAATTTAGTACAGATTATAGAGAGTTACCTATGATAGTCAAAACTTGGAGTTAAATTAGTTAGGATTTCTAGATATGCAGAGATGTATTTGAGATGAATAGGCATTCTTCAAACCTTTCAAAGACCTACAGAATATGGCATTTAAAATGGTTTAGGGTTTTTCTTGACAGTGAGGCACAACTGCTCCTGGTAACACCACCTACAGAAGAAAGGAAGATGGACATTGAAGAAACACATTACGGAGTTTGCTTCTAATATGGCAAGACTAGCCATTTGGGCAAGGTACTGTTTGGGCAAGCTCTTCTGGACTGTTTGACTTTATGTTGTAGAAACTGGACATGCAGGACCTACAAAAAGATGACTGCTGATGCAAGATGGACATTGCTACAGGGTTCCTGCTTCATGGAAGAGGCTGCCAGACAGCCAGACAGTCTACAGGACACAGAGAAAAGTGACTGACAAACTGCCATTACAGGTGGACAGTTTAAAGTTTCCTGCCTTGTTGAGGAGTCTGGACACACACTATGGCCTATGGGCTGAAGATGGAACATTACAGAAGAACTTCAGGTGACTGACCAGGCAATGAGTTGTCTCTGTCATTTCTAGAGTTTATATATTATCCTTCTGTGGTCTTTGAAGGAATTGAAGACAGATAGTTATGGTTATAGTTTTCCTTAGTTAGGATTAAAGATAAGTTACATATAGGACTTTAGACTCACAAAGATAGGATAGATGATATTTTCTTTAAGTCTTACAAAATGTTAATGCACTAAATATTGTTTACTGTGTTTCTTATTTGATAACTGTTATATGATATATTTTGCTATGTTAAGGTTAAACCCCTTCTTTTTATTTTAGACAGAAAAGAGGAGATGATGGGAGATGTTATTCTGTAAATATGTTTCTCATACTGTTTAATTAATAAAGACCCGTTGGCCAATAGGAAACTAGATAGATGGGTCTAGGAGACAAGGAGGAAAGAGGAAGTGGGAAGGGGGTCAAGATGTAGAACATGGAGGAAGGAAGACGCCTGCCGCGGCTCCCTGATAAGAAGACCATGTGGAAATACTTAGATAAGTAGAAATGGGTTAATAATTAAGGCAGAGCTAGCCCATTAACAATAATGGTAACTGGCCAAGAGGATTGTATCAAATACAGAGTCTCTGAATGTTATTTGGGGCTGGTGCGGCTGTGGGCCCAGAATGGTGGCAGGCGGGATGGAGCCGGCGGGAAGGAACAAGAGACACTGAGGAAATGCAGAGAATTGTTAGTGCATACTTCAAAAGCTTGTACTCCACAAAATTGGAAAATCTAAAGAAATGGACAACTTTGTTGATAGGTCACATACCAAAATTAAATCAAGACAAGATAAACAATTTAAACAGATCTATAACCCCCAAGGAAAGAGAAACAGTCATTTAGTCTCCCAGCCAAGGAAAACCAAAGGCCAGATGGTTTCAGCACACAATTCTATCAGAATTTCAAAGAAGAGCTAACACCAATATTCCTCAAATTGTTCTGCACAACAGAAATAAAAGGAATATTGCCAAATTCTTTATATACAGCCACAGTTACCCTGATACCCAAACCAAACAAATATGCAAAAAGAAGGTGAATTATAGACCAATTTCCCTCGTGAACATTGATACAAAAATACTCAACAAGATACTGGCAAAATGAATCCGAGAAAACATCCAAAAAAATCATCCATCCAGAATGATCAAATAGGCTTTACCCCAGAGATGCAGGGATGGTTCAACATATAAAAATCTGTCAATATAATTTACCATATAAATAAACTGGAAGAAAAAAACACAAGATCATTTCATTAGATGCCGAAAAGGCCTTGGCAAAACCCAACACTCCGTTATGACAAAGGTTCTGGAGAGAACAGGGATACAAGGAACATACTAACCAAAACAAAGCCAATATACAGCAAGCCAGCAGCCAACATCAAACTAGATAAAGGGAAACTTAAAGCAACTCCATTAAATTCAGGGACAAAACAAGGATGTCCACTCTCTCCTTATCTATTCAATGTAGTACTTCAGGTTCTAGTACTGGATTGATGGGAGCTGGAGATGAGACCCAGAACCCTCCCTCCTATGGACCTTCATTCAACCACCCCAAGGCTTCCATTCCATCTGCAGAAAGCATGTGTCCATTCCCAGGGAGGGAGGCAGCAGGCACCCTGGCATCAGTTCTCATGGAGGAGGGAACGAGTTTGAAGACAGTGACAGCCTCCAGGAAATGACCTCTCACTCTTTCTGCATCAGTTCCTCCTGGCACCAGAGCAAGGCCTGAGGATGTCACATGTCACATCTGCATGTCCTCTCTGTCCTCTATAGCACTTCTTGTGCAGACACCTCACTCTTGGCTATACACACAAACACACACACACACACACACACACACACACACAGAGAGAGAGAGAGAGAGAGAGAGAGAGAGAGAGAGAGAGAGAGAGAGAGAGAGAGAGAGAGAGAGAGAGAACCAGCTCTGCCTTTCAGTCCTCTCTTATTTCCCACTACACCTTACACAGAATGATCTGGAATATGTTTGCCACTTGCATTTGTCAGGCTCCTTAGGTTACCAAAGAAAGTCTTTGAAATATTATAGATTCCGGGCATTCGAGGGAAATCTTCAGGACAATGTTTTCTCTGTGGCTGGACTCTGGCTTCTTCTGCCCTGACTTCAAGCTGGCTTTGCCTGAGGGGATGGTAGACATGGCCACCAGTAACTTAGTGACCACAGCAGAAAGTCAACATCTCTCCCATGATATCCATTCAAGCTTTCTAGAACTCATTCCCACCATCCCTGTCTGTATCACATGCTAAACTCTGAACTAAACGTAGCAGTCAGGGTGAGGAGAACACCCGTGGTTCAATATGAAGACATTGTTCCTGCAGAGACAGCTGTGGCAGGGGGAGTGAATGAATAGCAGAGAAAAGAGCTACAGGTTAAAATTGCCAGGATGTGGGTGTTCCCATATACTGCCTTTCTCTACGTGTCCTGTATGGAAGACCCACTGGGGGCCTGTCTGCAGGAGAGACAACAGGAACCACACAGGTGGGGAAGTAGGTGTGCCCTTGGCCTCTGCCCAAAGCTGTAGTAAGCTCCCAGGTGGTTTGTGTGAATGGTCAAGGCTCAGCCGGGAACTTGGTTGAACTGGGGACAGAGGTAGGAGGAAGCTGGAGGACACATGGCCAGGGTGACCTTTATTCTTCTCGAATTGAGAGACACTGCTATATTCTTAGCAGCAGCACACAGGGAAGGGGACCTGCTCTATTTAACTTTCTGTTCACAGAATGATACTTTATTATTGCTGTGCACCATACCATGACAGATCTCATAAGTAAAGTCTTGTCAAGTGTGACCTGCAGGAAGAAATCGTGTCACAGTAGAGGGGTTCCCAGGAGCCTCCCCTGGGAGGTTCCTGGGTGCTGCAGGCTTTGCCCTCCCGTTGAGCCTTCATGTCTGGGCTTGGAGACCTCAAGGCTGACTCCACTTGCCCCTTCTCCGTTCTTGCACAGTTGTCTGGCTTTGGGAGTCCCCTCAGGCCGACAGGATGCCTGAAGTCATTTACAAAGAGGGTCCTGACAAGAGAAGGTTGAAAAAACAAATGCTGTTGTCTGCTTACCAAGCATGGCTCTGCTATCCTCAAAAGAGCCTCAGTTTTGTCAGCCTCATTCTGGTGGAGAGACTTCAGATACTTAAGTTGACCCTTGAGGGCAGGGACCTCAGGGTGTGGTCTCTTAGCTGCCACAGTGCATTTTCCTCAGAGCAGAGTCAGAGAGCCAGAGAATGATAAAGGAGTCCCACTTTACACCCAAACCACTGAGACAGTAGTGGCAGGACGGAAGCCAAAGCAGCTGGGGACACTCTACTGGGACACAACAGGGCATCCCTCACACTTCCTCCCGCTGAAGACCACCTGGGTTTGCCTCAGTTCTCCTTCCTTCTGGCTGTGTGGAAATGGACAGGGCAGTTAATCTCTCTGATTTGTAATCTAAGAATAGTAACATCTACCTGCTGGGGTAGCTTTAAGTACTGAATAAAGTGACTCATGGCCAAGGTGATCGTGAGTAAAAATCAATTCAGGAGGTATCTCAGTGTCTGACCTCAAACTATGTAACCATAGTAACAAAAACATGATGCTGGCATAAAACCAGAAATGTAGATCGATGAAATAGAATAGATAACAAAGACACATACCCACACTGCTATAGTCACCTAATTTTTGACTGCACATTATTTAAAAAATTATATGTTATATATGTATATAGATAGATATAGATATAGATATAGATATAGATATAGATATGGATATGGATATGGATATGGATATGGATATTGATATGGATTTAGATATATAGATATAGATATAGATATAGATATAGATATAGATATAGATATAGATATAGATATAGATATAGATATAGATATAGATATAGATATAGATATAGATATAGGAGATAGATATAGATATGTAGAGAGAGAGGGAGTTCTGCTTTCAGTACATCTTTGCTACCATTTGTTGTCATTTATTTTCTTAATCACAGCTATCTGACTATGGTGTGTTGCAGTCTTGGTGTAATTTTGATTTGACCATTTCTCTGACAGCTAACTATACTAAACATTTTCCTTCAAATATTTATTGGCTATTTGTACTTACTTTTCTTCCATCCATGTTAAACAAAATAAAAATATTTAAACAACAAGACACTTGATTTGAAGGGGTAACTATCTAAGGCTCATTTTATAAAGAATACTTTACCCCTACTTAAAGATGCATTACCCCACATATAACAGCTGTATACAACAAAAGCTATAAAATTGTCCTTTTACAGCACTAAGTAAATAACACTAAAGTTTTCAAATGAAAGTTTGCAAGGGTTATTATGCTGTTGTGTCTTTTGTTGTTGTTGAGACAAAAAGAACAAAACAACTTACTGAAATCTAAAGGCTACAAGGTAAAGGGGTGTACCACTAACAAAGAAGGGTGTTTCCACAGACCCAGAACTTCTCCATGCTATCTCCATTTAATTTCAGTTTAGGATTTTTAAGACCAATATGACTGTGCACAGAGACCAGTTTCTTTCTGTCCAATCGAAAGGGAAGGAGAAAACAGCAATAGGACAGAGAAAGGAACTGCACTGTAGTGGTGAGGACACAGTAGAGCTGACCATCATTTCTAATTTAGAACATATTCAAGTGAGGTGGTAGGTTCACTTGTTAGTAGACACCTCCTGCTTGCTGCTGGCTTTCGCTTCTGACTGTGCAGGTGTGTCTGTCTGACTGTCTGGCTGCCCATCAAATTGGAAACTTATCAGCCTCATTGGCAATCCCCGTCATCCATCAGTTTGCTAAGTGGAGTGTTTATCTTCCACAGCCCCACGAAATCATCCTGCTTCACGCCATTCACCTAACATGGTCGTTCTTCTCAGAGGAGTACCGGAGTCTCCTCATCAGCCACTCTATAAAAAGGTACCAGGTTCACCCTAAAGGAGCACCTCTGTATTTCTCCTCTTGAGAATTGTTCGTTCAATAACTTTGCTCATTTAGTGAAAGATTTTTCTTGGAAGAAGGATTAATATTTCTTAGTTCTTTCTACATTCTCAACATTAATCCTTTGTTGGAGGCATAGCTTGCAAAGATACTCTCCCATCCGGTCTGTTGTCACTTCACTCTGGTGATCTTTTCCTTTGCTGTGCAAACACTTTTAAGTTTTCCATTACCCTGTGATAAATTATTCTTAATAATATTTAATCTGTCAGAAAAATGTGTGTATCCATGTGTATGATGTAAAAGTGCAAAGAGAAGGAAAGGGGCTAGGACAGGACAACAGGGGGTTAACATGGTCAAAGCACCCGACTGGGGATGTTGCTAAGAAACCTCCACATTTTACAATCAATACATGCTAATAACAAATGATCTGGCTGGTGTGAATAAAGTGAATGCATTATTTCTGTTACTAGTCCTCAACGGAGAGAATGGGGTAGATTAAATATTCTACTCTCTGAAGAACTGAGATTGGAAACTAGGAATTCTGACTCCAGCCCACTGATTTAGTTGTAATCTGAGAAACGTGTTAGCAGTATTACGCCTTCCCCCTAGTGGCCTGTCTGAGAACTGACCAGCCCTGGCCAGTCCAGGAAGCTAGACACCCTTGTTTTTCCTGGTCAGGGAAAAAGGCAGCTGGTATACATGCACTGTCTACTCTCTGCTCGTTCAGGGCCTGCTGGTGAGGGGTAGGAAAGTGGTACATGGTCTCACGGCCCCCAAGGCTCCCCATCTGAACCTGAGGTTCGCCCTCTCATCCTCTGAGACCCCCTTTCTCACCTGTGCTTCATCCCTTCCCTTTCCTGGTAGGTTAGACAATCTGGCTCTGGAAGCAGTTTTCTGCACTGCCCAAGATCTGAAGTTGGGTTTTTCCTACATTTTTTTTTCATGGCCACCCAAATAGGCAGGTGCTATCCTTATTCTCGGGCTTCAATAATATAGAACCATAGGCCTAGCATGCCTACTTATGGCTGGCCATCACTCAGGTCTTGGAACTCTTTTGCTTCTGAAGGCAGGACTTTGAACCTCCTGGATTCAAAAAGTGTGGTGATAGTGTTAACTGTCAACTCAACAGAATTTACAACCATCCAGTCTAGCCATGCCTGTATGGAGGTGTCTTGAGAGGAACTCCTTGCTATGGCTGGCACCATTCTCTGAGCTACATGAAAAGGCTAGCCAGGCACCAGTGTGGAATGTGACAGGCTACTGCTTCTATGACTTCCCATCATGGTGGAAGATCACTGTGAAGCTAGAGCCTAAATAAACCCTTTCTCCCTTAAGTTATACTTGTCAGGCTATTTTATCACAAAAACAGGAAGAGTAGCTAAGATGTGCATTATCTTAGCCTTCTACCTGTCCCTAGGCAGATGCCAAAGTGAAGCTTATACATAGGGGGAATGGCTTTGGAATATTTTTCTCACACAAGAGAGGAGAGTCAGGTGCAGAAGCACAACTAGTTAGGGTTCAGGGTCAGGGATCTGTGTGACATTTCCCCCAGCACCTGTTTAAAATGTGGTTGACACATCTTACTGGAATGCCATTTGTCTCGCTGTATCCAGCACCAGCTTCAGATATTCCAGAGTTGTCAGAACTGTAAGTCGTGTCCACTGTATAAACTGAAAGGCCATTTAGTTTCCTGTCCCTTCTCAAGTATATGCCTTTGGCTGGTTCTTACAGATGGCTGCTTCAAGAGGAACCCCACTATAATACAGTAGAACTGACTTTCCAGGAGCCCAGCTTCAGTAAGGTTGATACACGCCCTGGTTCTGTGGCTCCATGCTTTTATATCTGTTTTTAGTATTCTTCCCACAGAATGTTCAACACTGAAGAAAGAGGTGAGATTGGGGAATTCTGTGATGGGTTTCAGAAAAAAAAAAAACTTACTTTTTATCAGCCAATTGATGAAAGAGGCTGGGAAGGGTTTGTCCTGGAAAAACAAAACAAAAATGTCACAGTAAGTATGTACCTACTACATGCCAACCTCTGTGTTCCATGAAGACCTGACATCAACTTGGCAACACGCAGATAGCAGACAAGGAAAGGAGGCTTGGAGATGAGAATGATTTTTCACAGGTCAGACAGTGAACTATCACAACACTGTTCCTAAATTCTGAACTCCAGACTCTGACCTTGGGTAGCTGAGGGCTGAGAGGCAGTGAACTATTGGCCCCAAGAGCCCACCTTATGGAAGAATCCAAGAACTTCCCCCAAGTTCCCAGCCTGGAAAGATCGAGGATAGGGAGGATATAGCCAAGGCCACCAGGACGAATGCCCCAGCACCCTGAAGGCTCTGTGTATGACAATGCCAATAAATAAATTTGATTGATTGTTTAAATCTTTTTTTAAATCAACAGTAAAACAGAATAAGCCAATAGTTTCCTGAGTTCTTACTGTGAAAATTATATTGACAGTACTGAACACTATCAAAAAAAGTACATGTTACTTAATGGACCAGTAAGACATTATAAAACTTGTCAGTTAAACTATGCTATTCCATTGAATAGAAGAGACCAACTCCAGGTAGGCTAGGACATAGGGAAGCATGTATCCTGGGAGAGACATGTGAGATAACTATGTGTGACTATCACCCTACCTGACACAAGAAAACTGGGGTCCAGAGGTGAGGGCATTGTGCTCATGGCTGCACAGTCATTCAAAAATCAAAGCTCATATCACAGCCACAGAGATCTCAGGTGGGGAGACCTGCTCCTCCGAGTTCTCAAAAGGAACTGGATGTTCATACCTTAAAGTCCATGTGATAAGAGCGTTCATACAACATGGGCTGTGGGGTACTGGGCAAGTTGTTGTCCCCTAACATCCCGAGTGAGGCAATATCTGATGGAAAGAGAAAAGAAACAATGAAAAGAACATAGAAGACAGGATACATTCGACTGATGGAAACAGAGGCTCGTAAAACTCCCCTGTCACACGCAGGTGTGTCTAGAAGCAAGATTATTCCCCAACTATTAAGTATGGAGTGAAGACACAGAATCCCACCATCATCCAGTAAGGGTAGGGAGTGCTCTCAGCCTACAAATGGCAACCTACCTCTCCTACAGAGTAGACCTCTCCTTTTCCAGGCCCACTAGACTCCTTCCTTCCCTATTACAATACTTGCCATCTCCCTTCCATATGCCCATTTTCCTTCCCCTTTATCCATCTAAGTAGCTTACTTTTTCCCTTGACTTGATCCTAGTCCATGTCACCTCCTCTTGCGTTCCTACACAGCTGCTAATAGACCCTTCTCTCCAATCATCACTTATCCATCATCGATATATCACACATTCACACTGCAACACTGTCACTCTTTGTCCATCAATCCTTCCTTCCTCCTTTCCTCAAATTCTTTTGTGTTTCCTTTTTCCTCCATTCCCATTTGTCTATCTTTGTCTCCCTCCATCACTCCTGACTTCTACTATCCACTTCAACCCCATCCTCTCCTCCTTCTAAGTGTCCACCACTCCTCCATCATCTCCCCATCATTTTCTCTCTCATTCCACATTTTTGCTTTCCCACTCACTTGTGTCTACGATATCCCCTCCTTCCCTTCCCATTTCATAAACCAGTAGAGTTTATTTGTAGGGAGGTCTACTCTGTACCCAATCTGGACTGATGGGAGACGTTATTCTGTATATATGTTTCTCATACTGGTTAATAAAGCTCTGTGGCCAATAGAAAACTAGATAGGCGGGGCTAGGAGACTAGAAGGAGGAAAGAGGAAGTAGGAGGTGGAGTCGAGATGTAGCCAGGGAAGAAGCAGGACGCTTGCCGCGGCTCCCCAATAAGACGACCACGTGGAAATACTTAGATAAGTAGAAATGGGTTAATAATTAAGACAGAGCTAGCCCATTAACAATAATGGTAACTGGCCAACAGGATTGTATCAAATACAGAGTCTCTGAGTGTTATTTGGGGCACACGTGGTTGCGGGACCATGGCGGCAGGTCCGGGAGGCTGGCTGGGAGGAACCTACCATAACATAATGGTGTCAGAACTGGGATTGAGAACTTTCACTTAAAACTTAACAAAAGCTTAAAAAATACTTTTTAGAAACAAAGGAACAGAGACTAGCAAGACTTCTTAGTAGCAGCATTTTCTTGGTTGGATTTGTTTTGTTGTAGACAGAGATTTGCACGGCTCCTTTAAGGGAGGTTTCCAAAATTAGCATAAGCAGCAAAAAAGCCGCCTTGCTTTTAAAGAGCTCTGCTAACAATTCATTGCTGTGTACAAGAGCTGCAATGAAGGTTTACACTGTGTTTTAAAAAATACGCTGGCTTGGGAGAGAAAAAGAAAGGGGATACAATGGTTTAAAAAAGAAAAAAGAAAGTAGAATGAATGGGTATAATGGGGCATGCCATTAATCCCAGCACTAGGCAGACAGAGGCAAGCAGATCTCTGTGATTTCAAAGCAAACCTGGTATGCACTGAATTTCAGGACAGATAAACGTTACACAGAGAAACCCTGTCTCAAAATATGTAAAAATAGAAGTAGAATAAATAGAGTAATAAAAAAGCCACGTAAAGATGGAAAACACAGAGAAATTTTGGATACTATACGCACTTCTGTTGTCTTTAAATTATTTGATTGCTGAGAAAATAACAACTACTAATAAAAGAAATGCTGCTGGATTAATTCAATTTATATATTTTAAGAATGCTTTGACTCAAAAATTTAAGCCTAAGGACAAGTTACTGGGGAAAAGGATTTCTATTTTAGTTTCAACAGAAAATGAAAAGCTATGGATTCTTTCCAGACTTACGTGGTTTGATCAAGCCAGACCCCCTGTAAAAGCTCCCCAGGTGATCCAACATTCAAAGCAGTTGAGACAAAGCCTTGCAGACTACTGCCAAGATTTCTGCGTCTTCTTTGGACCCCCATGACAGCGCCCTCTACCAGCAGGAAGTAGTTTGGAAAGAACGACGCCCAAATTCCCAAATATTGTTTATAAATGTTTGTTTTCATTTAAATGGACTTGGTTATAAATGGCTATAACCACAAACAATCTTTTTAAAGGTAAAAAGGGAATTATGGTATAGATATGAATACTTTGCTTTGGAATGGATTTTCTTTTATTGATACAATTTAAAGTCAATTTTGTGATATGTATATTTCTCCTCTTGTTTAGGTATTGTGTTTGTATAGCTCATTGGAAAATGTAATGTATAATTTAGTACAGATTATAGAGAGTTACCTATGATAGTCAAAACTTGGAGTTAAATTAGTTAGGATTTCTAGATATGCAGAGATGTATTTGAGATGAATAGGCATTCTTCAAACCTTTCAAAGACCTACAGAATATGGCATTTAAAATGGTTTAGGGTTTTTCTTGACAGTGAGGCACAACTGCTCCTGGTAACACCACCTACAGAAGAAAGGAAGATGGACATTGAAGAAACACATTACGGAGTTTGCTTCTAATATGGCAAGACTAGCCATTTGGGCAAGGTACTGCTCTTCTGGACTGTTTGACTTTATGTTGTAGAAACTGGACATGCAGAACCCACAAAAAGATGACTGCTGATGCAAGATAGACATTGCTACAGGGTTCCTGCTTCATGGAAGAGGCTGCCAGACAGCCAGACAGTCTACAGGACACAGAGAAAAGATTCCTGCCTTGTTGAGGTGTCTGGACACACACTATGGCCTATGGGCTGAAGATGGAACATTACAGAAGAACTTCGGGTGACTGACCAGGCAGTGAGTTGTATCTGTCATTTCTAGAGTTTATATATTATCCTTCTGCGGTCTTTGATGGAGCTGAAGACAGATAGTTATGGTTACAGTTTTCCTTAGTTAGGATTAAAGATAAGTTACATATAGGACTTTAGACTCACAAAGATAGGATAGATGATATTTTCTTTAATTCTTACAAAATGTTTATGGACTAAATATTGTTAACTGTGATTCTTATTTGATAACTGTTGTATGTTGTATTTTGCTATGTTAAGGTTAAACCCCTTCTTTTATTTTAGACAGAAAAGAGGATATGATGGGAGATGTTATCCTGTAAATATGTTTCTCATACTTGTTAATAAAGCACTGTTGGGCCAATGAGATAGCAAGATAGTCGGGGCTAGGAGACAAGGAGGAAAGAGGAAGTGGGAAGGAGGAGTCGAGAGGTAGCCTGGGGAGGAAGGAAGATGCCCGCCGTGGCTCCCCATAAGACGACCACGTGGAAATAATTAGATAAGTAGAAATGGGTTAATAATTAAGGCAGAGCTAGCCCATAAACAATAATGGTAATTGGCCAACAGGATTGTATCAAATACAGCTTCTCTGAGTGTTATTTGGGGCTGGTGTGGCTGTGAGCCCAGACTGGCAGCAGGCAGGTTGGAGCCTGCGGGAAGGAACAACATGCTGTAACACTGGACTGTGAGACAAATGAAAGGACAAATGCATCTGAGTCCCCTTCAGGAGCTCCGGGCTTCTAGAAGAGACAGCCAGGAAATAAACATTTTACGAAATACAGTGAGTAGTGGGGGAAGCACCCAAGGGCTGCAGGGGTCCTGAGGAGGAGGCTCTGCTAGGAGAGAGCTTTAGAGGCTTTGAGATGAACCAAACATTGTGATTATACTGGAGGTTAAAGGGATATTTCAAGCATAGATAGCTGGAGTGGGAAGTCCTGCATAGCTCAGCCATTGTGTCACCAAACCTTGTGGAGTATATGGAGGTGACTTAGGTACTCCACTAAAGGAGGATGATGACACTGGGGACTTAGCTTCAAGAAATACCTTGACAACATGCCTTGAGGTCTGCAATTGATTCTCCCAGGAAATGAAGGATCTGAGTTGTGACTCAATAAGGGCTCTCTGGCAGCTGTGTAGGAGTAAGTATGGTGGCTACTGCAGCAGTTGATACAACAAAGCAGTGTACAGGCAACAGCTCTACTTACTTTTCAGAATGGTCAACTGTTGGTTGATGATGTAGAACCAGAATCGGACCACTGGGCACAACTGCAATACAAAGGACCAGAGCCATGCTAAGACAGTACCTGTACCTACCTGACCAGTACACACATGCTGAATCCTTCATAATCTAAGACACGTTGCAGGACAATTTCACATAAGATGGAGAAAGTCTATCATCAACACATCACAATCTCTCTCTATCATAGGCCTAAACTGCCTGCTACAGTCATCCCTCAACCACTTTCTCTTTCTCTGTCCCTTCTTCAAAAGCAGGGGCCTTGATAAAGGACAGGAAAAAGGCTTCACAGCTCAAGGATGAAGCTGTACTCTTAGTCCACATAGGCTAGCCCTCTGATCCCCCCCAGCCACAGAGGCTTCTCCACAGCTCTTGTTCAGGGTCTACCAGGGTCATGTTGTCAGACTTACTATATTGGGCAAAGAAATGTTCAAGGACCATTTCATCATCGATTCCATCATTTTGGAGAATGTGCTGAGGAAGAGAAAAGGAATCATTGGCAATGATCATCACCACTAAGGGCCTTGAAGTACTCTGCTATACAATCTGAATAATGGTTATGTCTCTGTCGTTAAATCAGCAGTTCTCAACCTGCATACTGTGAACCCATTTGGCAGCTGAAAAATTGTTTCACAGGGTTGTATATCAAATATTTATATTATGATTCATAACAGTGGCAAAATTACAGTTATGAAGTAGTAATAATAATAATTTTATGGTTGGGGGGTCACTACAACACAAGGAACTGTATCAAAGGGTCACAGCATTAGGAAAGTTGAAAACCACTGTTAAGTATGCATTTTTTCAGGACTTCCCCTCCAATAAACTTAGCTTAGACCTCTCAGTAGACCACTAATGTCTTTTTAACATGTCATTTTCTACTCTTTCTTTAATCTACCCCTGAATCCATCCATGCTCATCCATCCATGCATGTATGCACTCGCTTATCTTCCTTCCATCCATCCATCTATCCATCCACTTCTCATCAAACCAGCTTTCCATTCATTCTCCCTTTATTTCAATCACATTATCTCCCATGATTTTATTCCCCAGTGTATCTCCAGGAGCAACAGTATCTATTAGCTCAATATGTGCTGGACAAATGAATGATGAATATAAGGCAACTTCTTCCCTAAAGAGCTCATACAGGCACATCAGGAGATGTCAGGCTAGCATGAAAAGTGATGCTACAAAGCTCCTACCCAGGATTTCTCCGTGAGCGTTTGGAAACAGGAGCACCCAATATTCTCCACAAGTTAGTACTGCCATGGAGGTCTGTGCTTCTGACCTATAAATATCACAATCTGCTTGGGATTTCAAGCTCTTTAAGACAGAAGCTTGACTAGAAGGAGGGCATTAGAAATAGCTAACACTAGTAGCATAGTTTTCTGTCATCTTGACCAGATCCCAAGGAGACTGGGAACTACTTTGTGCACAACATCATCCCATGCCCACTCTGGTGGCGCCCAGTTCTCCTGTGTTTGTACCTACCCTGTATTCACTTGGATCCCAGTGGATACTGCCTGGCAGCTCTTCACAGAAAATGAGAGTTGGCCAGGTTCAGTCTGGTGCAAATTCAAGGGCACCACAATGTTCACATCTACTGTAGAGCCACTGAGAAATGAAAGCAACCTGGTACATGGGAGAGGGCTGTTAGAAGCTGCATGCAGGCATGCCTGTGAACACTCTAAAGGTTTCACTATATTTTGTAAACAGGTGTAGGTACTTGTGGGTGAGAGGTAACTGATACACATACTTCAAAAAGTATTCCTGATTTCCTAGATACATTCACAATTATATATATATGTATATATGCATATATATTCAATAAAATACTTTATTGAATGTGTGATGCTTATTCACAGGTCAAGGCTCAAACATAAAAAGTGGTAGTGAAAGGCTGACCCCTTCCTGCCCTGTCCACCTGGAGCTCTACTGAACTCATGCACATCACCAGTATTAGTATCTCCTCCTGGAGTTATAGTATGCCTGTGCAGTGTGTGTGTGTGTGTGTGTGTGAGAGAGAGAGAGAGAGAGAGAGGGGAGAGAGAGAGAGAGAGAGAGAGAGAGAGAGACAGACAGACAGACAGACAGACAGACAGACAGAGGCAGAGACAGAGAGACAGAGACAGAGAGAGACAGAGAGAGAGAGACACACACACAGAGAGGGACAGAGACACAGAGAGACAAAGAGATAGGTGTAATAGTATGTGTGTGGTGGTATCTGTGAGATGGTGCTTATATATGATGGCAATGGTAATAATGATGATGTGTGTGCAAGAGACAGAGAGATTCTGTGCATGATGATGATGGTGTGTGTGTGTGTGTGTGTGTGTGTGTGTGTGTGTGTGTGTGTGTGTGTGTGATTGAGTGTGGTGTATGTGCATGTGTGCTGGTATATGCTCGAGGCTCATCTATTCAGATAGGCCCACCAGCCAATGAGCTTCAGGGATCCCTCTGTCCTCACCAACTCTGGCATGATAGGCACAGATCCTGAACCAGATCTGAATTCACATTGTCAAGCTTATGTCACGGGCACTTTTCCGACTGAGCTCTCTCTCACTGTCTTCATGTGTAATCTTATGAGTTTCTCTGAGATTCTGCAGACTGTTGGGTGAAATGGATGTAATAACTCCTTCCCTTAGAAGCCTACAATAGGGAATGAGAAGAGCACTCAAAGGAACCACTGAACTGCGTGAAGTACTCAAGAATGTTAGATACATTTTATCACCGTTGCCAGGTCTCTGTGAGGTAATTTAGCAATGTTTATCAAAGGCTATACATTACACGGTGGTGATATAGCTCAGTAACCGAATGACTGCCTGGTACAAGTGAGGTCCTGTATTTAACACCCAGAACAGCAAATTAATGAGTAAATAAATAAATAAATAGCAAGCTATGAATTGTGCTCATGGACTTTTTAATAATCAGAGAATTGGCAGATTTGTTATTTGTATGAATCACCAATCACTGGGTAATTTAAAAGAGTGGTATAGTGATGTTCAGACACAGGATAGCTCACAAGTACCATGATGCATATGGAGCATGGAGCATGTATTACCTTCAGGATGGTTGTGGGAAAAGAACTGAAAAGACACCAACTAAGATCTTAAAGACAACTCACTACCTCTCTGCTGTAAGATTGGTGGCGGTTTTCTTTTGTATTTTCATATTCTCCCCAAGTTTGTTTCAACACAGCCTCAGAATATGGCAGAAAAGCAAAAAAAAAAGTTCCATTCCTGTCCTGCCATCACTGCCATCCTAAGAAACTGTATACTTATGCAGACAGTATCAAGATCTTAGTTAAATGCTAGGAAAAAAAAAGTCCATCTTGTCTGTTGAAAGAAAAAAAATCACCAATAAAACCATTCTCGAGCTCTAGGAATTTCCTCTG
The DNA here is from genome assembly GCA_030556225.1 of Cricetiscus sungorus. NCBI lineage: Eukaryota > Metazoa > Chordata > Mammalia > Rodentia > Cricetidae > Cricetiscus > Cricetiscus sungorus. Next base: position 16,349,529 of record JANBXA010000391.1, read on the forward strand.
CTTGTTGTATTAGTTACTTTTCATCACCGTGGACCAAATGCTCCAGGCTTCTGGAGCTCAAGGACAGGCTGTGATCTTATAAGGCCTGATTCTAGTGTCACACTTCAGCCATCCAAGGTTCCTACAGGCTCCACAGCACCCCAAAACAGCACCAGAGTTTAAAGAATGAGCCTGCGGAGGATAGTTCAGATTCAAACCATAACATTCCTCATATTGCTCACCCTGAAAAGTTGATAGTCAACTTGGTCTGAAGTTTAAGTTCGATACTGGATGAAGCAAAGACCTTCCATGACAACCGGACAATATCGAAGCGAGTGACATTAAGCCTACAAAAGAGGAAGAGAGCAGTAAAGCAGAAAAGCCAATTTGGTCTCCTTAGCTCTCTACTCAGGCTGTAGTGGCTTCCCTTCTTTCTGTCCCGTGCCTGTTCCTCCTTAACCTTGATGTCTATTATGAGTCCCATTTCTATAAATCCTAGACCAGGAAAGCATCAGCCAGTAACTGACTGTAGATGATTAATATGGTAAACGAGAAACACAGATACCGTATTTAAAGCCTCAGCTGGTAACTATGGGGTTAGCTTGGAACAAAGAGGTCCTTCTAATCACTGGGGACATATGATAACTACGAGATAACTGCAAAATGGTTTCCTGGTGTGACTTATAATATAGCAGAGCTCATTCAAGCCCACGTAAACCCAAGGGATGGACCATGTTAGAAAAACACTAGGCAGTGACTGAAGCTTTGGAAGAGGAAGTGGAGACTTCTCAGTACCAATTTCTTAAACAGAGTCAGACTGATGTCTTTCCGGTACCTAGAGCCTTCTCTGATCAATGCTTTAGAGAACTGTTTTATTGTTAAAGAACTCAAACTCACCAGCTATTGAGGTTCCCAGAGTTCATGTTCATCAGAACATCATTCATGCCAGAGAGACTCCCGTGGCCACAAAGGCCACCCAAGGAGCCCTTGCAAACCAGGCCTTCCACAGCCTTGGTCCCTGCTGCCTCTAGGAGCTCGTTTTTGATACCAAATGATAGGCTGCCACCCAGAAGAAGCATCTGTAGCTCTTCTCTCTCCGTAACAAGATTCTGGTTGTTGAGAATCACAGTGCTCAACAGCCCTTCTTGACTCAGAATGTCTTGGCTGAGAACAGGTGTTGACAGCTATTGGTTAAGGAGGTTGCCAGATCTCTTTATGGTGCCATCACATTAATTGTGATGAACTGGTGGAGGCTGCTGAATAATCCACTGGAGTCCCCATGTGAACAAGACCTTCAGGTGGTCTTCCCCAGTGAGAACACAGCAGTTAGGGACACCAAGCCTTGATCCAAAGTGGTAGGTTACAGCTCTCTCCAGACAAAGGTCATAAGAGAGCACACTGAATGTTTATACATTCAGTTCTCTTCCTCAAACAAACTGTAAGCCTGCCCACACGCCCTGATATCTAGACCAAGGACAATCTTGAATAATAACTTTACTTTTGTCAATACCTTCCAGACTCTGGCATATAGGCAGGCCAGGCAATATCACATAATATGGAATTTGCCTACCCACTCTTGAAAACCTATTAAGAGTCAGAAAATACTTTTGTCTTATCATTTTGAAGGAAAGGCATCTCCCTTCAAAGCCAAATTATGGCTGCCTATGGCCATAATATTTTCTCTCTCCACAACAGGGTCTTATCATGGCTACCTATATGATGAGCCTATAACTCTCCTTATAAAACTCATCCAAGGGTAGTTTCCTGTCAGCACCTTTCAATGAAGCTGCTTTAATTTCTATCACAAGAATGACCTCACCTTAGATTTCACCATAATCATTATGGAACCTAGAGCCAGAGGGACCAGAGCCAAAAGATATCCTAAGCCCAAATTAACCATGACTACTAAATAGTCATGGTCAAGATTGGTCATAGCCATTGGATGAACTGAAATTCAAATACACCTCTCATTAATCCTGTTCCAGACTGACTCAATCCCCAGAAAACCCAACTCCAAACTGACCATCACTTGATTCTCTGTCCAAACCCTTAGATGACCTAAAGCCACAGTGGACATTTACTGGGCCTGCTCCAAACTGAACAAACTTTCCAGAAAATTGATCCAACATCACCTTAACCACAACAACCAGCATGACCTATCACCAGTTGGCCATTTATTAAAACTGCTCAGACTGATCCACATCACCAGATGACTGAGTCCCATTTGTTGACCCTGCTCCAGATTAACCTGAGTCACCAGATGACTCAGCCCAGAGATGCCATCTCAGACCTTCATGAGCATTATAAGCATAGCCACTGCCGGTAAAGTTCATGACACCAACCACTGAAGGGCTGGACTCTCTTGAGCACTTGTGGCCATAGTGTCCAGGACTGCTTACACTCTTTTGACCCAGCTGCCCAGAGGATACTTGGCTGGTGATGCCAGTTGTGTCCAGGGAATCTGAAGCATTCATCTTGAGTTGATCAAGTTCATCCATGATGTCCTGCGTGGCTTCAGAGACTTTTATAGATGAAGTAGCAGTCATAGAAGCTAGTTTTTCACTGTCATCTCCAAGATTAATGTATTCACCTTCACCATCATTTAGAAGTTCTGTGTTCAATGCATCACTGCCTCCACTTTTTATGTCTGCTGAGACAGAGACATATGGTTGAACCCTGAGATACAAGCTCCCACTGGGGTCAGGGAATTAGGTGTTCAACTCAGAGCCAGCTGTGGCCATACCCTGAAGCCAAGTTTCTTGCAAAAGGAAAGCCTAGGTTTGGTATTGCACCTGAGCCCAGAAGGCAATGAAAAGTCAGATACATAAGGACCACCCTGGGTCCTTATGGGGTCATCTATAGTAAAATGGGAAAGTAACTGCTTTGGTTTCACATACCTTTCTTGATTTTGATTTACACACACACACACACACACACACACACACACACACACACACACACTTTATTCTTTTACTTCAGTGTACGTCAGTGCTGGAGATGAAACCCGGGGCTCTGTGACTGCTGGGCAAGCACTTATTCTAGCACTGAGTTATATCCTCCTACTTCTAGATCTTGACTTTAGCAACCTAGGAGGCCCAAGGGATGTCTGAACTTAAGAGAAAGATAGGACAGATTGTCTCCCCTTTTTTAAATATTTTTCCTAACTATATATTTTTTTCTAGCAGATGAAGTTTCTGTTCTTTACATCAAAATTAGACCTAAGACAAAAATCTGTAACAGGAGTGTGAGTCCAGGTGAGAACTCTTCAGAGATGATGAGACCAGGCTGTAGACCTGGAAGGTAGGAGTTGTTTGCAAAGGGTTGGTCATAAGACCAGGAACTATAACTCTGTGGTCTATTCTCCCAAAGCTTCTTCTTAAGCTCTTGTTTGTGTTCTTGTAACAGGCATTTAAGAACTGCTTTTGTTAAAAAGCATAGATGCCTACTTGAGCCCACAGGACAGAAGCCTGACCTGGCATCTGGGATTTTGACTTTGGTTCGGACTCCTGCTTTCTGCCTTCTGGACATGTCAATATCTGTCCTCCTAATTTAGCTCTTTTCCCTGCAAAATTGAAGGCACAGGGATAGGTCATTGTCTTAAACTGACAGACATCTGGCTTCCAGGAAGAGCAAGCCTCAAAAGACAGACAGAGAGACCCCCTGCAGATGAGAACAACTTTTTGTGAGTGGGTGGTCACACATAGAACAGAAGTGATGTCTTGTGAGAATCAGATGACTCTCCTAGAGAAAAGACACCAGTAACAACTTCAGAACACCCTGGAGAATCAGGATGGAGACAATAACCAACTAGACCACGCCTTAACCCTGAGTCTTCATCATGCAGACCTCTTGCTCCTTGCCCCAGCCTTACTCTACTGAACTCTAAAGTTGGAGTCCAAAGACAAATTTGGGGGATCACTAAACCTCTTTATTTGTTCCTTTTGAAATGTATCAATTAAATCGCCTCTTTCTTCTTTGCTCACCATTGTTCATGCCTTTAATGAGCACATTGTGGCAGGTAGAACAACTTACAATCTTGGGGCTTCCAGAGCTGAGGCTTTTGTTCTTTAGGGCAAAGTTTCATGAGACTTAGATCATTAGAGTTGAAGGCTAAAAAGACCTACCTGGAAGTGGGTATAAAAATGGAAGACTATGCTGAGACAATCAGTAATGGGAAGAAAGTAGTTTACATTAAATAAGTGATCTGGATGACAAGATACGGTCCAAACATGACAAGATGTCTCTAGGTACAGTGCCTCCAGAAGTTTGCAAAGACACTGAAAGATCTTGTTATTCTGATGAGTCAGATATAAGGGGAAATGTCAGTTCATCCCTTTGGGGGTTTCCTTGAACAGAACGTCTAAGAAGGATGAGGTGGCTTACCTAATCCATGGCTGAAATCTTCTGATGAAACATGGCTCTGGCTAAGCAGGCAGCCAAAGAAAAAGAATGTCCACAAGAATCTCATGTTCATTGCAAACACCTGTGGAGACAACAGTTACATGAATTGGGTAACTCTGATCTGTGGGACCCCAGAGTCTGAGGTCTTGGGCAATTCTTACCATCACTCTCTATGTGGATGAGCCAAGCCTCAGTTTCCCTATCTGTAAAAATAGCAGCTTCCTACTTTCTTTCCATGACTGTTCTTGGCACTGGGTATAGAGGGAGACTCCTTTAGGCAATGAGCTTCTCTCCACAAGTAGTTAAAACTAGGAAGATTTTTCCCCTCAACTTTGATATATGACAGTTTATCGTGTCCTTTAAAGACAGAATTCAGGGAAGAAATGAAGCGTGGGAGGTAAACTGGCCTGCCCAACATCACACAGCTTGTGAGTGGCAAAGTAAAAATCCAAATCCAGGTAATCTAAGCCTAGAACCCAACTACATTATAACAGGTGATTTGGCAGGAGTGGATGGGCACAGAATCTACCATTTACTGAGGACCTTATTTGCACTAGTTCTCATGCTAAATTCCTTTTATTCACTACTTAGCAAGATTAAATCCTTCTAACAACCATAAGATCAAATGGAAGCAAAATAACCTGGCCAGAGTCCCTCATTGGCTAATGATAGAGCTAGGACACAAAAGATGTTATTGAATTTGTTCTTAGCTTCTTGGGCCAGAGGGTGAGGTAGGTTGAGCTTTTCAGAGATGGTCTCCTTTGTGTGTGCTTACAACATCACTGATGCTTCTTCCTCCAAGAGCCAGGTGCTCTGTTCCCTACGCCTAAGTCTAGAGAGGTGGGGGTTGTTGATTGTCTCAAAGAATGGAGCACATATAAATTGCATTTTTAATATGTGGCTATGCTATCAGAACAACAAGGCTTCTGTTTTCTCTCTCTCTCCTTTTTCCTCTCCTTCCATGCTTGCCCTTCAAACTCCACATAGTGAGGAAGTAGAGGCCATGAGGAAAGAGCATTGGCCATGATGAAATTAAATTAAGGAGATGGCAAGCTGCCACATGAAGAAAGGGAAGCATTAAGGTATTACGGGATTTCCCACCCAGTTCCGCAGTCACCTTGCCCCAAATAAACACAGAGGTGCTATGTTAATTATGAAACTGTTGGCTGGTGGCTCTGACTTCTTATTGGCTATCTCTGTCTTAATTATTAGCTCATAACTACTTATCTATCTATTTCTACATGGTCTTATCTTACCGGAGAACACCTGACTCATGTCCTCTCTTCCCAGGCTCACATGATGACTCCTCTCTGCCTACCCTTCCCAGAATTCTCCTCATCTTCTAGTCCCACCTATCTTCCTGCCTGGCCAATCAGTGTTTTATTCATCAACCAATAAGAGAAGCATATATAGAATAACATCTCCCATCATTAGGGCATATCCTTATTGTTGCCAGATGAGGAAAGGGACCATTCTGCTCTCACTTTGCACTTTCAAGAGAAGCAGGGGCTTATATACTAGTTCAAAAAAGTAGAGTTGCTTATCCAAGTGCCAGGTCCTTTTGACAAGATTGGTTTGATCACTGCTGTGTCTGCAGCCTCTGAAGCAAGGTCTAGTTTAAAGCTCTAAGAACAAGAGGAGGGACTGGAACTCTTGAGTTTAATATGCTGGCAACTTGTTCAAATTTTAAAATTAGTTAAAATACTTGGTAAGACACACATGCCTTACACTCATCTGTCCTGGGACTGCCACCTTGACTATAATTAAGCCTCGCCTGTGAGGGACTGAGCCAGATGGAGGAGGAGGTAGCCTCAGTGATTCTGAAGGGGGAGGGAAGAGCGCAGAGTTCACTCACCTAGAGCAGGAAGAGCATGGGCATGGAACAGTGGGATTAGACATGCATCTAGTACTATTCAGAAGGTCCTGAACATGTGGTCTTGGCAGGAATGATGGCAAATGCTGGGAAGAATGGACTATGGAGCACCTCAGGCCCAAAATGCCAAGGAAGCTGAGGGGCAAATGCATGGCAAGTACCCCATTAGTCTCTTTTACAGATTAGTTGAGTGAGTATAGCAGAGCAAAGACACAGCCAGGAGGACATATTTGGTGCCATGGTGACCCCTGTAACTGGCACTTAGACACTGCTTTTGCTAAAATGCTTCATCATTCACTTGGCTCACAAGTTACTTTGGATTTAAGAGGAAAGTCTTAGGGAATGGTCCGCCTGCTAGGTAAAGGCAATCATCTGTATAGATAAGCCCATATCCTGGAGCAAAAATCATCATCTTATGAGAACCAGCCCGATCACTTCAAGTGGTGGCAGATAAACTTTGACCAGATGAACTGTCAGAACCAGAGCTGAAACAATGGTCAACCAGACCACATCTTGACCAGGAAGGGTTAGCTGTGTATACATACCCCTTGCCTCGTGCCCCATGCCATAGTTAGCTTTAACTGTCAAGCCTGTGGGAATGTCTATGGGACAGTTGTCTTGATTATCAATTGATGCAGAAGGCCTAGCCCACTCTAGTTGGCACCATCCGTAGGCTACGTAAGGAAGTTAGTGAGCAAGCCAGCAAACAGTATTTCTCCATCAGCACTTCCTGCCCAGACTTCTCTCAATGATGTATTATGAGCTAGCAGTGTAAGCCAAATAAATCCCTTTCTTTCTAAGTTGCTTTTGATCACAGTTTTTTTAACAACACAAAAAAAAAAATGAAACTAAGCCACTTCAATTCATCCTTTACTTAAATCTAAAGCCCAGGTCAGTACACCTAGAAGACTTGGGGGTCACTATACTCTTGTTATTTTTTGTTTTATTTTATTTTATTTTGGCTTTTTGAGACAGGGTTTCTCTGTGTAACAGCTCGGCTGTCCTGGAACTTGCTCTGTAGACCAGGCTAGCCTTGAACTCAGATATTGTCCTGCCTCCTAGTGCTAGGATTAAAGGCATGCACCACCTGGCTGATCTGTAAGGATTAAACCTGTAATGATTAAATATCTTCTGCTCCATACCAGCACTTATCTCTTGACTTGCTGTACACATGGCCCACTTAGTTCTCATGGCTGCTGGATCTCAAGCTTTTGTTCTGTAAGTGTGGCTACAGACTTTTGTGAGCCAAGCCAGGAGAAAAGACTTCTTTGGGGCTTTAGCCAGTCAGCAAGTTGACCTCAGATGGGAAGATTTCTTAGATGTTCATAGCCTTGGTCCTCTGTTTAAACTTCAATATCACTTCAGGACCCCAAACACAGATTGACAGTCCCATAGAGCTTCTAGAGTCAGCTTTATTTGGGGGAGGGTGTTCCTTAACTTTTCATTTCTTAACTGCTTTCCACCATGTCCGGTGGGAAGAGGCATGAGTGCTTGAACTCTAAAGGCCCTTAAGTCAGAACCTTGGTAAATTCTCTTGATTTGTACACCTCGGCCCTTGTCCTCCCCACTCTGTATCATCTTTGAAGGGCTGAAAATGGCTCAGCAGTTAAGAGCACATATTTCTCTTGCAGAAGATCCAAGTTCGGTTCCCATTGCCCACATCAGGGCACTCACAACTGCTCCAGGATATGTGACATCCTTTCCTGGCCTCTGAGAGCACTTCACTCCCATGCATAAAACCACACTCTGACATACACCTGTACATATGATTGAAAATAAAATAAAACCCTTATCGTTTTAGAAGCTTCTCTGGTTCTTTATGAACAAACTTTAATTCTGTCATTTGTCTGACAAGAAGGCGGTTTCCTTGCTTGGGGAAAGGGGGACTCTTTTTGACTCATTAGTGGTTTTTTTTTTTTAACTATTTGGGGACCTGCTGATGTGACAGGGAAGCCTGAATTCTGTAATTTGAGTTGGGAACTATCGGGAAAGGGGTTTAAAGCACATAAAGAAACAACGGTGTTTGATTATTCTATTGTGGTTTGAGTAACTGGAACCATCATGTTGGAAATTAAGAGATTCTAAAGAAACACTCATGTCTTAAAATCTGACTATTAGAGCATTGAGCCAACGAACTCAAAAGAAATGGAAATCCTCCCCCCTTAAAAAAAGCTTTATTCTGGGACAAGGAAAAGGTGCCACCAGAAGAGAAACTTATCTCCTGAAGAGAGAATCTAACAACTCCTCAGACTTCCCTCCTCAGACTTCCATCCAGGATGAGACTAAAGCCCAGACAGTGAGGGACCAGTGGTGGGTACCATACCTTGGCCAATACTGCTGGGATATGCATATCCTTGACTCTCTGTTCAAAGCTTGATCTCACTTTAGGGCCCCAAATATCGACTGGGGTGTGGATGGTGACTAGATCCCTTTGTCCATCTTCCCAATATGATCTCATGAATAAATTTATTTTTCCTGCTTTCCACTATTAATTTGACTCTTTCAATTGTCCTACTGAGAACAAATGCCCAAAACTGGCTTGGGGCACAGGCTATGACTCCCAAGAGGTGCTTGTGGCACTCCAGGAAGGAATTTCCATTACGCAGCAGTGATCTAAAGCACTTCACTAGAATCAATTCCTGCCTCAGCCACCAAGATGAGCATCTAACCCAAGAGAACATGACGGAAACCTTTGCCTCCTCCTAGAATTCTTTAAAAATAACTGAGTAGCAAACATATGGCTACTTAGTTTTTGCCTATTTTCAACTTTTTTGTCATGCCTAATCAAAGCATGTATATATGAATAAATTAACATAAATATTTTGGATGTGGTTGTTGTCTTCCTCATAGTGTTACTATATAGGGGCCATTGCCTCTACATGTTTGTCCATCCCCTTCCACTTCTGAGTCTGCCTGTTACTCAAGGTCTTAACCACTCCTCTCAATGGGAATCCCTCTGTTAGCATGGGGCTAAAGGATAAAGAATAAAACTGAGCATTTTTAAAGCCAAGTTGATGTTGACTACTTAGAGGCTTAAAACAGACATCTTCAAATTTGCCTGTGCAGGTTGGTGACCTTAACATGTCCCATTCCATCATAAATTTCATCTGGGCTCAGCTCTGCTTTGCAGTGTATTGGGGATTATTAACAAATGTGTTTTTGCCACACAAAGACAACTGACCTGAACAAGGAGGAGCTAATGCCCCCCCCAGACTGATAGCTGGGAATCCAGCATGGGACTGACTCAGACCCCCTGACTATGGGTCTCAGCTAGAAGGACTGAGCAGTCTGGGGGACCTCAGACAGTAGAAACAGGATCTATTCCTGGTGCACAAAAGGACCTTGCGGACACATCCCCAGTGGAGGGATACCCCCTTAACCTAGAGACAGGAAAGAAGTCCTAGTCCCTACTTCAAATGACTTGACAGATTTACATGACCCAACCTGGATAGCATAGCCCTACAAGTGGAATAGGGGTGAGGGGATGGGAGGGGAGGGTGGCCAGAGTGCATGTCCCTGGGGAAAAGAGGGTAAGAGCAAGGGAGGAAGAGAGGGAGGGAGGGAGGGAGAGGAAACTGGAATCAACATGTAAAAATTTTAAATTATATTATTAATAAAAAAGAGAAAAAAACAGATGTGTTTTGCAAATTACTAATTCATAGAGAACTGGGTTCTAAGATTGCTTTGTTCTGGGTCTTCCCTGACTAAAATTATTCAGGTAAATACTAATGAGAAGAGCTGGTAAGATGGCTCAGTGTTAAGAGCACTAGCTGCTCGTCCAGAATGCCAGGGTTTGGTTCCCAGCACCCACATGGTGGCTTCCGACTATCTATAACTATAGTTCCAGGGGGTCTAACACCTTTTGCTGGCCTCTGTGGGCACTATACATGTGTGGTACACGTAAACACACAGAGATAAAACACCCGTACACATGGGATAAAATAAAAATTCAAAAATATAATTAACATATTTAGAAAATATGAAAAATTAAGGTACGTTAGTGAGAAAACTATAAAAAATAAAGTATGTAATAAAATTTTTTAAATTCAATTGTTATAAAGGTATTTATTTCAAAATGAATTTAAGTTTTCTAAGGTCAAGATTCAATGCACTGGTGCAATCCGGGGGGGGTGGAGATAATTTTCTATGTCTAAAATAACAAGGAGTTCTCAAGAATATTGCTTTGTTCTTAGTAACATTTGGAAAAAGTTGACTTGGAGGACAAAGGTTTACACTTTATCAAGATGATTGTGGTTTTTCTGACTTCATCAACTTTGAAGAGCTCAGGAAATTGAGTCTTAAAAAAGTGAAGGGCCACTTAAGTGTCGGTTTATATCAGTTTTTCAAACACCTTGTCAGCAATTACTCAGAAATTTTTAATATAGTCAATGCCATATGTATGCATTACTAAAAGTGCCTAGAACTGTATGACTAAACTTTGTTCAAGTCTTCTGCAAAAGTTTATGGAATGAAAAGCATGTCAGTTACGTATACCCAAAGGAGCCAACAAATGCTCATTATTTGCAGTATTCATGGCATCAGACCTTTCAACATATGAAAATACAAGAAAAAAAAGAATGAAGGGAGGGAGGGATGGAGGAAGGCAGGAAAGGGACAAAGATCACTTGTGACCCCTTGAGAAACAGGAGATTGGCCATCTCTACCACACCATCAAGGTTTTCATTGCCACATCTTATTAACTCAAAGACACATTTTTCCTTACTCCACTCTCAAGTGGGATTGCATCTCACAAATGGATGCACACATAGGAGCATAGCTGCTCTAAAGGACCCCTGAAGGACCTTGTAGATGAAGTAGATGGAAACAATGGCTCCTATTAATTGGACAGAAGAATGGAACTCATACAGCTGTTATTATTGTTGTTAAAGACCCAACTTAATAATTGCCCCATCAACAGCTCTTGGCTCCTGCCTCAGCTTTAGCCTCTCACTGGAGCCTGAGCTCAGTTCTGACTTTGGGCATCTGGAACGTTTGTTGAGGTAGCAAGAAGCAGCCCGGCTCCCACCGGGCCCACTGAACAACAACAGTGTTGACAAGGATACCATTTAAGTGTCAGGTGTGTGGCACTGGGCTCACATCAGGCTTCATCCCCTCATTGCCAGGGGAAATCTGTCTTCAGTCTGTTCAACAGAGCTAGTCTGGCTTATGGAGTCATTATTTTTGACTGTCAGAGACGGAAAGTTGGTCCCAACAATATTAGGTTCCAGTAATTTCAGGAAAATATGTGTCTGTGCTCTGAAATGTCTACACAGAGATGAGGGAGATGGGCACAAGAGTCTTGAGCTAATCAGATTTTGTCTCCCTCAAGTATGGTGCCAGATGCTTCAATGGGCATGGTATAAAAAAAGGTGAGAGACCCCATCTTAGGCACCAGGGTGACATGGAAGGTTAGTGACAGAGGCAGGATGGACCCCAGTACTCAACTCCTCACCTAGATACTGTCCTTGCCTTGGGGTACAGGGACCTTACCTGGGTCTCAGCTCTGGCCACCCAGATCTCATGAGTCTTCTGCACCTGCCTCCAGAGTGACAAGAGAGAGAGGCAGGGCATTTAAGAAGCAGGTGGACCAATCCAAGGGACTGGCCAAGTATGGGGAGAGGAAGGGGTGTCAGAGTACTAGGCACCTGAGTAGGCTGTTGGAAAATGAGCCACTTCTGCTAATACAGAACAGAGGTGAGGCAGGTAGGGCTGTGCCTTGGGGACCTGAGGAGAATGAGACCATAAGTCATGCATATCAGTGACTTGGGCAGGAGTGTGACTTCCCGAAACTACAAAACTGTATGCGTGCATGAATGATTCTGTGTGCCCAAAGGTGGATAAATGCCTGTGTGTCTGTGTAGGGGGTGGGGTAGGAGGTGAGTGTCCCTGCTGTATTTGAACACAGCACTGAAGAAGGTGTTAAGGACTTGAAGATGGGTCCTTCTGTCATCTCTTATTTTTACCTCAGTGTGGCTTTCCCTGTGCCTATCCTGGGAGTGAGAGAAATGTTAGAGCAAGAAGAGGCAGCAGCCCAGAGAGCTGCAGGGTCCCCCAGTGAGAGTCCAAGGTCCAGATGGACCTTCCCAGCTTTACCTGTTTATTCCTTCAAAACACTCCAGCCTCAGTACTTCAGATTGCTAAGGACCTGGAATTAATCACAATTCCAGGTATAAGGCCAGGCAGACTGGATGGGCAGGGCTAGCAAGCCTCTGGATGTCCATGGGCCTATCTCACTATTTAATTTTCACAAGAAAGAAAAGCATTGCCACCAGAGTGGGTGGCACCCAGCTGAAGGGATATGAGATATGTATATGGTATGTAAGTATGTATATGTGTGTGCATATGTACACACATACATATGCATATACAGAGAGAGATTTCTTAAGATAGGCTTAGTGACACTAATAAAACCTAGCACCCTGGAAACAGAGACAGGAGCATTGAAAATTTAAAGTCAGCCTGAGCTACATAGAATGACCCTAGGAAGAAAAGAATGAAAGAAAGAAGGGGGAGAGGAAATGGAGAGAGAATTACATATCTTGATTACATTTTTCTTAATCTCCCTTGTCCTTAAGATATTCGGTATCTAAACAGTCTTTGGGCCAGTGAGATGGCTCAGTGGGTAAGGGCGCTTGCCACCAAGCCTGGCTATATGAGTTCAATCCCCAGAACCCACATATTGGAAAAAGGGAACCTATTCTGTAAGTCATTCTTTGATCCACATGAGTGCCATAGCACATGGGCTTCTGAACACACATAGTAAAATAAATTTGACAATGTAAAAATACCAAAATCTTTTAGATTGTTAATGTTATCTTTAGAAGCACATATAATAAATTAATTTTTAATAATACTTAAGCATGAAGGAATCTGTAGGAGCTCTCTCTCCCCATCTATTACTTTATCTGTGAATTAATTTACTTATTGCTAGATGGAGTGGGACCTCAGCTCCCATCATACACCTGACTGTCATTATTAGTGTTATAAATGTTCTAAAAAATATTCATCTGTTCAGCATGTTGGCCGGTGGGAACAGCGGTATTTGAGCAGAGTTGCTCAACACGCTGAGGTGCTCCAGCATCTTCACCAGGAAGCACATGACAGGCTGTTATCAGGACCCTTCTCTCAGCTACACATCAAGAGGGCCAGAATCACAATGCTCCTCTTTGTTTGAAATCAAACTGGAAGCCACTTGGCAGGCCTTCTTAACTACAGAGGGCTACTAACAGTCCTTTGTTCAGATCCTGAATGCCAGTGTACCCTGACGTGCACTTACATAGTGGTAAGTGACAAGAAAAAACTCTGGAGTGTTAAGACTCTGGAGCTAGTTTCCCTTAAATTATTCTGTGAGAAGCCTCAGAAAGTGTTGTGTACCCATCTCTGCTTGCCCTGGCTTCGTTTCTGTCACTGTGATACATCATGCTAACCAAAAGCAACAGAGGGAAAGAATGGGTTTCTTTGGCTCACAATTCTACATTACAATCCATCACTGAGGACAGGTCAAGGCAGGAACTTAAGTAGCAGTCAGGAGCAGAACAAAAGGAATGCAGCCATGCTGTCTGTTTGCCTGTGAGCCTGGTATTTTCTGTCCTATAAAATTTAGGAGCCCTGGTTTAGGGAATGGCACCATTCACCATGAGCTGTGGCTTCCCACATCAGTTAACAACCAAGATAATTGCCTTCCCCCAAAGACATGCCTATAGGCCAGTCGGATAAAGACAATTACTTAAGGCAGACTCCCTTATCAGGTGATTCTCAGCTGTGGCAAGTTGACAATAAGAACCAACCATCATGCTGCTCCAACCCACCATGAACTTCCTGACGTGAAGTGGAAGAAGTTTCATTGACTACTGACTCATCCACTTCTTTTTCAGTGTTAACTGATTGGTGTTGATGGGCATTGTGGAACATTCCTTCACACTGTATGAAGATATGTCACTGTGATTGGTATAATAAAAGGCTGAATGGCCAATAGCTAGGCAGGATTTCCAAGCACAGAGGATGCTGAAAAGAAGATAGGCAGAGAAGCCAGCCAGTCACAGAAGGAGTCAGACATACAAAATGGGATAGAAGTAAAAGCCACATGGTAGAACATAGGTTAAAATAAAAAAATATGTATAATAAGCCTAAGTTATTGGCCAAGCTTTCATAATTAATAAAAGGTCTCTGCGTGATTATTTTTGGAGCTGGTAAGCAAGACTCACTACAAAGGGTGCCCAATATTCACTCAGATACATCCACATAGGACATAAGAAAGCTTTACAAAGTAGGTTCAAACACAGAGAGCTAAACACAGCTTCCTAGTAGTCTTTCGTGTCTCTCATGTCAGCCATTGCCTGCATGCTTGAGCCACCGGTATGTCATGAGCTAAGCCACATGGCTGGTTTAAGGTTTTGCTCATGCTGACAGAAAAGGTTACAGATACATGGTAAAGCAGGTTCAGACAGAAAAAAAAAAAAAACTCTGAATGGGTTACAGTGTATTTAACAATGTGGACAGACTTAAGAAAAATGGGTATAGACAGTCATAGAAAAAAATTAAAAGTTTAAATTTTATTTTTAATAGAAAGAGTAAAGTGCAGGGTGTTGGTAGCACAAGCCTTTAATCTCAGCACTTGGGAGGTAGAGGCAGGTGGATCTCTGCGAGTTTGAGGTCAGGCTGGACTACAAAGAGTTCCAGAATAAGCTCTTGTAGTGATATATTATTTATGATTTATTAAACCTTGACTGAAGATTCAGAAAAGCGAAGTCAGCCACAGAACATAGAACCCAGGTACATACCTTTAATCCCAGCAGCCAGAAGCTAGGAGGTGATGGTACACACTTTTAATCCTAGGACTCAGGATTAAGAGGTAGACGGATCTCTGTGAGTCCAAGGCCACCCAGATCTACATAAGAGTGAAACAATCTTAAAGAGAATTGAAGCTCATCTTTTAATCCCAACAGTAGGGAAGTACATAAAACAGAAGCAAGGTCTCAGAGAGGCATTCATTCTCCAGCCACACTGAAGATAGGGCAATCTTTCTCCAGCCACACTGAGGAGAGGCAACAGTTTGAGACTTGGTGGAAAGTTCATGCCTGTGTCAGCCCTTTCAGCCTGAGCTAGAGTTGAGAGCTAATGTCTAGCTGCTTTGATTTTCTTATATTAAGCTTGAAGCTTGAACCCCAATATCTGTCTCTGGGTCATTTATAAATTTGTATTACAGGCTCCAAAGCAATACAGAGAAACACTGTCTCGAAAAAACCGAGAGAGAGAGAGAGAGAGAGAGAGAGAGAGAGAGAGAGAGAGAGAGGTAATAAAAAGAATGAAAAACACACAAGGAGACTAGATCCTATATAATGTCTTGCAAACTTTGAATTCTTTCAAATACAAATGTACAAACACACACACACACACACACACACACACACACACACACACACACACACAGTAGCTGCTGAGAGACATTGAATTGTGGAAACTCCTAAATTAAACGAACCTATATACCTCTTAAATTTTCTTAAGTTCAAAATGGAAGTTAGATAACATGTTGCAATGGATGAGAAGTCATGCTTCTGTTTTCCACAGGAAATGAAAGGCTGTGGAATCATTCCAGCATTACAGAGATCAGATTTGATCAGGGGAGATCTCCTCCTGAGTATCTTGGCTACAGACATGGGGGAGGAAGCCCAAAAAAGCTACATGACAGTTGACATGTAAATTGATCCCTTTACATGGGAAGAGCTCTGAAATGAAATGAGACATGATAAATCTTGTTGGCTGTCGAGTTCTCATGAGTTATTATTATATCCCATTTGTTTTTTAAAGTTACGTACTTCCAATATACAATGTCATAGAATAGACTTCTCCATCCCAAAGGGGAAGAACGGAAAGACAGTAAGGAAAGACTAGACAAAGCAAGACAGAACAGGACAAACACTGTGTTCTGTAGCCACATGCCCTATTTGGGTGTCATAATAGAATCTCCTGGGATCAACAACCTTGAGAAGCCTAACCTTGTAGATCTTGCACTGAAATATACTTAGCTTCTCTCTTGGATTGGCTGCAATTCTGTGCCTGCAGCTTCATTTAGTGAGTGTCCCACATTTACAGAATCTTTATGTCTCTGTTTTAAAGTCTCTACTGAAACTAAGACTTCACCTTTACAGTCGCACAAAATGTAGTTTTTAACTAAATCTTTATCGTTCTATTTGCCAATAAATGATCAGGAATCAGATGCCATGTTGAAACCTGCTAGCCAGAGAGGCCCCAAGAAGCAACCAACTGGTCTTTCTCTGCTACCCAGCAAGAAAGCATCCTACTGCTGCCCCAAATCAAAAAGAAGAAGAAGAAGAAAGACTGCCACATTCAAAGTTCCTCCCTACTACATCCTATATGTCTCTGTATCCATCTTCTTGACTCCCTCTGACTCTCTAGAACCACTTTCTGTCAACTAATTGCTGGTTCCACCTCCTGACACAAGGTTGATTTTATCTAATTAACATAATTTTGGGGTTCACAGTGTGATCAAATACCCCTCAACATTTCTCCCTTTTGTCTAAATAGAAAGGAAAGGTTTTAACTAACACAGTATAACTTATACAATAAGAGCAATTATCGGATAAAATTACTTTCACAATGTCCAGTCAACTTGTATTTGGTAGCTTTGGAAAAACAATTCTGTTATGAGTTGGTTTTCCCTGCCAGTCTGGTCCCACCACTGCACCAGCCCCAAATAACACAGAGAAACACTGTATTTGATATAAAGCTGTTGGCCAGTTACTAGTATTTCTTATTGGCTAGCTCTGTCTTAAATTTTAACCCATTCTATTAATCTAAGTATTTCCACGTGGTCTTACCTCACCAGAAAAAAGGGTCGGAATTCTGCTCTCCCAGTCCTATATCTTGAATCGCCTCCCTACTTCTTCCTCTCTCCTCCTCATCTCCTAGTCCCACCTATCTTGCTTTCCTATTAGCCAACAGTACTTTATTCATTAACCAATATGAGAAACATATTTACAGAATGACATCTCCCATCACTATTATCTATCTTACCTTGTTGAGACCAAGAATTTGCACCTAAATCTCTATCGTAACTTGTATTACCAATTTAAATATATTTTTTACATTAAAACATTTTCTTAAATAAACAACTAAAGCTTTTTTATCTCTCAACCTTTATAAATTTTACATAACTTGTGAGTTTCTTATTTGAATTTGGTAACAAAAAGTGTTAAAACTATAACTATCTAGTCTTCAAACCCATCTGAGACCTGAGGAAGTTACAATATTACCTGAGTAAATAGGTAGTGCAGAGCAAGCAGCTTCCAATACTATAGAAATGACAGAAACAGCTGGATACCTAGACAGCCATCCAAGGATCCTCTGTGACATTGGAAAATCAGGCATCAGTCTACAGACCCATAAAATCTGACATACTTTTTTGTGACACAGGGATATTGAAGGACTGGCCCATGTCTTGGCAAAGTTTGGCAGTGGAATCATTTTGTGTTCTTCTTTTCAAATTTGGACAATATACTATCATTAGTCAGGACAATGGCAATTTCTTTCCAAGTGACTAGCATGTCTACATTGGAAGCAAACTTCATATGGAGATTCTTCAGTGCCCATCATATTCTATGGAGTAGATTGGTGCTACCAGAAGCAGACTTATCTCACTATCATAAAAAGCCTTATATGATTAAAACATCTTAAATACCATATTCTGTAGATCTCTGAAGAATCCTAAGACCATCTATCTTTCTAAAATATACCTCTATTTAACTTTGAAAATATACCTAACATGACTACATTTTGATTTATATAGGTGACTACTAGCCTGCATTTCTTAATTATTCTGAACAGTTTGTAATAATACCTTTTAAAGACTAAAACTTTACATTTTAAATGATCTGCATAGGTACAATACCTATATAAGAGTAGAAGTATATATAAAATATGTTGTAACAGACAAACCTTAAATTTATATCACTATACAAAAATCCACACTAATATAAAATATTTGAAACTAGTAGCTTCTTTCTCATTTAAAATTAGATTTAGTAATCTACCCATTTATCCTATCATTTCTGTATCTCCCCTTTTCTTTCATTTCATCCTCCATCCCCCTTTTTATAAATATTAGATAGAGTAGAAACAAGAATACAGGAAAGAAAACAAAAGAAATCCCTAAATCTAACCTCCTTTGCATAGTTTTTGCCCTGTCCATGATCAATAACAACTTGCAACCAATGCTCTAAACAATAACAAACATCCATAACCCACCAAATGACCCAAACCACTTACTCCATCTCAGAAATGTGGGCATCATGTTCTTAATATTACTTTCTGTTGTCTGGGGGCATTGGCCTCTTTAGGGATCCCTGAGAAAGTTGAAATAGTGGTCAAGTAATGGGAAAGGTAGCTGTGTTATTCGCTGTCCAGTATCAGTGTGGTGGGAAAGTGCAGGACTTAGCTGAAGTACAATGTGAAGCTGTACCATTGCAGCTAACCTCTTTGAATTGTTCTGAGCAGTTTCTAGTCCAAGGCTTATCTTTGTGTGGTATTTGTCAGCTTTGTGACATTACCACAATCCAGGTGGATGGAAATGATGGATTCATCATTTCAGAGCCCCATCATCTTCTTAGAGACCTCAAAAGTTACTCAGGAATGGTCTCAGATGACTATAGAAAATTCAACATATTAAATGTCAGAAACAGCAGATCTCCAAAAAGTTAGAGGACCACAATCTGTTAAGTATATCCAAAATACACAAACTTAGTTCCTAGTTACCTGTTTTACACTCAAACCCAAAAACACATACGGGACACTAAATGAAGTTTATTTCTAGAATTGGTCAGTACTCTTTAACACGACAAATATCCCAACAAAAGGCTTATATATACATAATAATCTTAAGGATGTTGAGAAAAGATTTATACCTGAAAATGTTTTAAAGAATCAAAATAAAGGAATCCCCCAGAGGGATCTGGAGGCAGAACAAAGCACCCAGCATTTGCTGCCATTCCTGTCTTGCCCCTCCACCTTCTGGTAGAGAGAAGAGGGAGAGACCCCAACTGTACCCACTGGAAGAAGAGATAGAAAGAAGACAGTATAAGAACACATCCAGCAACAGAAAACTTATATGACACCAACAGAATCTAGGGATTCTACACCAGCAAGACCTGAACATCCCAACACAGATGAAGCAGAAGAGAATGACCTTAAAAACAACTTCATGAAAATGATAGAGAACCTCAAAGAGGATATGGGAAAATTGCTTAAAGAAATGGAAGGGGGAAAAACAAACAAAAATGGGAAGAAAAGACAACCACAAAATGCAAGAAATCAACAAATGTCTTAAAGAAAGCAAGGAAAGCCAAGGAAAAAAAGGATCAAACAGATGAAGGAAACAATTCAAGAACTGACAATAAATAAAACAATACCAGAGGAAATGCTGGAAATAGAAAAGCTGGGTAAATTATCAGGAACTATGGATGCAAGCATAATCAACAGAATACAAGAGATGGGAGAGAGAATCTCAGACACTGAAGATAAACTAGAGAAAATAGATTCATTGACCAAAGAAAATCTTAAATCCAAAAACTCTTTAACACAAAATTTCCAGGAAATATGGGACACAATGAAAAGATCAAACCTAATAATAATAGGTATAGAAGAAGGCAAAAGCCAACCTCAAGGGTGCAGAAAACATTTTCAACAAAATCATAGAAGAAAACTTTCCAACCTGAAGAAGGACATGCCTGTGAAAGTACAAGAAACTTACCGAACACAAAATGGACTGGACCAAAACAAACAAAAATAAAAACAAAGTTCCCTCACCACATAATAATTAAAACACCAAATATACAGAATAAGAGAAGCAAAGGGGAAAAGCTAAGTAACATATAGAGGCAGACCTGTCAGAATTACGCCCATCTTCTCCATGGAAACTCTGAAAGCCAGAAGGTTCTGGATAGACCAGGACAAGGTATTCCATGACAAAACCAGATTTACACAATACCTATCCACAAATCCAGCCCTACAGAAAGTTCATGAAGTCCAAACCAATGAAGTTAACTACACTCAAAAAAACATAGGCAATAGATAATGCCACTTTCTCAGAAGCCAAAAGAAAAAGCAGGGTACATCTACTCACAATACCAACAACAACAACAACAAATCCAAAACAAACAAGAATTAACAATCAATTGTTCTTAATTTCCCTCAATATTAATGGTCTTAACTAGCCTATAAAAGAACACAGGCAGCTGAGCTTTGGTGGCTCATGCCTTCAATCCCAGCACACGGGTGGCACTGACAAGCAGATATCTGTGAGTTTGAGGCCAGCCTGGTCTACAGAGCTAGTTCCAGGACAGGTTCCAAAGAAATACAGAGAAACCCTGTCTGGAAAAAACAAAAAAAAAAAAAAAGAAAACAAAAAACAAAACAAAAGACAGGCTAACAGAATGGTTATGAAGACCGAATCCAACTTTCTGCTGCATACAAGAAACACACCTCAACTTCAAAGACACTGCCTCAGAGTAAAAAGTTTGGAAACAAGAAACAAGTGGGTGTAGCAATCCTAATATCTAACAAATTAGACTTCAAACTAAAATCAATCAAAAGAAAGGAAGAAGGTATTTCATATTCATCACAGGAAATATCCATCAATTCTGAACATCTGTGCCCCAAATACAGAGGCACCCACATTTGTAAAATAAACCTTACTAAAACTCAAATCTCACATAAAACCTCATACATTTATAGTGGGAGACTTCAACACCCCACTCTCACCACTAGACAGGACCACCAGACAGAACTTAACAAAGAAACAAAAGAACCAACAGAAGTTATGACCAAACTGGGTTTAACAGACATCTATAGAACATTCCATTTAGACACAAAAAAAAAAAAAATACCTTCTTCTCAGATCCACATGGAACCTTCTCTAAAATCAACCACATACTAGGCAACATAACAAACCTCAACAGATACAAAAAAATGGAATAGCCCCCTGTGTCTTATCAGACCACCATGCTTTAAAGTTGGAATTCAACAACACAAATTGCAGCGACCCTACAAACTAATGGATATTGAACAATGTGCAATTGCACCATTCCTGAGTCAAGGAAGAAATAAAGAAGTTAAAGACTTCCTATAATTCAATGAGAATGAAGACACAACATACCCAAACTTATGGAACACTTTGAAAGCAGTACTAAAAGGAATGTTCATAACATTAAGTGCTCACATGAAGAAACAGGAGGATAATCACTTTAAAAATTAGCAGCACAACTGAAATCTCTAGAACAAAAAGAAGCAAACACACCCCTGAGTAGACACCAGAAATAATCATTTGAGGGCTAAAATCAATAAAATAAAAACAAAGAAAACAATACAAAGAATCAATGGAACAGAGTTGGTTCTTCATGAAAACCAACAAGATAGACAAACCTTTATCCAAACTAACCAAAATGCAGAAATAGAAGATGTGAATTAGCAAAATCAGAAATGAAAATGGGGACATAACAATGGATACTGAAGAAATCCAGAGAATCATCAGGTCATACTTTGAAAATCTGTACTCCACAAAATTAAAAAATTTAAAGGAGATGGACAATTTTCTAGATAGATACCACTTACGAAAATTAAATCAAGAATAGACAAGCAATTCAAATAGATCTATAACCCCTAATGAAATAGAAGCAGCCATCAAAATTCTCCCAAACAAACAAAAAGCCCAGGGTCAGATGGCTTCAGTCCAGAATTTTACCAGAAATTCAAGGAAGAGCTAATACCAATACTCCTCAAAATATTCCACACAATAGAAGCAGAAGGTTCATTACAAAACTCTTTTTATGCAGCTACAATTACCATGGTACCCAAACCACACAAAGACACAGCTAACAAAGAGAACTACAGACCAATATCCCTCATGAACATTGATGAAAAATACTCAATAAAATACTGGCAAATCAAATCCAGGAACACATCAGAGAAATCATCCACCATGACTAAGTAGGCTTCATCGCAGGGTAGCAGGATTGGTTCAACATATGAAAATCTATCAATGTGATCCACCATATAAACAAACTGAAAAAGAAAATCACATAGTCATCTCACTAGATGCTAAAAAAGTGTTCGACAAATTCTAACACCCTTTAATGATAAAGGTTTTAGAGAGATCAGGGATAACAGGAACATACCTAAACATAATAAAAGCAATATACAGTAAACCAATAGCCAACATCAAAATAAATGGAGAGAAACTCAATGCTATTCCTTTAAAATCAGGTACAAGACAAGGTTGTCCACTCTCTCCATGTCTCTTCAATATTGAAGTTCTAGCTAGAGCAATAAGACAACAAAAGGAGGTCAAAAGGAAACAAACTGGAAAGAAAGAAGTCAAATTTTCACTATTTGCAGATGATATGATAGCTTACATAAGTGACCCAAGAAACTCTACCAGGGAACTCCTACAGCTGACAAACACCTTCAGCAAAGTGGCAGGATGCAAGATTAACTCAAAAAAATCAGTAGCCCTACTATATACAGATGATAAAGGGGCTGAGAAAGAGATCAGAGAAACATCACCCTTTACAATAGCCACAAACAACATAAAATAACCAAACAAGTGAAAGACCTGTATAGCAAGAACTTTGAGTCTCTCAAGAAAGAAATTAAAGAAGAGACCATGGGGAAAAAATCTCCCATGCTCTTGGATAGGTAGGATCAACATAATAAAAATGGTGGTCTTTCCAAAAGCAATCTACAGCTTCAATGCAATCCCCCATCAAAATCTCAGCACAATTCCTCGCAGACCTTTAAAGGACAATACTCAACTTTATATGGAAAATCAAAAGACCCAGGACAGCCAAAACAACTCTGTACACTAAAGGAACATCAGGAGGCATCATTATTCCTGACTTCAAGCTCTATTACAGAGCTATATAGTCCTGCAAACATCTTGGTATTGGCACAAAAGTAGACAGGTGGACCTATGGAATCAAACTGAAAATCCTGATAGTAACCCACATACCTACAAACACCTAGTACTTTTTATTAATTTATTTTTTATTTATTTTACCTATTGATCCCAGTTCCCTTTGCCTCCCTCCCTCTTTCTCTCTTTCCTTCTTTCCCACCCTCTCATGTCCCCCCACCACCCTCCTTTCCCATCCCATCCTTCCCACTCCACATGTAGGGCAATGCCCTCCAGGAGGGGTCATCTAAATCTGTCAAGTCATTTGGAGTATGAACTAGGCCTTCTCTCTTGTCTCTAGGTTAAGGGAGTATCCTTCCATGAGAGATGTGCCCCCAAAGTCCTTTTGTGCACCAGGAATACATCCTGGTTCCACTGTCTGAGGTTCCTTAGGCTGCTCAGGCCTTCTAACTGAGACCCATGTTCAGGGGGTCTGAGTCAGTCCCATGCTGGATTCCCAGCTATCAGTCTGGGGGCCCATTGCTCCTCCTTGTTCAGGTCAGGTGTCTCTATGTGTTTCTGCAGTGTGGTCATGTGGTCCCTCTCTGCATCTGGATTCCAGTTCGGCTCAGTGTTTAGTTGTGGGCAAACACCTGATTTTTGACAAAGCAGCTAAAATTATACAATAGAAAAAAGAAAGCATCTTCAACAAATGGTGCTGGCACAACTGGATGCTGGCATGTAGAAGACTGCAGATAGATACATATCTATTGCCATGCACAAAACTTAAGTACAAATGGATCCAAGACCTCACCATAAATCCTGCCACATCTAACCTCTTAGAAGAGAAAGTGGGAGGTACCCTTGAACAAATTGATACAGGAGACACCTTCCTGATCATAATACCAGTAGCACAGACACTAAGATCAACAACTAATAAATGTGACCTCCTCAAATTTAGAAGCTTCTGTAAGGCAAAGGATACCATTAACAAGACAAAATGGCAGCTCGCAGAATGGAAAAAGATATTCACCAACTCCACATCTGAGAGCTGATCTCCAAAATATACAAAGAACTCAAGAAGCTAATCACCCAAACACTAAATAATCCAATTAAAAAGTGGGGTAGAGAACTAAATAAAGAATTCTCAATAAAGGAATTCAAAATGACTGAAAGACACTTAAGAAAGTGCTCAATATCCTTAGCTATCAGGGAAATGCAAATCAAAACAACTCTGAGATACCATCTTACTCCTATCAGAATAGCTAAAATCAAAAACACAAGTGACAGTTTATGCTGGAAAGAATGTGGAGAAACAGGAACACTCCTCCACTGCTGGTGGGAGTGCAAACTTGTACTGCAACTTTGGATATCAGTATGGCAGTTCCTCAGGAAAATGGGAATCAGTCTACAAGGTCCAGTAACTCCTCCCTTAGGCATACACCCGAAATATGCACATTCTTGCAACAAAGACATCTGTTCAACGATGTCCGTAGCACCAGTATTTGTGATAGCCAGAACCTGGAAACAACCTAAATGCCCCTCAACTGAGGGGCATTTATGAATGAAGAATGAATGAAGAAAATGTGGTACCTTTACACAATGGAGTACTACTCAGCAGAAAAAAAAAAAATGGAATCTTGAAATTTGCAGGCAAAATTATCCTGAGTGAGATAACCCAGTCACAAGAAAAATAAGCATGGTATGTACTCATTCATATATAAATATATAAATTTTAGACATAAAGCAAAGGATCACCAGCCTAACAATCTACGCTGCCAGAGAAGCTAGGAAACAAGGAGGACCCTAAGAGAGACCTACGTGGTCCCCTAGAGAAGGGGAAAGAGCAAATTGGGAGCCGGGGTTGGTAATAGGGAGTTAGGAGAAAAAGAAGGAAAAAAAGAGGAGGGGAGAGAAGAACATGAGGGAGCATGTAGATTGAGTCAGGGAAAGAATATAGAATAGCAAGAAAAGAGATACCATAATAGAGGAAGCCATTATAGGTTTAAAGAGAAATCTGGCATTAGGGAAATATCTAGAGATCTACAAGGATGACCCCAACTAACAATCTAAGCAATAGTGGAGAGGCTACCTTAAATACCCTTCCCTGATAATGAGATTGATGACTTATATGCCATCCTAGAGCCTTCATCTAGTAGCTGATAGAAACAGAAGCAGACACCCACAGCTAAACACTGAGCCTAACTACTGGAATCCAGTTGCAGAGAGGGAGAAACGATGAGCAAAGGGGTCAAGACCAGACTGCAGAAACTCACAGAGGCAGCTGGCCTGACCAAGGAGGAGCTAGCTCATGGACCCTAGACTGATAGCTGGGGAACCAGCAAAGGACTGACCCAGACCCTCTAGCAGCCTGGGAAGTCTATGGGGCCTCTAACAGTGAAACCAGGATGTATCCCTAGTCACAAATGGACTTCAGGAGCCCATTCCCTATGGAGGGATACTCCCTTAGCCTAGAGGTCTGGGGGAGGGCCTAGGCAGATTTTGATGATCCCTCATGGAAGGCCTCACCCTCCCTGGGGAGTGGATGTGGGATGGTATGAGGGGTCTGTATGGGGCATGGGAGGATGGGAGAGAGAAGAAACTGGGATGATCAATATAAAAAATAAGAAAAAATTATTTGAAAAAAAAAAGAGTCAAAATAAAACCAAAGGATTATGAGATTAGTGGCAACAGAACAGTCCCTTATTTTTAGTTTCTTCTGTCCCATACTAGATGGCTCTTCTGACATGAGAAAGTAATTTTACTTTTTCCTTTAACAAGCATGCATGAGTTAGAGAAGGAAAGAGCCATACTCCAAATCCAAAACCAGCTTTGAGTTTTAATTGAATTGGGGCCACAAAAAGTCCATTTGATTTTAATGTTTGTAGAGAACAGCAAAAGCAAGCATTGGGAAGATTTATGAAATTCTACCTTGAGCTATACCATTAGGGCAACTTACTCTTCTTGGGACATTTTCTTGAAATATTTAAGTACTTACTGCCTTGTATGTTTTTAAATAAATTACTTGGCTATTGAGTAGTTAATCCAGTTGTGGGTTGTAACCAGTTAATATCTCTCAACAATTTTGAAAATCATTAAGAGTTCATAATGATCTCTACTGACTTGTACTTTCTATAGTTGAATTTTCTGTAAAACTGTCTTACATCATAGGTAATGAACAGAATCTCTTCTTTGTAATATTTCAGGAGCAATTTGTAATTCCCATTAAGGCAAAATTCTCTGTACTTCATCAAACATTTGTTCTAAGTATCTGCATCTGAATCAGCCAGTAAGATGTCATCTATGGACCATCTCAGCTAATAGCTTTGAAGTTTTTCTGGATGCATACTTTTGAGGAAAATGTAACAGAGGTATTCTGTGAGGCCAGATAGCTTAGGCCACCCATCCTCTTTACTGGTGCCTGGTCCTTTTGTTCTGAAAACATACAAACTTTTAAAGGTAATCTACATATCCGCATCGACACAAGTATGGAATGTGTGCATGCACAAAATAGCTAAAGATGATTCTCTGTTCAACTTTATAAGTCCATTTGTACTGCATAAAAAAACTATAATATGAATCTCCATCCATGCCATATGAAAGGATGACATGTAATAGTAAGTCATGAGAACTCTGTAGCTAACAAGATTCATTATGTCTTATCTAGTAGTCCCCATGTAGCGGGATCAGCTTATATGTCATCTGTCTTGTAGTTTTCTTGGTTTCTTTCATCAGGTCTGCAACCAAGATTTTCAGAAGGTCTCCCCAAATCAAATCTTGTCTTTTTGATGGAATCCATAGCTTTTTGCTTCCTGTGGAAACAAAGGCATTACCTCTCCCCTCAACAAAACACATTTTCTGACTTCCATTCTGAAGTTAAGACATCCCTAAAATATATAGACTGGCTTAATTCAGTAGTTTTGCCATAATTCAATGTCTCTTAGAAGCTATCATATTTTTTGCTCATGATCATTGAAAATTTTCAATGTCAGCAAAGCACCATACAGGATCCAGACACCGTGTATATTTCCTGTGTTTTCATGGCTTATTCTTTTTATATTACTTTACTTTTTCTTTAAAGACTTTACTATTTTTAAACTGGTTTTCTATGTCTTTACCCATTTTCTTTTCTTTCTTCAGCACCTCCCAAGCTGACTTAAAGCATGATGTACCTGTTCAAAGGTTTCCTCGGCTGGGACCAGGCCTCTTTCCTTCTTTCTTTCTTTCTTTCTTTCTTTCTTTCTTTCTTTCTTTCTTTTTTTTTTTTTTTTTTTTTTAATGTCTACAGCATTTCTCTGACTAGGCCAGCAACTGTGCGGCTGCACTTAGCACACTGGCAGCTAGCTCCACCCCCTTTGGGTCAATGATAGTGGAGCCTCATCCCTGAAGGCCTGGAGCATGCCGATCTGCCCCAGTCCTGGGTAGTTTCTAGGCCCACACCGTGGCAGGTGTTTCTAACTAGTCTCTGGATGATAGCTTGTTATTCAAATGCTCTGCTACATAGCAGGGCCTCTTAAAGGAGCTGCACCTCTGTATGCTGTGAGCACCAAACCAGCCCAAAAGACTACAGTTGCCTGGAAGTCACATCTGACTCTGTTTGGAACCATTTTTTTTTAGCTTCTGAGGCCCTATATGGCTATAAGTGCCAAATGTAGTTGGACATTTTTTGGATTGCCAGCCCCCAAATAATGGCATGGAGACCTATTATTAATCATGAAAACTTGTCCTTTATTGTAGGCTTATTCCCAACTAGCTCTTTTTAAATTTATGCATTTAAATTAGAAGCAATCGTATTTCCCAGTTCCCTCTTCCTCCCATCCTCCCATGCCCCCTACCGACTCCCCCATCCCACCCCCACCCACTCCCCAGAGAGGTTGAGGCCTTCCATGGGGGATCATTAAGGTCTGTCACATCATTTGGGAGAGGGTCTTGGCCCTCCTCTGTGTATCTGGGCTGAGAGAGTATCCCTCCATAGGGATACTAGCTCTTACAACTTAACCAATTTCTATCAATCTACGCTCTATTGTGTGGCTCCTTACTTCTCCATTCTGCATGTCTGATTCCCTTCATGTCCCTCACTGGCATCTCTCACGCAACTAGATTCTAACCCTGAGTTCCTCTCTCTCCGCAGAAGTCCCACCTATTCTCCCCTGCCATTGGCCTTTCCACTCTTTAAAAAATCAGAATAAGAAAGCAAAGCATTTTCACACAGTGTGATCAGATATCCTGCAACACTCTCCTTTCTGTAGCTCTCTTAGTTCAGATTCTCCTCCTTCAACAGCTGTTTACTCCGGTTACACAGCTGGGGAGGGGACTTGGAAATGTCCATATTTTGGGATTTCTCAAAGAGATCCTTTATTGACCCTAGGAGTTTTGCTAGCCTCCCCCGCCCCTTTCCCTGGAGAGAATGTCTCCATTGAGAGGAAATGGCCCTGCAACATCAGGCTGCCCTGTTAATACAAGGTCACATAGCAAAGTGTTTTTTCAGACTCTGCTGGCAAGCAGAGCCAATTATTGCAGCTGTGGTGAAAGTGGACCTAGCTACATCTTGAGCTGTCAGTAGACCTGGATGTCATCTGCACCCTGCTGGTTTTGAAACATGAAGAAGAGGAGAGTCAAGAAAGTGTGGAGGCTTATGCCAGTGTTCTAGAGAAAAGCCCTTGAAGCCAGGAAAATTGTATCAGTTCAGATTCTCTTCAGGAGGGACTTAGTGTGAAAATGAGTCTTACGTTCTAACTTAGCCCACGTGACAATGAAACACTAGGAGGAGAGAACACTTCCAAAGAAAGCTGAAGGCATCTCAGGGAGCGGAGCCAGGAGAGAGGTCATGTTTGCAATAGGCAGCAGTGGCACGGGAGCTGGGCCAGCCAAGACCTTAGGAGCCCAGATGAAGACAGCATGTGCTCCAAATTCTGGACATGGAGATTTGGGGTTCAATGCTTCTTCCTACTAGGTTTGGGTCTTGCTCTAGGCCAGTCTTTCCTTGCTGTTCCCCTTTCCTCACTTTTAGAATGGGAATGTTTATTCTGTGCTTTGTATATTGGACTTGTGTGAATTTTTGTTTTGTTTAAACAGAAGTTAATAACTAAGTTTGTCTGAGACACTCTGGACTTTTCAAGAGTGTTTGGGACTGTTAAGGGTCTCTGGGCTCTTGAAGTTAGACCTAATACATTTTTCTCTGTAAGATGGTCATAAACCTCCAAGAACCAAAAGAAGACTGTTATAGTTTGGCAAGCCTGAACTGGTGGAAACAAGACAGTGGTTATGAACCCTTCAAAGTTCTAGCCTAGCTCTGGTACCCATCTAGCATCTGCTTCCTGCCCTCTGCCAAGATCTGAACATCATGCTACAGGCTCCCACCAGCACGGGCTCCAGGCACTATGCCTTCCCACCAGGACAGACTAAAACTGAGCCCAGAAAACCCTCCTTCTTTTGGGTATATCTGTCAAGTGTTGTCTTAAAGAGATGGCAGAGGCACCTAATACAGTTAGCTCAACTCTTCTAATAGCTTCCTGCTATAGGATTCTCCAGCTCTAGGGCTGGAGAGGTGGGAAGTGGTTAAGCCAAAGGACCTGATTTCAATTTCCGGCACCCACAAGGCAGATAACAACCCTCTGTTACTCCAGTTCCAGGGAATCCAGTGCCCTCTTCTGGCCTCCAAAGGTATTGCACAAACTGCATAGGCATACATGCAGGTAAAACAGCCACGCAAATAAAACAAAGGAAACTTCGCCAACTGTTTCTAACCACAGTGAATATAGATTATAGATTGAGTACCTAATGTGCCAGCATCAGTGCTAAGCACCTCGGAAAAAAGTAATTTTATTTAGTAGCCTCATATCCATCATGCACATGACAAAACTGAGTTTCGGGGAGGCTGAGAACTTTACCAAGTGTCAGAGGTAGTATGGAGTCCTCTTTTTCTTTTAATTAATACTTTTATATATTTTTAGTATAGTTATTTATTATACACATATAAAATGCATTTTTAGCTGAGAATTTAAATTTTTTTCTTATATATTGTCTTATATGTATGGGGATTTTAGTTCATGTATGACTGTACCACCTGTCAGTGCCTACAAAAACCAGAAGAGGTGTTGAATCTCCTGGGCCTGGAATTAGAGAGTTGTAGGCTGCTATATGGGTGCTGGTAATTAAGCCTAGGTCCTCAGGAAGACAGGCAGTGCTCTTACCGCCAATCCCTATTTTTTAATTAACAAAACATTTTGCATATGTGTGCATGTGTGTCAGGGTATATGCACATGTGAACAGGTGTTCATGAAAGCCAGGAGAGGGGGAAGGTGTCAGATCTTCTTGGAGCTGGAGTCTGAGGTGGTTATGAGCTACTCAGCATTGGCACTGGCATCTAAGCTCAGGTCCTCTGCAAAAGCAGTGTGTGCTCCTAAGCCCTGAGTCATCCCTCCAGCCTCTCCATTCTCCGTTTTCTAACTACAGACTCTTTCTTTCAGTGAGCTCCTGATGTAGTGATACAAAGCTGCCTGTCCACAGTGTACCTGACATAGAATGCTGCAAGGCTATTTTTAATGATGAAGAGATGGTCATTGCCCTTGGGTGTTTCTGGAAGTTTGGGAGCATGTCAGCTGTGACAATTCGGTGGCCACAGCCTAGAGTTCACTGAATGTCCAGCCATTGGCTCTGTGTTTAGAAGCCAAGGACTGGTACCCACAGGACTGCTTTGGGAGTCTGCCTGTTATCAGAGCCATTGCCCTTCCTGTGAGGGTCGTAAAACTTTAAGGCTACATGAAACCCACGGCTGTGGACTGGAGGCAGCAGAGCACTGAACAGTTAAGGCAAAGCCACCAAGTCCAAGCCTTAGCTGTGTGGCATTGGTCAAGTCCCTAAATCCCTCAGTGCCTCAGTTTCATCATCTGTGAATGGGGTTATTCTGGTTCCTGTCCCCTGATGCAGCCATGAAGTTGAATGACATCAAGTCCTAATAGCCCTGTACTTCGCTCTCAGGGGATGAGTCATGAGAGAGAGAGAGAGAGAGAGAGACAGAGAGAGAGAGAGAGAGAGAGAGAGAGAGAGAGAGAGAGAGAGAGAGAGAGAGAGAGAGGGTGGTGCGTGTGTGTGTAAGTTTAGGGGAACCGGGGATACATTTGTCCACCCTTCTGTACTGGGCAAGTCACAGTCAGAAAAACAGGAGGAAGGGAGAAGAGAGAAACCAAAAGCCACAGGGGGCAGAGAACTTCTGTCATAATAGCACCAGGAGTTAGGCCATAACAATCACTTAGTGGCGTGGTGCCTGTTGGCTTTGAATCTGTTATTTCTGGATTGAGACCCTCCTTGTGCATTGAGCAGTGGTGGGAAAACTGAGACAAGAGTGACAAGCCATGGCTGGTGCAGAAGGAAGGCACTAAAGCTGATTCCAAGTCCCTATCCTCACCCCGCTCCCAAACCTGCCCCTCAGCAGGGTACTCCGCCAGGCAGGTACAGCTCCACTGCCAATATCCAAAGCGCACTCAAGGAGGAAAGGAAATTCCGGGCCCCAGGATGGCCCTTCATGGAGACACCCCAACTGCAGGGAAAGTGAAATGTTTTATTGAGAAAGCACAAGATCTCAGTCCCCATGTTGTCCTGAGCATGATATCATTGGCCAATGGGCAGTCGCTGGATCCTTTCCCAGGGTGAGGGAAGCAGGGAGAAGGATGGAAGGGTTAGGAAGGGGCCTGGGATGAAGACTGACTGACGGGACTTGGGGCTGGGACGGTGTCCAGGGCAATCCTCTCTGGAGCTGGTTCTGACTTCTTCTCGTAGTAGCTGTCTCTGTTACTCATGTGCTCAGCACCAGCAGGTCCTTCGGGGCAGAAGAGATAACCAGGTGAAGAAGGGGTAGCACTGGCTGCAGCCTTGGCCACTTGCTTGCCATGGGATGAGCAGAGTCTGGCAGGCTTGGACCACCTGTCTGGACCATTTTCTTGCCCTGAACAGAGGATCTTGAGCAAGGTGGTGGATGCTTCCCTTTTTGTTCCTCATCTTTTTCAACCAAATCAGAGAAGCGGGTCTATGTCCCTGTTTATAGCCTTCCCAATCCCAGGAGACATAACTTTAGGATGTTATACAAGAAAATAAATAATGCATAGATTATAACCCTAATAAAATATCCATTGTAAGTTTGCCTTAACACAGAAAGCTGAGTGAACACATAAATAATTGGAGTTGAAAGACAGCTCTTTCCTACATAAGATTTCTGATTAGTAAATATAAACGAAATTACACATGCAGAAAATTGAAGCAGGCAAACCCTTGATGATAACTATTGCTGACAGGAGCCAAAGTGAGTGGTAGGGGTGCAATGGGAAGCCAGGTACATGGACATCTGTAAGTTTCCCCACAAGATGTGTGTGAGTGTCACAGTTCCCCCAGAAGGTATGTGTGCCTGTCAGAGGAACAGAAGGTGGCTTCACACTGGGGAAGTCTGGCAGGAACCAGGTAGTAACAACCAGGGAGACTGTCCAGCATAAGCCACGTGGATACACAGTGTCCTGGAAGGTGACAGTGGGAAGAGACAACCCAGCCCCATCACAAGGCTGTGTCCGCTCTGTCTAAGCTGAGGCTGTCCCCGCAAACAGAAAATGTCATAGTCATGAAACCAAAGAAATGTGAGTCTCCATGAGATGGCAGGACTCAAGGGAGACAGGACAACCCAATACAATTTGGGACATCCTGGAGCAGACTCTGAGCAGCACAGAAGACATGAGGACATGTGGGTGAGCTAATGGAGCCATGCACTGGTGCTCACTGTTTGGTTGGCAAGTTCTAGTGCTATAAGACACCAACACACGGGGAAGCTGGGGAGATAGCATACTGGAATGATCTAGTCTTGCTATTTTTTTCTAATTTTCCTGTAAATTTAAATGATATCAAAACAAAAAGATAAGATAAATACCCAAGGGGTTGCAAGGCCAGGCCCAGAGCTGACCTTATCTTCAAACTTTCCAGACACGGATTTGCACTTCCTTACAGCACTGTGCTGTTCCCTAACTACTCTGGATAAACTCTAACTGCATAGTTTAATTTAGAGATCACACAATTCCCTTACTGGGATTTGAAGGAGAACTAAAACACAATTCATTAATATAAAGTGGTAAATATTTTGATAAAGAAATAGTCGCGAGTGATTCTTCAGGAAGGAAAAATTCATGCCTACTGTTTCAAAACAGCCTGGGAGGTAGAGGCAGCCCCACAGAGAGGCACTATTTGGAGTCATGGCATGTTATTTCCCTGCAAATTCCAGAAGAGTGACTTTGGGTAAGTGGTCTACCTGCTGACACTCAGTCCTTCTCCTAGTGTGTGAACTGTCCACCATTTCCAGTGCCACTATTATATACGTCCAAAAGTCAGCTGGAGATTTTGCTGGACCTGGGACTGGGCTGTCTGAACTCGTGATATGGTACATAGGGCACATGCCCAGCAAATGCTGAAATGATGACAGGGAGTGAAAATCCATATCAGTTCTGCTCCTGTGTCCCAGCAGCTTGGTTTCAGTAGCCATAGTGCTAATGTGATCACATGAGAGATGGGAACTGCTGTTCACAATTGTTCAGACAGCATCAGTCCTGTAGCCACTCAAAGGATGGTGTCGGGGCAGGCATCCCTGGGGATGGCTCCACGCCTGTACTGTTCATCCAAGGTCACTGTCGCCTCCCTGAACTACTCTCCAGATGTGGAGGGAGTATTGCTCCCCAGCCCAAGATCGAGTCACAAGGTGAGTGTGCTTTGCACACCCAGAGCCGTGCAAATATACACAGCATTCTGCAAGGGGTAATTCCTCATATGGGAGAAAGGTTCATTCAGTCCATTCTGGGAGTGTGTCCCGAGAAGATAAACTCTCGGTTTAGGGCCTCAGACGCCCCCTCCCCCCTGCAGCATTATACTAGTGGCACTAGGAACAGCAGACAATTCCAGAAGGCCTACTGCATTTCAAGGGCTGTGTAAACCCTTTCCACTTAGGTTCTTATTTTATTCTAGAAGTAGCCTGGTGACTAATGGCTATGCCTACAAGAGTGACAGTCAGAGACGTTGTAGATAGTACCAGGCAGAGGTCCTCATTCTTTAAGCCCAGCACCCTCTGGATCAGAACCATGAAGGAGGTAGAAATTCTAGGAAGATCAGAATGAATGTCAGCAAGCATCTGACAGAGTGACTTCTGGCTTAAATATCCACCTTAGTGACACACAGGCTGAACCTTGCCTACACTTCCCACATGCTGCATGCTGAGCAAACATGTCTTTTACAATGGAAACAAAGCCCCTGAATTTGAACTTCAAGCCACCTGCCGTCAGTGCAATTAGTCAACTACTTCATGAGTGTGGATCTCTGCTGGACTGGGTGAGCCAGGTTGGAGCTAGGATTGAATTTGCTTCCAGCCTCCTGTAATGAACACTAAGTAGGTGTTCAGTGAACTCAACCACACTTGAACTTGGCACACCTGCCACGCTTGGACCTTCAGCTTTCCCAGCTGGAAAAGGGGGAGCCACAGGCATAAAAGTTTCTGGCATTGTATTTTGTTCCCTCACCATGGTCCTGTGATTTGAAGGGGAAAAACTCAAGTTGTACACACACACACACACACACACACACACACACACACACACACACACACCCTCTAAAAGTGAACAAAGTTTATGGCAAGAGCCGAAAGGGAAATCTCTCCTTACCTCCAACACATCAATGTCGGCATTGCTGAAGTCGATGTTGAGGATTTTGGGCAGAGGGACGCCAGAACCCAGCAGAGCTGTAAAGGGGGTGGGTGGAAGAGTCAGTCAAGTGTGGTCCATGTGGCCAAGAGGTGGCAGCCTGGCCAAAAGCAACCAGCACTTCCAAGTTCATAGATGTCTTTTCTGCCTCTCGGGCTTTGTCCTTGAGGTTCCTGCCCAGAAGCCCAGGCTGGCCTCAGATAGCTTTTTGCCATTGTCCTAAGAATCTATCTGAGGCTTAAGTGAGGAGTTTTGGATGAATTCTGTTGGCAGAGGAACTCCCAAAACAACCTAGTATAGACTCTGTTGTGGGGTTATTAGTGATAACTCTAATGAAGATTTATAATGAAAAAGAGAAAATGCAAATACTAAATATACAGATTGAGAAAGGGGTACCAGGAAGTGAAATAGAAATAAGTCCTGTGTTCAAGGAGATAAACAGATTAAGAAATGGAATGAAGGGAGTCATGACCTCAGGGCAAGATCCTACCCAGATAAATTCCAACTTGTGAAAAGCAATTAAAGAAAAGCTTAGAGCTGGATGTGGTGGTGTACACCTTTAATCCCAGCACTTGGAAGACAGCGGCAGGTAGATCTCTGAGTTTGAGGCCACCCTGGTCTACAGGGCAAGTTCAAGGATAGCCAAGCTTAGGCAGTGAAGGAAAACAAAAAGCTGGTGAAGATGTAAATAAGGGGGCCATGTTCCAGCCCCAGTAAATAGCAGAATGTGGCAGCTGCGGCCATATGGTTCTGGAGTTAAGGATAGAAGAAAGGGGCTATGGAATTTGCCTCTGCATCAAAGAAAAGCTGCTGAGGCCAGGCATGTGTCAGGATGTCCCCAGAGGGAGGCCTAGAGAGGCCTTTGCATGAAGCAAGCTGTGAAGTTGAAGCCTGGATTACTTTAAAGACCCCAAAAGGTCAGGAATGCCAGAGCTGTAGGATACCTGCCCAGCAAAGCTGTAAACAGAGGAACCAGTCAAAGAGAAAGAAGCGTGATGCAGTCAACAGAGCTGAAAGGAACTGGAGACAATAGACATGAAGATGCAAGTTTGGGGTTTGCTCAGCTGACTTTCAATCTTGCTTTGGTCTGTTATTTCCTCACTATGCTCCCTTCCTTAAACTTTGGAAGAGTAGTGTATATGCTGTGCCATTAGATGTTGGAAGAATGTGATCTGATTTTGATTTTGATTTTATAGGGGATTACAGTTAAGACATTGTATGAATCTCAAATTTTTAACAGTGTTGAAACTGTGATAAACCATGGGGACTTTTAAAAAAGGACTAAATGCATTTTGCATTATGATATCGTTACAGGTTTTTGGAGGCCAGGGATTAGAATGTGGTAGTTTGAAAGAAAATGGCCCCAAAAAGGAGTGGTACTATTAGGAGGTACAGCCTTGTTGGAGTAGGTGTGGCCTCATTGGAGGAAGTGTGTCACTGTGGATGGAGGTGGGCTTTGAGATCTCAAGTCATGCCCAGTGTTTCAGACCACTTCCTGTTGCCTGCAAGATGTAGGACTCTTAGCTACAGGTACAGAACTGTGTCTGCCTGCACTCTGCTATGTCTCACTATGATGACAATGGACTGACCCTCTGAACTATAAGCCAGCCCCAATTAAATGTTTTCCTTTATGAGTTTTCTGGGTCATGGTGTCTCTCCAGAGCAATAGAAACCCACTGAGACAGAGACCAAGCCCAGTCAAGAGTCTCTGGCTCTGGCTCTGGCCTGCCAAGTCTTGATACTTTCTGCTCTCCTTGCTAAGTTTCTGTGACACTGAAGAAATAAGAAGGGATCTTGAAGGTGTAAAAATGAGGAGAACAAGTTTACAAGAAAATACTAAATACTTAGATGTTCAGATGACTCATCTCTGGGTGGAGCCTTCTAAAAGCTCTTCTGTGATTCATAAAATTTACACACATACAATTTTCATAGGAATCAGAAAAACAAAACCATCAGCCAAACAGAAAAAAGCAGATGTAGGAGCTGGGGAACCATGTTGTTTCCTATCAACAGAAATGTGAGCATTTGTTGCTTGTTACATAAAGATAAATGTTAAATTTGGCATGGTGGCATACAACTGTAATCCCAACATATAAGCACCTGAGGCAGGAGGATCATAAACTTGAGGCTTGCTTGGGCTGTATAGTGAGACCCTGTCTCGAAAAAATATCTAAAAGTAAATTCTTATTCATTGGTGAGCTTGAAGAACATTTGCCCTCAAAGACTTAATCTATCTTAGTAAGGTCCTCGGAAATTGCACTGTACTCAGTATACCCAATAAGCCAGCAGTCACTAGGTCTATGACCCACGTGCCCGGAGAGGCTTGGATACCCACTCTTACCATTCATTGCTGGCATAAATGCTAAGTCGAAGATCTTCTCAACCAGCATTTCCAAGATAAACACCTGAGGAAGGAAAACTGAGTTCAGGCAGGGTTGCAGACAGCTCTGATGGGCCCTGGAGGACCTGGAGTCCGAAGCGAAGGCCTAGTGCTGCTTGAGAGCACACAAGAGGCCTCAGATGACAGCCCCTTGGTGCCCTTGGTACAGGGAGAGGAAATGAGGATCGAGACTGCAAAGAGGCAAAGAAGGCTTAGCTCCCCCCTCTCCAGGAGGCTGAGGTTCCATAGCTACCTTGCACATCCCAGCTCAACCTCAGGGCCCTGTGGAAAGGCTCTGTGCCTCTCTGACCTTGAACTTCCTCAACTGTGCCAGTGGATCCACTTGCAAGGACTCTGGGGATTATGAGGGAATCCTGTCACCTGCCTGGCCTTCGGCCATTAGTCACATAGTCAGGTCACTCCATAAACCCTTGCTTCTGGGGACCCAATCAATGTGTTTCAAGTTACTGGGAAAGAGAACTACGTGTATTCTGAGGCAGGGAGATTGCCGTGAGATGGAGGTAAGTCTGGGCTAGCAATACAAGACTCTGTCTCAACAACAATGTTTTTTTTGTTCTTTTGTTTTTTTAATCAGCACTAAATGTTTGGATTCATCCTTCTCATCGTGATTCTCTAGGCAATGCAGATAATAATTAGTCACATGCTGGTCACATGGTCTAGATCAGATGGAAAGTGTACAGAAGGATTGACGGGCCACATGTAAACACTACATGTTTACACAGAGGACATGAGCATCCTGGGGGCCCTGGAGCAGATCCCTCGCTGATGCTGTGGGACAGCTGCACAACTGCCCTTGACCTCTCTAGGTTTTGGGTTCCCTGTCTGCAAGCAGGAGTGGACACTCCCCACTACATTATTGAAAATCAGAGCAAGTGACATGAGTGAACACCTGCCACAGAGTCTGCAAAGGCTGACTCTGGTCACTCCTCCATGGCTCTGCTACCTGTGACAACCACAGAAGTCACTGAGTTTACAGTCCTTATTTGGAAAGGGAAGTCACAAGACTGATGTGAGGACTGAATGAGAAAAGCGATCCAGATGGGGAAGGTTTGCTTTGAGCTGCTGGCATGCCTGGGCACTCCCTGTGTCTCCAATATGCTCATGGGATGTGGTACTCCTCCCAACCTGGAGTCCAGGGATGTCTGTTCTAGATGGAGCTATGCCCAGGCATCTGTGAAGCTGGGGAGAGCTTCTGTGACTAAAATTGAGCTGCTGATATCAATGTCACTGGTGGCAGGGTTTGGGGTTGGAGATCAAAACCAACTGACAGGACAATGGGTCTGCCTTTTCTCTGTGCAGAAATCTCACCCAAGTCAACAAAAACCACTAATATTTAAGAGAGAGAGAGAAGAGAGAGGGGGAGAGAGGAGAGAGGCAGAGAGAGGAGAGAGGCGGAGAGGGAGCACCCTCTAAAGCCTTGGGTGGGGAAACCAGGAGTAACAATGTAGCCAGAAGATCTTTTCTGATGCCTAAACCCGAATACTTACATCAAAGTTGCCCACATTTGAAGTTCTGAGGTTGAGGCTGGTTCTGCAGTGAAAGAAAGTGGCCTGTTAAAAGCAGTAAGACTCATAATGAACTGTCAGATGCCTCCACCAGCATGCATCAGAAGACCCTCATCCTGGCAGGACTAATCACAGCAATGACTGTTCTCACTTACGCTGAGCACTAAGATCATTTCCTATGCCAGGCTAACAGGAGTAAGCCTGATCTTACAGCTTTGCCACACACTGGCTGTGCACTCTTAGGAATTTCACCTCTCTGTGCCTCAGTTTCCTCATCTGCAGAGATTATGGCTACCAGAACTAAAGGGGGGGTCCCTATGAAGTAGTTGGGTCCATGTGTAATATGCAGCCAGTGCCCTGTGTGAACACTAACTGTCTCTCTCTCACTAAATCCTCACAGCACCCCCATCCGAAGCTGAGACTGCTGGTTCTCTCAGATCAGTCACAAAGCTAGGGAGGGCTAACAGGATTCATCCTGAGCCTGTACTTCGCTCCTGTGCTGCTCTGAGAAGGGAGGTCTGCGTGTGAGCTCACACTCCACAACAAGAGGATTCCTGTCTCACAGCCCTGCCTTAAGGGGACCCACAGACTCTGCCCAGAAGGAGAGGGAGCTTGTGGTTGTTCAACAGGAAGGTTCAGCTTCTATCCGGACAGAGAGCAACCTCTCAAGGAGAAGACTTTCCTGGCTGGATATCCTAAGAGCAGCCTTCTCCTCCCCACACCACCCAAATGCCTTGACACTACAAACTGTCCATGACACTCTTCCCCCTGGAAACCCAGCTCCCTCTCTGGAATTCCCTGCTCTCCTCATGACTGTTCTTCTCACCAGACCTGACTGGCCATCCCCTGGCCCATCCTGGGTGGCCTACCAGCCCCACCTGTGAGTGTCTTCCATTGCTGGGCTCCATAAACACTGACTGACCGTCAAAAGGAAAACTCACCCTGACCTAAGTGTATACTGAGAGCCCAAGGTAGGAAATCTTTAATCTTGAAATGGAGGTGATGGCAACCCTCGCTTCTGCAGAGAACCTCCCAGAATCCTCCTCAGTGCCTGCACCAGAAGCTTCCTCAGTGCTTGCACTTATGAAGTCCAGGATATCATCCCCATGAGGCTCAGAGAAGTCATTTGGCTGACATCACACAGTCAGTCAGTGATCACATCAGGATCTAAATGGTATTGCTGGACTCTAGACACAGTGCTCACCATTCAAGAGAGCAGGGACCTGGACCTGCACTGGCTCCTAGCTCCACTCTGTGTAGCACTGAATTAGCACGCCCACCTCTCTGACCCCTAGTTCTCATCTCTAAAACAGGAGATGTCAGGGGCCTTTAGGAAGGCCGCACACATGGATAAAGGGCCAAGAGCAACATGATGTCATCTGCACTTTAATGAGTCCTGGTGTACCACTTGGCACAGCAGGTTCTCCTGGCTCTGTTCCTGGCTTCGGCCCACAGTGGTCTCAGCAGATAGGTGTGGTCACCTCTGCAGCCTCTTGGATCTACCCAGCCCTCACAATCACGGCAGAGCTCGGCCTCCTGCCTGGTGGCCCTGCAGGACCAGCACTGACAGTCTCAGTACAGAAGATACAGAAGATGTGCTCTGAGGAGCAGAAGTCCATGGCTGCAGACCCTCTTACTTGTCCAGCTTGGCATCAATCATGAGTTTATCCCCTTCCACGGAAAATGAGGCCAAGAGGTCTGTGTCCTGGAGGAAGAGGGGAAGAATACGCACCATGTGGTCATGCTGGCTGCTGCATGCCAGCTACTCTGTGTGCAGTGCCCACTGATGCCCCATTCACCTGAGCATGGTAGAGCACTCCTCTGCCAAGAGGCCTGGCCTCCTCGTAAGCACAAGACTGCCGAAAGTTCCCCACAACTTGCATTCAGGAGTCAGCCAATATCCACTACTATTTCCACTTATATCTCTGCACTGGCTGAGTGAACATTTCTCTGAGATATGCCCAAGATTGGCACTGTGGGTGTTGACAAAAAAAAAAAAAAAAAAAAAAAAAAACAAGATCCCTTCAGGAGAAGGCTTTAAGCCTATGGAACTTGCTGGGAATGAGCCACTGAAGATGCAATTGGACAGCACCCCTGCCAATCACAATTGTCCTACACCTAAAGAGAGGCATAAAATGTCCAGATTCCTCCTCTCCTTCAAGCAAAAGTTGTACTAGGAAAATTTCTCATTGTCCCTCATAACCTAATAAATAAATCAAAACAATCTTATGAAAATTAAAGTCTGCCTCCAACAAACTCGGGGGACAGTGTAGCTAAGACAGTGACGAAGAAGAGCTGGAGCCCTGGTGACAGACGCAGGGATCTGAGCTGGTACGGGAAGCCATCAGGAGGAAACGGTATTTGTGCCGAGGACTGAAGAGTGTGTAGGACTGAGAGATGAAAAGGAATGAGAGTTATCTGGACTACAGGGCAGGACACTTGCAAAGGCCCTGAGACAGAAAAGAAGAAAGTATCATATAACAGAAGACTGGACAACAAGGAGGTGGGAAGATTCTGAAGCTGAGGTGGAATGATCTGGGCCAGACTAAGCCAGGCTGTGGATCCAGGAAGCCAGGACTGCATCTCAGTGTGTGTTGCTATGGCAAAGTGCCTATTAGCTGCCTCACAGGGTAGGCAGAGCACACACTCCCATCTCCACCTCTCATCCAATGATGCCCAGATAGGACAGGCTCTCCCAGCCACTTCTTCCACGGTAGTTTACCATGCTTCAGCCAAGGAAACCATCTCCAGCCTGGGAGTAGCTCATTGGTCCCCCAACCCTGGAGCAGCAAGCATTGTGAAGACGCAGCAGATGGGACCAAAGCCCTGAGTATCTACCTGAAGCCTCCCGAGGGAGGGGGTGGCCCTTGGAACACATTCCTTTGTAAAATGTTTACTTTGCAGCTACTATGCCTTGGGCCTGTGTCAGGCTTGGGGGATCTGACAGTGAATGGGATTAATCTCTGCCTAGCAATAAACTCGCAAATTGGTTTTGCAGCATCAGGTTAAGGCTTCAAGCCTAGGAGACAGAGTATGGGAGGATTGTATTTCAGATGGGTGATATGAGAAGTGATGGGCTCTGCTTCAGATGAGGGGCGTCTGAGAAGGTGATATTTGGACAGAAACCTACAGTAAGCAAGTGACTGAGCCATGAAGACATCAAAGGACAGCCCAAGCAAAGGCCCTGTGGCTAGACTATGCCTGGCTTTTCTGGAGAGCACTGAGGAGCTGAAAGGTGACCAGAAGGAGACCTTGCAGAACTTTGGGGGTCACTTTTAGGAGATTTCTTTCCTTCAGAGGGTTGAGGGAAGCAGGGAGAAGGATGATTTTCATTTTTAAAGACTTCTTGAGAAGTCTTCAATAGTGTGACAAAGTGACGAGGGTTCACAAGAACTTATCATACCTCAAGATAGCTGGAGGACAGAATATTGGTTTTCAAGTGCAAAGAGGAGGAGACTGTGTGAGCAAGCTCACAGTGTGAGGTAGGTGGTCAGTGTGTGAGCTGATGGGTGTGTGAGCTGATGGGTGTGTGAGCTGATGGGTGTGTGAGCTGATGGGTGTGTGAGCTGATGGGTGTGTGAGCTGATGGGTGTGTGAGCTGATGGGTGTGTGAGCTGATGGGTGTGTGAGCTGATGGGTGTGTGTGTGAATGGATGATGATCCTGGTTTTATTACTACACACAGCATGTGTATACTGAAACATCTATGCCCTATAAATATATCCAATGATCAGGTAACAATTATAATAAGGCAGGTTCCCTGTTGTGAAATAATTGTGGAAACAGCTGTTTTACCCCTCATGAGGCACCAGGGAAAAGTGAATAGGTACCATGTGCTGTTCCCTCTTCCTTGGCACCATATAGAAGGTGTAACACACAGTAGTGCCCTGTGAGTATTGCCTATGTGATCTGTCTGAACACTGACAGCTATACTTCAGAACTTTGGTAGGGTCCCCAAAGCTGCCCTGAGCACTTTACTAATGTCCAGCTGCCACTTCTCAAGGAGAGGAAAAAGTAAGACCCAGAGAAGAGACAGAGCCACGCGCACAAAATCACACAGCCAGAAGTGACTGGATGAGCCAGCTCCCCCAGCCCCGAAGCTGGACAGCTCGCCATTGGTGGTGACTATGGGGATGTGAAGAAGACAGAGACCCTGAAGAGCCCCCATGGCTCTGTCTTTAGACCCAGCTGTTGGAGCTTCATCCTGAGACACATACCACATCGATGAGGCAGATGGTGGTCTCTACATCGTTGGGCTGGGAGACCACAACCTCAGAGGTGGCAAACACCTTCACCAGGGCTTTGTCCTTCTGCAGCGTCACAGACGGGGGATTGGGTACCTGGATCCTGATGGTGAGTGGGCGGGACTCAGGGTACTGCTGGAACACCTGTGGGTGGCACCAGATTTGTGCACGGGGTCATCAGAAGTAGACTTTTGTCAGCCAACCTCCAAACACAGAGTGGGCAGGGGAAGGGGTAGAGGTATGGGTGGATTCCCCATCACAGGAGGCCCCAACACTCCAGGAGAAGACACAGATCCACTGTGGAGTGGGCAATAGGCTGCCTGCCCTCTCCGATCCCCTCACCACACAAACCACACGTGACAAGATGGATACAGCCTCAAGATCAATGCCAGACAGAGAGATGCTCAGAAAATGGCTCAGAGACAAGTGGGGTCATCTGAAGCCCTGAGCTAAGTGACAGTCAAAATTTCATTACTTGAATCATACAAACTCTGTTGTGCTTTTTTTTTCTGGACTAGAGGACAAAGCAGAGGCCACAGGCAGTCGTTATAGCGTACTGTCCGTGACCAACGAGGGGCCACAGGGCCCTTTGCACCCTCCTGGGATATGAAGGTGGCTCCAGGCCATCTCAAAGCAGAGTTCACCAGCAAGGACTGGCTGTGTCCCCTGAGCAGCCAGCTGAGCCTGTTTCTGCAGATCAGATCCCCAAATCTAACTTGCTGAAAATACTGGTTTATCACAGTTACTAAATACCAAGCTAATTCCATATAAAACTCTTGCCTAAGTATGGAAAGCAGGCCCCAGACACTGCACAAACTCTTTGTCACTTTCAGAGGGTGTGGAAAACAACTGTTTCTCAAGCAGAATTTGCCCATGGTTAGGAAGAGGGTAATTAGGCCTAAGAAGCAAGAGGTCTTGGTCTTGACACAAGTGGGCTCTAGTGTTCTGTAGGAACTCTTGGTCCATGAACAAATTCAGTAAGTTCAGCCATTTATTTCACCTTACAAATTTACCCTCAAGGCTGTGAGTGCCAACTAGTCAGGCATTTGACCAACTGGCTTTTCTCTGAAATTTTCAAGATCATCACCCCCAAACAGGCAATGCCTCTGAGAGATTAGCAACACCTCCTTCAGAGAGGCTCCAGGACAGTTGGAATTGTGTTCCCAGATAAGCAGGGCTCTAGGAGGCCACCAGAACCTGGGTCAGGCTGCTGACTGTGGCTCCAGCCACTTGTCATTTTGTCTAGCCTCAATTCTGTGACCCTCTTGAGCCATATAGAGCTCTGTGTACTTGGAGATGGGCTGATCTCTCTGTGCCTGTTGCCCAGCTGACAACAGGGATCTGTCTCCCAGTGAAGGAGGGGATCCTGGAGCAATCTTATGAGCTATCCATCCGGGTAGTGAGCACAGGAAGTGTTCCAATATCAGAGGTCCCTGGTAGAGCTACAGAGGTTTATGACTAAGAAGGGTGCTTC
The DNA here is from genome assembly GCA_030556225.1 of Cricetiscus sungorus. Taxonomy (NCBI): domain Eukaryota; kingdom Metazoa; phylum Chordata; class Mammalia; order Rodentia; family Cricetidae; genus Cricetiscus; species Cricetiscus sungorus. The sequence goes on from JANBXA010000391.1 coordinate 16,394,028, forward strand.
TGCTATTCAAATGCCAGCCACACGAGGGCGGGAGTGATCACTTGCTGAGTTTTGTTCCCAATCTTGCCCATCTCTCTGAACAAATGCAGCTCTTGGAAAGAGATGGGGAAAGGTAGAGAGGGCTGTAAATGAGTATCCTCCACCCTGCATGGCACTTCCTACCCATAGGGTTCTTTGATGCCAGGAAACAGGCCAAGAACTAGAGTTGGGAGCAAAAACCGCTGTTAACATCTGCCAAGTTGCCCACTCTGGGCCTTCATTTCCAGATGAGAAAACAGGCCTGGACAGGTGAGGTCATTGGCAGTGGGAATATGGCTGGGACACGCTGAGTCATGCCCTGCGCTAAACACCTGCCACCATGTGGCTGTGTATGCACTCACAGGATGTTCCTCTTTCAACCTGGACAAGCCTCTTTATACAAATGAGGAGAATAAATTCAGAAATGCTAAAACTGTGGCCAAGGTCACAGAAGGGAGATCACTTGCCTGGAATATGCAAGGCCCTGAGTTCAAAATCAATACTATAACAGCCATCCAGCCAAGGAGTGGCCAAGCCAGGAGGAGACTGTCCAGGCTGCTCCATCACCAGAGGCCAGGATCTCTCATCCTCACCCTCATTGTATCCCCTCACCAGGATCTGGCCTCCACACCTATCCTGAACTCCAGGGAACCAGGTTAAAAACCCGGCTCCAATCCAGAGGCAAGGTCCTTCTCCATTTCATAATTATCTCTGTCTGCAGAGGGCTCTGGCCATGACTTCTGCTGTCCCTTAACCAAACATGAAGAGCACTAACTATACACTCCAGAGACATAAAGGCATTCCCCTAAGGACATAAAAGAGGCTAGACAAGGACACCATTGGGGTCACTTACTTACCTTAGGAATCAAGGCCCCCAGTGTGGATGTGGTGAGTGGAGGGAGATCTTCAAACTGTGGGACAAGGACAAGGTCATGTGAGTCCTGAGGTGATGGGAACAGGCAGGTGCTGTAACACAGTGCTTAGATTCCAGTGCACCACAAAACAGACATATGGCCTAGAAAGCCCCACACTCCAGAGTGGCTGTTGTGTAGTTCACGTTGCAGTTGTGTAGCTAAATGGATGGCAGCACCCACTTAAGCTTTCTGTATACAAATATGGCTTGATGTATTCAAGGCAGGCCCAGATCTTTCTTCCCTAGTGGATCTCTTTAGGAAATCTTGGCCAAGTCCATGTGTACTGCCTAGCATCTATTTGACCTTGCTCTGTTATTCCCTTTGTGTCTATCCACTTTCTAAAATGTCAAATGCTAAATAATGAAAAGCAGTTCCTCCTGTCTCTGTGTGGGGGGGGGAGAGGGAGAGAAGGAGAGGTCGGGAGAGAGAGCACTGTACCAATGCAGCAGATAAAACAAAGCCATGACATAATGCCATATCTCAAAATCTCAAATTTTCCAAACATATTGAAGGACGGATGGATGAGTGGATGGATGGATGGATGGATGGATGGATGGATGGATGGATGGATGGATGGGTGGGTAGGTGGGTGGAATGGATAGGTAGATAGGTGGATATGGAAGGATAGACTGATTGACAGATAAAGGAAGGATGGGTTCATAGATGGGTGGGTGGAAGGATAGATGAATGGATAGATAGACAGATAATGGATAGGTGGTGTGTAGATAATAGATGAATGAATGGATTGGCTGGTAGAAAGATGACTGAGTGAATGTGTGAATGGTTAGATGGGAAGTGCAAGGATAAACAGTGAATGGGGGAGTAGATGGACAGATAAATGGATGGGTGAGTGGACAGGTAGGTCATGAGGGAGGCATCTGGATGGATGGAAATGAATCACATGTGGCAAAGTATGATCAGGTAAACTGGGTGAGGCACATACAATCATGACTGCACTATTCTGCAGCGATTCTGAAGGGGAGAAATCCCTTAAAGGAGTTGGGGAGAGTGGGTTCTGAGCATTACTGTTGGGTCTTCGTGTTTTGTTTTCATGCTTTTTTATCACTGGTCTGTGTATGCACATTGAACAACTGAGAGGATTCTAAATATTTATATTAAGGTGCTTAATTCATAAAGTACTGAAATAAATCAGACCAAAAAGAGAGCAACTGTCTCCTCCTGGGATCAGATGTAGCTTATTACCATACTTGAGACATGTGAGAGACTCTGATAGACAGATAATGGGTGGGTGGGTGGGTGGGTGGGTGGGTGGGTGGGAGGGTGGATAAAGGATGGATGGGTGAGTGAATGGATGGATGGATGGATGGATGGATGGATGGATGGATGGATGGATTGGTAGAAGAATGAATGGGCAGGTGAACCACCATCTTTGGGCCTAACTTAAGTATGGGGTAAAGAGCAGGACCATCCCCAGTCCTCCCTCTAAATTACAAGCTAGGAAAGACCCCAGATGAGCCACTTAGTGCCCTGCTGGGCTGACTCACCATGCCATCGGTGATGTCAATGTCCAAGGCACCTTGCTTCTGCAGCATGGTCAGCACAGAGCCCAGGAAATTGGCCGAGATGGCCAGCTGAGAGTTGGTGTTGTCACCCATGGGGGGAAGTTCTGGCATCTGTGGCCTGGGCAACACAGCTGGCCGCCCCAGGGGGTAGTCAATGAGGTCACCTCCTGCCTCTCCAACTAAAGTCTGAGGAGCACAGAAAAGGGGGTGAAGATCCACGCATTGCAGGAAGAGCTGCTTACCCAGTCTCCCAACTTCACCTTCAGTCATCTTCCCAGGTCATCACTGGCCACTGTGGGAGTGTTTACACGACAGAAAATAGCAAAGGCTGCCCGGCAGACTTTGGAAAAATCATTAAGATCAGGTTGTTAACTGCATACTAGCATGCTGATGGCCAGTTGTTTATCCAGCAGTCCTAGGTTCTCAGCAGAAGACACTAGCATCTTGGATGCCTAGGTTCAGAACCCAGGCATGCAATCACTAGCTGTGTGACCTTGGGCAAATGGTGCCACCTCTCTGTGCCACTAAACAAGTCTCACACTGTGGTTCTTATGAGAGCAGATGGAGTTCATCAGCAAGAAGCACTTACTTGGGACAAGCCTAGCTCACAGTAAGCACTGGATGGTGTGTGAAGATGCTTCCCAGGGAACTGTTCAGATGTTCAAAGCATGCACACAAGCCTCGTATGTGTGTGTGTGTGTGTGTGTGTGTGTGTGTCCAGCCCATGGTTAGGCCACACTCAACTTCAGGGATGTTTCCAGTCCATCACTTACATTGAGGTCCAACTCGAGGAATTCCCCAGTCACCAGTGGGAGGCTGGAGAAGGTGTATTGCACACTCCCAAGTATCCCCAGAGGCACCAAAGCTGTGGGCAAAGAGATGGGTCACTTTTTAGTTCTCTTCTCTACCAGACACCTCCACCTGCAGTGTCCCCATGCCTATGGATGTGGTCCAAGGCCCCAGCTCACGCTTCAAGGCAGAGGCAGCTCTGTTCCAAGCCCAGATCTGCCTCTTCCTTGCTGTGTGACCTCAGGCAAGTCCCTGCATCTCTCTGGAACTCACTTCCTCCTCTGTAAAGTATGTTTAATGTCACCTCTTAGACACTGTGGCAGGCCTGGGGGAGAAATCCCAGTGTTGATGAGTTTTGTGAGCTATGAAACACGATGAACCAGGGATCGCCTACAGCTGCACAATGCACTGCTTGGTTAGATCCACATCCCCGAGACTGCTTGCAATAAACCCTTTTGTCTCCTGTGCTTTCTTTCCTCATCTCAGAAAATCATCCCCCAACTGCCTGGGAGACACGGGGTGCCCAGCAGAGGGGGCTCCACTGTGTGACTGCAGGAGTTAAACCCTGAAGCATTGTGGGTGCTGCCGTGTGACTTAGACAGTGCCTTGCTGCACAGCCATGCAGCACTGTTGTGCTTTCAGGAATGATCTCTAGGAAATCCAGGACCGTTTGGTATCACTGAAGCCTGGTCAGCGTCTGCACTGACTCCTTCTAGAGAATGAGGACCCTTTCCAATTCCATAGCTGTCAGGGCAGAACCAGCCTTCCATCCCGGATTTGGGCTGTTGTCTAGGCCAGGCCTCCCAGGCCCTAAGCAGGGCATGGCAACAGCAACAGCCAGTGTGGAAGGCCCAGTTATTCTTGTGGAACTTCTGGGGCTTATCAGGACTGCCCACCATTCTGAGCCCTCCTTCCAGATACTGCAGGGTCCCTGGGGCTAAGTTAAGCAGGCATCAATAGACATCGGCCACACCATAAAGAGGAAATACTTACAGTCCACAAGACCCAGTTGGTCATTGACAAGACCCAGCACCACATCTACAATGGGGCAAAGCTGTGGAGAGATATCAGGGAGCTCAGGAGGTGCAGAAGCTGGGAACCAGCATGTGCCCATGGCAGAAGCAGTGGGTGATGCAGACCGGTTGACTGTTCTCTGTGGGCCCTGTCCTCAGCACAGCCCAGGGGAGAGGGACCTCTCCTAATTCCCATCTTTAAGATGGGAAACAAATTTAGGGATATGATGATGAGATCTGTCCCACAACCAGGAAGCACCCCAGCTGGGTGTTCAGAGCTGTGGGTGCTCAAGCTGGACCTCCCATCTTGCCACTCAACTGTCCCAACCCACACAGACATGCCAGCCCTGGCTCTTTCCATCCCATTGGGCCACTTGTCTGACCCTGGAGACATAATCCCTCTCACACATCCTTACCAGGTCAGGGAGGACATTGGCCAACACTCGGTTCACTAAGTTGTCCACCAGGTTGGGGAGAAGCCTACGGAGGGAGGGGCAGGATGAGGACACACTCAACAGGCATGGAGCACTCTGAGCTGCCCATCCATACCGGTGTCTGGCTCCAGCTCTGAGCACTGCGAGCCCCTGGCCCTGGACAGAGGGCTCTCGCTAGACTTGCCCACATAGGCCAACAGCAAACTTCATTCTCCGTCTCCCTTTTCCTTCCCTTTCTCTCTTTCCTGGCCCTCCCATTCTCTCCTCTTTAATTTATTCTCCTTCATTCCTTCCATTTTTCCTTCCCTTCCTTCTGTCCTTTCTTCTTTCCACAAACCAAGGATGTCAGGGACATCCTAGATTCCTAGCTGCCAAGACCTTCCTTCCAACTCCTGTCATCTTCTGCAGGGCTAGTGGCTTGTCATCTTCCCAGAGGACAAATAAATTTACTTTTTTATCTTAGCTCACAACATGGCATCTAGAAGATTACATGTGCTCCAAAAATCACCGGTGGACAGAACAGGAGAACTCTAGCAATGAAAATATTCCCATTATGCTCACACTCAAGTACAAGTAAATGGGACTGAAAAGCTTGGTGGTGGGAGCTATTTAATAGAGCAAGAAGTAGGCCAGAGAACTGACCAGAATGTATTCTTAGTGTCCACCTGGATCCCAGCTGGTTACGTCCAGAGACAGGCCACGCATACAGATGGTGCACAGATAGCCAGACAGACAGACACAATGTCTTCCTGATGGGCTCACTCCTTAAAGTTACTCCTGTTCACCTTCACACTATTCCTGGACCCCCTCCCCCATAAATAGTCAACTGCCTCTTCTCTGTCATGCCATGGAGCAACAATCTGGAGAAAACGCCAGCTTACACACCTCCCCAAGGCTTGCTGTGCACCTTGGTTGTCTTTGAGGATGGATTCACCTTGAAGAGGCTGATCCTGTCTTGATTGTCCTGAGGTCACTGGGGACATGCATGAGGGGCACACACAGGTGCACATATGCTGGTGTTTTGGAGGCAGTGTGCCTCTGATATACATACATATATACATGATGTATACTATGTGTATGTGTTTCAGTGATATATATATACATATACACATACACATATATATACATGTGTGTGTATATATACTCATATACATATGAGAAGTGATGAGTTACAATAGACCTCCTATAAAATGGCATCTGTAGACAGTCGTGTCACAGAAACAGATGAATGAAACAGGGGATAGGCAAATGAATGACAGCTCATCTGGGAGCAGCAGGCAGCCTTAAGAAGTTAGAAGGGTACTTTGGTGTTTGGGCATGGAGGAGTATCCAGGTTGAATAAAGGAGAAGAGCGATGTACAACAGGTTTTAGAACAGGCACCTGTTTGCATGAAGAGGTGGGGGCTGCAGAACCACACTGGTGTCTGCCTGAGGCAACTCAGGGAAGAGGGAGGGGCTACAATACATGTGAAAGTCAGGGAAGATCTGTGTTTTGGATCCTGGAGCCTTGTTCTTTTCTGTCCCCATCCATCTTGGAGCCCAAGAATAGAAGCTATACAAGGCAGGGATTTGGAATTCTTGCTGCACAGTGAGTCTCTCACTCCTGGTTCTGTCTACATCAGGTGAGGGCTGGGATGATGGCACCAAAGGATTAATACAACAAGGGAGAAACAGAGATTGGGGACACCAAAGACTGGCAGCATGAATAGACAGGTTGTCCGCTCTAAACTGAGTGAGTGTGCCCTCCTCCAAGATCTCTCAGGCCTGGGGACAATGTGCTGGCCAACACAGGAATGCCTGACAGCTCTCTAGACGAATGATAGGGTCTTGGTCACTTTATTGAAAAGATAGAAAGATATCTCACATATCCCCTCCATCAGGGGCACTTAACCATAACCAGATGAGAAATTGTTCCATGGGTTGGGACACCCATGGAACACTCATGGATCCATAAGCCCAACTGGATATATCTTCATAAACTGACACCATGCCAGATTCTGTAGCAACTGCTTTACACTTATTATCTCAGTTCCCAAAGACAGAGTTTACTTCATTTCACAGACTCAGAATCGCAGCAGAGTTATTCAGGGTCACACAGCAGCAATGGAACTGAGATTTGAATCTGGGAAGGTCTCTCCAAGGTGGGTGGATGCCTACATCCTGGACTCAAAGGCACAGCCCTTGAATTACTACCAAGCAGGTTCCAGACCACAGCCAGAGCAACAGTGTAGATGACTCAGTAAGAATGGTCTTTGTTTCCTGGAATGGATGACTGCAGTGTCCTGCAGCCCTGATCTGTCCCTCTCCATCTCACACTCACCCTCGGAGCAGCTTGACCTTGATGCCTCCCAGGAGGGTGTCACAGCGTTCAATGACCAGCCGTGGATAGCCTGTGCGGTCCATGGTCAGCCGAACTTTGGCCGTGATGTTTACCTCCACCGCAATATCCAGGAAGCCAATGAGGCTGGAGGAGAGTAAGGGATGGATAAGACCATGAGCCGCTCTCACCACCAGGTGCAGGCCCGTCAGGCATCTGTCACCTCAGGTTTTAGCCTGACATTGTGTCTAGGGGACCCAGACAAGTGCTATCCCAGTGCCTCAAGGCAGTGTGATAAATCTCTCTCACCCTCAGCCAATGACAATGTTAAAGGCTAGGAACAAGGCCTTACAAACTCTGGTTTGTAAGGTAGCCATCCTGACTTTGTAAGCATGACCTCACCCTACCACGAGGAAATGACTCTAATACTAAGGCCCACCCTCCAAGGTCTACATAGTGGATGTCTAGGAAGGCATTCTGCCTGAGGCTGCAGACAACTGGAAGAGGTGTGGCCTCGCTACCCTGGGCAAGTGAACTCAAGACAATTTGGTAGCAGTAGTTGACTTGTCTAAGTATTAGAACCCAAGCTACTCCCTACCTCCAGCCTCCTGGATCCTAAACACCGTGCTGCTGAAGGGACTGCAGACTGACTTGGAATTAAGAGACTTGTGTCCCCTTGCTCCTCCCACCATGGTGGATGTAGCAACCATGCATGATGATGATAACAGGCAGCTTGCTCAAGCTCCCCTGCCAGGGACCCCTTCTGAGTCAAGGGCACGCACCTCTTTCCGTTGATGGCCACTCGGGTATATAAGCTCAGGTAGACACCCACACCAGGCAGGAGCCGTACAGACACCCGGGGAAGGGTAAGCTCCACGATACGCAGCCTGCATGTGGTCAAGAGAGGTGAGTTAGTGATGGCTGCCACCTGCTGCCTCTGAGCACCCTCCCTCACTCCTCCTCCTCTGCTCCCCACACTCTGTCCTCCTACCACAGAGATACCTGAGATCCATGGGCAGAACATAGAGAAGATCACGGCAGAAAACACCATGGCCCAGCATCCCACCCCTGGGGGCATCTGTTTGCATATCTGTGCCTTTCCTTTCCTTTGAATCTTTTGCAAGAACACTGCTCCCTGAGGAACACTTCCTGCACACTCCTCAGACGTCAGCCAGGGTACTCCTGTGTGAAGCCACCTGCCCTGAACCCCAGGCTGGTAACTCCCTCATTCTGCACATTCTTGTTCACTGGCAGCTTCTGCCAGCCCTTGTGACTGTGTGACTGGGTCCTGATTCTTTCTCCAGTCCCATACACCCCACTGACCAGCAAGCTCTCTGGGAGCTTGTGCCTGTCTCTAGGCCAACAGTCTCCCTCACATCATAAGAACTCGGTGTATTTCTTGAGTTAATGACTATGGCAGGGAATCTGGGCATGGCTGAAATTACAATACGTAATTATAAGTAACAATGCTAATGTACTTCATTATGAGAGTGTACTTCATTATGAGAGTGATATACATAAAACAGACAGCGTTGGGTCTAGGCTTCCAGCCTCTTTCATGTGAACACTGCAAACTGTGTAACTTGGACCTGCCAAGATGTCCAGTCCTTACATCTCTTCAGACAGCCTCGGTACATGGTCACCTGCTTGTGACTCACCAGTCAATAGAGCTCAGTTCCTTACCCAGTGATGCCTTGTACAGTGCTCAAGATGCCTCCTTCACCCAGCACACCAAGCACACCACCTCCTCCGAGAAGTCCTCCATCTCCAAGGAGACCACCTCCTCCAAGCAAGCCTCCTTGGCCTGCCAGAATGCCTTCATTTGCCAGTATGCCTCCAGTGCCCAGCAGGCCCCCAGGACCAAGTGCCCCAGTGGCCACACCAGCTGGGATCTCTCCGGGCCTCAGCTCACGCCGGTGGAGCCTGCCCACCGTGGATGCATCCGCTGCAGACCTGTACCGCCCAGGGTTCCTGTGGTAGGCATAGTCTGCGTGACGGTAGTCTTCATGTCGTAGATCCCTGAGACTCCCATCAGAGTCCAAGATCTCCCCATAGCGGTATTTGCCCCCCAGCTGAGCGGTGTTCTCATTCTTCTCAATATGACCATATTTGTAATTGCCACCAAGCTGTCTGCCATTGGTGTATTTGGGGGGGGGCTCTCGGACATGGAAGTCGTTGTAGGGGACACCACCAACACCTCGGGGGAATTCAGCTCGTCTGTAGTCATCATAGTGGTGCCGGCCACCACCCAGCAGGCCACCACTACCACCCAGCAGCCCTCCACCACCACCCAGCAGCCCCCCACCATGGCTACTACCACCACCCAGCAGCCCTCCACTACCACCAAGAAGACCCCCACCATGGCTACCGCCACCCAACAGCCCCCCACCACTGCTACCATCACCACCCAGCAGCCCCCCACCATGGCTACTACCACCACCCAGCAGCCCCCCACTACCACCCAGCAGCCCCCCACCATGGCTACTACCACCACCCAGAAGCCCCCCACTACCGCCCAGCAGCCCCCCACCACTGCCACTACTGCCACCCAATAAGCCTCCACCCAACAGGTCACCACCACCTCCTCCGCTCCCACCACCAAGCAGGCCCCCCAAGAGACCTCCTCCCCCACCGCTGCTCCCTCCACTTCCACCAAGCAGCCCACCCAGGAAGGGCCCACCACCATCACCACGGGCTTTACCCACGGGCACCTCCCTCAGGGCGGAGCTGAAGGCATCGCTCTGCTGTATTGTGCCTGAGATGGCTGTGGAGAGACATGGGTGTCAGCCAGGAGGTACCCCTTCCCAGTCCCCAGGCACGACCCCAGAGCATCACCCTACTGTGGGGTCTCATCCCACTCCCCTCAGGGAAAAAGAAACAGCAATAGATCAAGAAGACAGAGCAGCACCCAGTGGGCTAAGGTTCTGATGTTACTGTTGTCTCTTTAGCTAGATTGCCACATCACTGGTCCAAACCTTCATGGGCTTCCTTTGTCTCTCTCCCTTCTGAGTCTCCCTCACTTCATGGCTTGGTATATAAAGTCTACTTCCTCATGAATTATAACTTCCTTGGGAAACAGCCAGGGCCAGAATGACGGCCTCCATTTGATGGAATGAAGACAGCAAAGGTTATGAGAATCTCAGATTACTAAGTAAAAAGTCATCTTATATCCTCACTTATATCCCTGGGCAGAGACTGGGGCCAAAGCAGGGTACAGAGTAAGGATCTGAGATCCAGAGGCACCTGTACCTGAACCCCTGTGCCCTGGGGCCCACACAATTCTCCAGAAGTCATCCCATTCACCCTGCTCACACCAGTCCTCAGAGGTGGGGATGGCTCCACCCACCTTCCAGATTAGGAAACTGATACTCAAGTTGTAAAACCAGGGTTTGAATCCCAGGAAGGCTAGCTCCAGGGTCCAAGTGCTTAACCTCTGCTCTCTACTTCCTGGAAAGAATGGGCTGGTGCTTAGAAAGTGGCATCCAAGAGAAAGGGAAACTACAGCCCAAACCCAGTCACTAGCCATGGGGTCTGCTAGCATGGGGAGGGTCCTCAGGTGCTAAAGAGTTAGCTCGCCTCCCCTGCCCTTCCCACAGCTACCCATGACCCCCACTGGGGCTGGACTCACCCTTGCTCAGCACATCTTTTGTAACTCTGAGGACTGTGTTTGTTTCTTGAGGTATGCCACACACAGCTGCCACAGACAGAGCAGCTACACACCACGCAGTCCACATACTGATGTTGCTTTCCTGCTGAAACACTGTGTCACCACTATGACTATCCTCCCATCCATCCTTTTACCCACCCACCCATTCATCTATCTGTCCACCCAACCACACACCAACCCAGCTATCTACACAGCCACCCATCTGTTTATCCTATTCATTCATCCATCCATTGATTCTCTTATCCTTCCATCCACACATCCACTCACACATCCACCCCGTCTTCTATCATCCATCCCTCCTCCTTGTCTTTCATCCATTCAGCTGTAGCTAGCAGTCAGAGATAAGCACCCTCAGTATGAAAGTCATATGAGAATCCCAAGATTCAGAGACAAGAAATTGACAAAGGTCACCCACACTGTTGGACATAGTCCAGAATTCCTGATACCATTTCAAAATTTTTCAAAGAAAAGTTAATCTAGTGACAAGATCACCCATTAAACAAATGATCCCAGAGCATGGAAATTTCACTGCTAAAGACGGAATTTAATAACTGTACTGCAAGGGCAGGGATGAATTTTAAACCAAATATCACTCTGCAGCTAGCAGCTCTTCAGAGCTCTCCAGCATCTATCGATCTACTCATCCACCTACCTGCTCATTCACCCACCCTTCTGTTCATCCTTCTCCCATCCCAGCATTCTATCCACACTCGCATCTACTCATTATCCAAATAGCACAGACCCAACCTTCAACCCATACACCCTACTATTCATCCATCTATCCATCTATCTGTCCACACACCAATCCATACACCCACCCACTCTCCCATCCATCTATCCACGCATCCATTTGTACATCTACCTCCCATCCACCCATCCATTTTCCTATCTAGCTGTTATCTAAGCAGCTAGACCTTCCAGTCATTTATCTGCCCTCTCATTAATCCAGCTGTTATCAGCTTCATAATGCTGGAACATTTTAATATAGTTCTTCACATTGCAGTGACCCCCAACCCTAAAATTGTTATTGTTGCTACTTCATAGCTTTGCTACTGTTGTGAATCACAATATAAATACTTTTGGAGATAGATGTTTGTCAAAGAGGTTGCTGCACACAGATTGAGAACCACTGCAATCCATCCATCCATCTGTCCATCTGTCTGTGCATCCATCTATCCATCCTGCCTTCCACTCATCATCACATCCATCAAGGCACTGTCCCATACTTCCAGCCAGCCAGCTTCCAGTAGTGAGATCCGCACCATATGCTTAAGACCGTGGCTTTGGATCAGAGCCCCCTCGATTCCGACCCTTAGGCAAAGACTTTGATATTTTGGACCTCTGATTCATAACCACAAAAGTGAGGTAGCTAAGCCACACAAGTGGAGCTTAGTAAAGGGGGTGTTGTTCTTGTTTTAGGATAGTCACCTCTGGCCCTCAGGAAGTGAGGGCTGTGCTGAGGTGTGGTGAGGCCTGACTCAGGCTCAGGCTTCCAGGAAGCTTTGGCAGCCTCTGTGCTCTTGCCTCCTTCACCCAACTTCATCTTTCCAGGCTACTCAGTCATCTGCCTCAGAGTATCAGCACACGACAGTCTCCCATTGCTAGCATCAACACCTTGCACTTACACACTCTTTAACTCATTCCCACCACTCTTGAGCTCCATCTGCCCGACCTGATGACCCCATGAGTTTGGGAGGCACTTAGTTATACCAGGGTATTAAAAACTAGTACGTCCAAGATTTTTTCTGGCTGCCCTGACTCATCTTGACCCCATGCCTAAAGAGCCCTACAATCAATCAATCAATCAATCAATAAATCCTTCTATTTAAAAAAGAAAGAAAGAAAGACAGCAATGGGGGCATTTCTAGCATCAGCAAGCAACTGCACTACAGAGGAAATAAAAGTCCCATTTGGCTCACACTCCTGGGAAAGCTGGCATAGCTTTTGCATTCATACATGTGTCCTGATTTGGGCCTATTTGCTGTTATCTGAGATTCTGACCACTGGCAGGGCTTCCCTGAAGGCTTGTGCGTGAGATTTCTTATACCCTTGCCAGGCCGATGCCTTTCCTATTAGCCTGGACCTGTGACAGGGAAGGGACTCCTCCTTACCCTTGATGGGTCGTGCAAGTCAATCCTGAGAGATCTGGTGCCCAGGCCTCTCCTGTGGGCTGAGTCTGGCCACAGTGAGCCTTATAAAGTGGCCACAGTCCAAGCGGGGACCCGGACAGGGAAGGGCAGTGTAATTATGACAGACTAGAATTATAAGACCGGAATTCAGATTTTCTCTACAAACCTGAGCTTTGAGCCCCAAAACCACAAGAGTTTGTGGTTTGTGGCTAATTCCAAGAAGTGTGTTCAGCCCCGGATATTGTCACATGAGCTGGGTTTTATCACCTTTATCTGGGTACATTCCTGGAGATCCCAGAGAGGCCTTCAGGAAAGCGCGTCTGGCTTCTAGACCAGGCCAGGGACTGCCCATTCCAGGTGTCCTGGAGGGTAGGTTGAACCTTCTCAGCCTCACAGGATTGAGGTTCACTCTGTGTGACCCTATCCTCTCCCAGTTCGTATTATTTCCATGGGGCGAATGGAGGAAAAACATGCCTCCTGAGGTTGATTTGGGAACTCTGAGAGGTAGATATAGCTCCAACTGTTTAGATGTGGGGCAGCCTCCAGAGGTAGGATGTTTTAGATCTACAGAGGATCACACACACACACACACACACACACACACACACACATAAGTATTTCACCATGACAAAAAACCATATGTACAGCAAAGCTGGGGGAGGCATCCAGTGAATAGTTCACACCTGACAGCTCTTAGCAGTCTCACCACTGTTTGTATTCTATGGTATCTGTGCTTCACCTTCCTATACAACCACAGAGCCATGTTCTCATGAGTATTTTACTTTTTATATATTGAGACAAAGTCTGGTGTATCCCAGGCTAGCCTCAGATTTACCATAGCTGAGGATAACCTTGAACTTTTGAACCTCCTGCATCCATCTCCCTGGGATTACAGCCAGGCACCACCATATTGGGTCTGTGTGATGCTGTGGATTCAATCCGAGACTTTCTGTTGGTGCTAGTAAGCCCTGACCAATTCAGCTCTGTCCTCTGCCCTGTTTTTATATATTTCAAAGTGAGGTGCAGACAGCAGGATGCGACACCACTACCCACTTCCACACAGGCCACAATTTTTATATAAATTTCCATACAGTGAAAGCTTCAAGCCTGTGATGATTTTATGTATCCATGTAGCCTGCATCTCACCACACTATACAACATCCCCCCCAAGTCCCCTCTTTCCTTTCGCCAGTCACTCCCTACTCCCCGAGAGGCATCCATCGACCACTCTACTGCCCAGGCTCCCCTTGGCATGCAAGACACTCCACACTCCCACCCCTGCCCTCTTTTGTCATGCTCCTCCCTGATCCTCATTACCCTCATTCTTCCTACCTCTGGGCCTTTGCACATGCCAGCCCTGCTGTCTATTATGCCTTCCATTACCCCTCTGAACCACTTATCAATGAATTCTCCAGGAAAAGCTGGGAGTATGCCTAGCTCTCAGCCCAGCACAGCACAGTTACCAATGTCACACACAAATGATGGCTCAGTCCCCACCTGCCCAAGCACTCAAGCCCACACCAGGTCCTGTTCCATATCTACTCCTCCACTGTCCTGTGAGAAGCCAGGAGGTTCATTCTCCTGCTAAGACCAGCCTCAGGCCTACATTGCCAGCCCCCCACCAAGTGATGCTTCCTGACCCTCCCTAGCAGCAAAGGGACTCAGAAGGTATGTGGCATAGATTCAAGTCCTGACAAGCTTGGCTTATGTCACCACAGCAAAGCGTGTTTTCCTGGCCAGGCTGCTTTTCAGGACTCGGGTTCCCCATCTGCAGCAGGGGCATTAATGGAATAGCTAAGGACACAGTCTAGGCATGAGCTCTGCCCCCATCTTTCTGCCTGCTTAAAGTAAATTGGTGATTGAAGACAAGCTGCCCCATGAAACTGAAGACAGGACCTGGCATGCAAAAGCTTCTAGGGGCACAGCTTTCTCAGCGTCATTGTCTAGGGTCCTTCCAGGATCCACAAGGCTACATGGAGCAGAGTGTGCGGTCTAAATCCCATGAGGGCCAGATGGGCTCTAGGATGACTTCCTCCTCTACCAGGATGACTTCCTCCTCTCTGTAGTGTAGAGTGTGTGAGGTTGGGTAGGAAATGTCTGGACCATGCCTGAAGCCCCAGGAGACTACTGTCCCTCATGGCTCCCTGAGTGAGGGAACCTGCCCAGGGTAGAATGGGTTCTATCCAACTTGCTCTGGTTACCAATTTGGACCACACCTGCCCTTCCCTATGCTGTTGTCCACACCTCTGTGTCATGGAGAGATTAGGAGTGGCATTTGCAATTGATGGTCACATCTATGTCACTGGGCCTCCATTGTGTAAAATCTGACTCTCTCCTGCCTGGCACCAAGGAGTTGTGCCCCAGATGCTGGATAAGGAAACTTATCTATCACCATTTAAACTGAAGAAAAATCCAAGAACTCAAATATCTTTTTCCTCGCCCTAGGAAGCAGAAGCCCATGTGACCTTCTGAGAGCCAGCATGGTGGCTGTCTGGGGTGGTTTTTGTCCCTCCTCCAGGCTCACTTACCACCTGAGGCCAGCCCAGCCACAGTGGATGTGAGTCTGTCCTGCCTCCCGGGGCCACCTTGGCCATCCTGGAAGGATTAGTGCAGTGGCGCCAGGGAGATCACATGGGCTTAGTGTCCAAAGGGCCCTTTGTGTAGAGCTATGCCATGAAGTGAGCACTGCAGAAGGACATCCAGATCTCCCAGGAGGTGACTCACCCTGAAGGTGACCCAGCCATGATGGAGCCAAGTGTGTGCATGTGTGCTGGGTCACTCTCTTGAGACAGAAAACAGTCCCAGCACCACCATAGCCTCTTCCCTTCAGCACTGTCCCCTGTATGAATGGCCAGTTCACTAGGACTGCTCAAAGGGGGCACTCTGCACACCGTGTCGTATCCCCCATCCTAAAGGTGGAAGTTCAAAGCCAGGGAAGAGAGACACTGAGTTCAAATCCTGACCTGTGTAGCCTTGGCTTGTCACTTAAAATCCTTGTGCCTCAGTTTCCTGCACAATTACTAGAAAGCAGGGCTAATTCAAGAAGTTGAACATAAGAGTGCAAAAGCATGTTGGACTGCGCCTAGCCCTTTGTGAGCAAGTGACAACAGCATCACAATGTCACAGTGTCACGGTGAACAGCCCAGCTTTGCAATTAGGGTCCACGGGATCTTGTTTGAGTTGCAAAGTTCCTGTTTCTGCCACTTAGGAGCTACCTGATATCTCTTCTCAGAGCCTCGGTTTCCTAATTGTAAAACCAGGATGTGTAGCATCAGTTTTTCCATTACTATGACAACGCACCTGAAAAAAGCTATTTAAAGTGCAAAAATGTTCTTTTAGCTCAGAGGTCCCAGTCTACGATCAACTGGCCCCATTTTTTTAGTCCTGTGGAGTGGTGGGACTCCATGGTAGAAGAGCATGGAGAAGGAAAATTACTCACCCCATGCCACCATAGTGCCACCTGGCTAGGGATGAAGCTGAGTCCCATGGAGACATCTCATGCTTAAACCACAGCTGCATGGAACCCTCACCTGGGCACTGTGAGGTTCAGTGCCTGATAGGGTGGTCAGTGAACTCTGTCCTTGACTTTGGGGAACTCTCCATCAAGAGTGAGAATTAGGCCGGGTATCTCGCTGTGGACCCTAAGAGCCCCATTGGTGGGAACACGAGTTCTGGGCTGACTCAGGGAGATGCTCCAGGAAGAGGCAACTGTGTGAAGGCCTGGCCTGGCTGCTACTCAACCACACATGCCAGGCCCTCTTGCTAGCACCTGACAAGGGCTGACTTTAGCCCTCTGAGGAACTGGGTAAGAACCATGATTCCCCGTGTCACAAACAAGCACCTGAATCTATTTCCTGTATGATGAAGCAAGGGAGATGAGAGGTTTGTGGGGGCTACAGCCTCATGCACAGATGAGTAACACTCCAGCAGGCAAGAGGTGAATTCTACCCACAGTGGGAGAATGGTTCCTAAAGAAAGGGTTCTCTCTTCCTCCCTTCCTCCGTTCCTCCCTCCCTCCTTCCCCCCTTCTCTCTCTGTCTCACTCTCCCTTTTTCTCTCCCTCTTCCTCTTCATCTCTTTCCTGGCTTTGGCCTTCTGTCTGACATCATGGGATAGCACATCAAGAAGAACCCCAACAGACAACAACCCCTCCATCTTGGACATCCTGTCCTCTAGGATGGTGAGCCAGTAAATTCCTGATGATTGTAAACCAGCCAGTCTTAGACATCCTTTTTCAATCCATTAGCACAAATGGGAATACAGGATGGAGATAGAGCCTGAGCCACTTTAGCTGCAGAAGAAAGCTGCCTGAACCACAGAGAGGGGGCTTAGGCAGCTTCCTACCATGTGCATTGGGTGATGCCTGGAAGATCAGTAAAGCCTACTTTTCTAATCTTTGTTAGTGATGAATTTGTTTGAGTGGTGACCTCGAGGGGGAGCCCCATCCCAGGTATGAGCAGTGCCATCATTCCATAAGCGGGAGGTCCGGGGAACAGGACAGAGAGGAGGAGGAATTCCTGACACATCCCCAGCACCATGATGTCTGCCTCAGTGGCAGTCCATAGCAATGAAGCCAGCCTGCCACAGACTGAAACCCCCAAAAGCACCATACGCAATTAAACCCTATAAACTGTGTCTC
The DNA here is from genome assembly GCA_030556225.1 of Cricetiscus sungorus. NCBI lineage: Eukaryota > Metazoa > Chordata > Mammalia > Rodentia > Cricetidae > Cricetiscus > Cricetiscus sungorus. The sequence goes on from JANBXA010000391.1 coordinate 16,411,471, forward strand.
CTGTAGAGTTGCCACATGGTAAATGAAGCTGACCATGTCATGCATCAAGAGCGTTCAGCAGTGCTCTGGCATTCTAGGGGCATCCCTATCTTTCCTTGGTCAGTGGGTGTGTCTCCAGGGCAGGTTGCTTTATGAAGTCCCAGCTCCTTTTCTCCTATTCACCTGCCCCCCAAATTCAACTCATATACCCTCCTGGGAAGTGTCCAAAACTCAAAGACACCAGTTCTGGAGGAGGGACAGTGGGGAATGAACCACAGGGAGAGGAAAAGTCAGGAAGGCATGACAAGGACCAGAGGCTGCTCAGGCCAGCCAGGTGGGTTGTTACACAGCCCTCTGGGTCCCCTCATCTCTCAAAGGTTCCTGCTAGACCAAGACCAATGCTGCTCTGCATCTTTAGGAAACAAATCAGCAGGCAGGCACAAGACCAAGGACCAGTTTATTGAAGCTGGGACTGAACCTAGGTGCTGTGCGCTTTCTGAATTGGACCTGTGGCTGCCCAGCCATTCCCCACCCCCAAACAAGCAGAGCCACAGGGACAGAGGGTAAGGTGGGCCCGGTTGGACAGGGGGCACTTATACTGTCACCAATGCAGGCTAGAGACTGGGAGGGAGACTGAGTGCAGACAAACAGGACTCGGAAGTGAGCAGGAAGAGCAGCAGCCATACTGCTTCATGGTGTCACGGTCAGCACAACAGCATTCTGCAAGAACAGGAATTCTCAGTTAGGTCTCCAAGCCTGAGCCCAGCACATCTGCCTCCCCTCGTACCTGGCTGCCTGCTCTGAGACCCAGCATTAAATGAGGGGTGAGTAGGTGGCTGTGTCCAGTGTAGGTGAGGTTGCTGACTCAGACTGAAATTGAAGACTGTTTTTAAAAATAACATACTGAACAACCATGACACCCTGGACTTCCATCCTCAGTTTTAAAATTGGTACAGAAACCCCTGTTCTGCTCATTTTCTAGAGCTGTCCCAAGACTCAGAGGTGTGCTGATTTGAACAGATTTGTGGACAAAATTAAATAAGTGTTGGGGGATGTCATAATCTATTAGTCATGCCTGCCACGGGCACAAGATGAGGGAAGATCAGAACAAAAGAACTGTGATTCTCTGAGTATATCTGAGGTTCCTTCTTCAGGTCAGACATATCATAATTCAACAGAATTCTGTGATTGATTGACAATGTCTGCCATGGGCAAGGAAGGAAAGGGTGGAAATACATGTGCTATATATTAGCTACTTCTGAGACATGTGGTTTTTGTTTCTCTGAGCTAAATAGAAATGATACAGAGGCAGGTCAGAAGGCAAGGCAGGACATGCCCCTCAGACATGCCAAACATGTCTCTCCAGGCATAAGATTGTCATCAGGGGCATATCCACAGGGAAGGAAGCTCACCTCAATGATAGCTATTGCTGAATTGGCAAAGTTGACATTGAGAATCTTAGGCAGAGGTATCCCAACCTCCAGGTGTTCTGTGAAAAAAAATAATAAAGACAAAGATGGGTTTGTCTCAAGAACCTGATGGTGGACAGACATTTCTCCCTATGGGAACTCAGCTTCTTGTTGGCAAATTCCTACTTACTCCACCATATGCAAACAAAACAAGACAAAACCTGTCTTTTATATGTCACATTTGCAGTTAAGCCATACCATTAAGCCTCTTCACATAGGCAGCCCGGATCACATCACTTAGCCATTCTTCTAGATGGGTTGCCTGCAACAGAGGATGGTATGGGAGTGACTTCATGGTAAACAAGAGGTCTGGAAGCCTCCAGCAAGCCTAGAGAAACAGTTCCTGGCAGGTAGTGGGTCCCCTAGACTGGGCTGTCTACCCAATAATACTAAAGGAGACTGTTTAATACAGGCTTTGCCCTTAGCCTAAGATCTTAGAAGACATTCCCTTCTAGAAGATTCTGTGGGTTCAAATGGATGTGCCTGAGGAGGGGAAAAGGAAATATGCCCAGCTCCAATAGGACTGTGTGAAGTCTGGCCTTAGAATTTTGACAGTTTGGGAGCTCTCAGAACATTCTAGAATCTGAGGCTGTCTCTGAGATTTCAGAACCTCAGAAGTCTGTGAGAAACAGGAGCCTTAGGGCTCTGTGGAGCTCTAAAATGCTAGAACTTTCTGGGCTCAGTACACTGTGTGAAGTTCCAGATCATTGGACTTAATGAGGCTTTCAATGCTCACAAGCATGAGTATCTAAGACCTTGGAAGTACACGGGATTGGCTTTCCTAAGATAATCAGTGCCACTTGCACACACACACACACACACACACATACACACACACACACACACACACACACACACACACATACATGGGTGCACACACACACATAGGTGCACAAGCAAACACAGACATGAACACTAGCCCCCTCCCTCTGTTTTTCTGCTCTGATCTGCTGGAGATGAGCCCACATGGAGGCAGCCATGACCTTGACTCAGCCCCCACTCCCCACCCTCTGCCAAGCTCCTTCTTCCCAGGGACTTACATCAACAGGTTGGGGAAAAGAGGAGGCCAGTTGAACACTCAGCCTGGCAGAGAGAAGAGAAATATTGAGAGGTCCTTGATGCTCCTCACTTCCTGCTGAGAGTTGTTCGCTTAGCTTCCTGGCCAACCCCAATCATGGCTTTCCAGGGACAGGAAACAGGCCTTGGGCCTAGTTCATGTCTCTCCAGCCATGGCCAAGGGTGTCTGTTTTCCTCCCTGGTGGCCTGAAAGACCCTCACTTCCCTTCTGAGACCTCCCTTCAGACCCCTCCTAGAGGGCTCCCAGCTGTCTGGGTGTACCAGTAGCCTTTCCCTAGTCTGACATTGCACATGGACCAGTCCGCATCCAGCAGGAGCTCGATAATGGCCTTGTCAACCAGGGCAAGCCAGTCCGCATCCAGCAGGAGCTCAATAATGGCCTTGTCAACCAGGGCAAGCCTAGACCTCGATCTTCACCTATGGAGTGTTGTAGCATGAACTGCCACCAGGAGGCAGAGATGAGCAGGCAGCTGACCTGGTTGAGGGGAGCAGCAAGGGAAGGAACCACAGGGAAGCTGTGGGTACCAAAGCAGGGGGTGCAATACTGGGTCCTGTGGCTCAAGACAGGAAAATCTCAATGATACCTGGGAAAATCTCTACCACTGGGACAGAGGGCAGTCAGACCTCACCATAGCCATAGCACCAGCTGGAAAGGAGGCCAGGATCACAGGTCCATTGCTTGAGTCTAGGCTACAGTAAACTTTACAAATTGTAAAGTGTGTGCTGGGAAGTGTGTTCAAGTATAAGGAGAATGGTCTGCTTTCATCTTGGCTGTTTGGATTCTCTGGATGCACAATTAACATGTGGCAGGAGAAGAGGAATCTGAGGAAGGGGTCCTATACGAGAGAAGCATCTGCCAGCACTCCGGGGTTCCTGTTCCAGTGGTCAGCCTCAGGCTGATGGCACAGGGTGCAGCCTCCATGTCCTGGGGAAGGCTCGCTGCCAGGGGTAGCTCCGAGCATAGGGAGCAGTGGAGGGGTTAGTCAGGGCCACCTACTCTGAGCCTTACTGCTTGATCTGTAGTGATCACCGTGTCCCCTCCTGTGGGCCCTAAGGTGAGACAAAGCCACTAAATACTCAGCTCAGCCCATCAAGTGACCCCTATTTTAGCCAGTTCCTGATTCTTGTGTCTAGAGAGACGGACAAGGCCACCCTAGGACCTCACATTACCGTTCCAAGGACAGGGATATGTGCAGCTTGGTACTGGATGGAGCCAGCTGGGCATTTAGAGTCATAACCTGAGGAGAAGAGAGAGCAGATGTTTTTCCTGATTCTGAAAGGCATAGGAACAGTTGCCTAGATGCCAGAAGAACCTCTGACTATTCCTGCCATGGGCGGCTCTGGTCCTACTGTGTGGCAGGAGCTGTGGACATTCTGGGCTGCAACCTTGGAGAGACCCACGGGGAGCTAACCTGGAAAGACAGTAGAGGAGACAGGCAGGGCACAAGGCATGCTGGGACCAACTGGCTGAGGTAGGCAGCAGGTTCTCCAGGAGACACTGAACAGAGGCAGGTCATTGAGGAACAATCTCAAGACTCGAGAAAACAGTGTGGGCCCAATGGGCTACAGAAGGATTAGGGGCTGGTAGGAACTGGCTAAACAGTTAGGCTTAGTTCAGAGAACATATAGGGGGTCTTGCTGTGCCACATGGGGCTCCCCACTCTCCCCTCAACCACTTACCCCATTCAACTGGAAGAGGGCTACAGGACTTCCTTGAGGGACAGAAGACAGCACATGGATGGCCGCTGGGATGGAGACCGTGGCCTTCTTGCTCTGCAGCGTGACTGTGGGTGCTTTTGTCACCCGCAGTTTCAGCAGGAGGTGCTGACCAGGGGGCAGCTTCCCCAGGGCCTGGGAGAGGCAAGAAAGGAGCAGAGGGCATGAAGGCCTCTTAGATGCCCACTATTAGAAACAATCAGTCAGTCAGTCAACAAACACACTGACCATCCACTGGGTAAAAGGCCCTGTGCTTGGCGTCAAGGTTACAGTCGGTCTAGGATAGCAGGCTCTTGGCCTCATCAAGGTGGCAAGACTCTAACCTGGGGGGGTACCCCTAAATCAGACTTTATGCTCAGACAAAAATCTTCCCCAAGCAAGCTGGGTATGGCGGCACACATCTAAAATCCCAGCAACTGGGAGATAGGAACAAAAGCATCAAGAATTAAAGCTAGCCTTGGCTAAATAACAAGTTCGAGGGCAATCTGGGCTGCCTGCATCCCTGTATCAAAAACAAAGCAAACAAAACTCAACCCCCTCAGGCCCCTTCTCCTGAGTGAGTGTCCAGCCTCAGGCCCCTCCTCCTGAGTGAGTGTCCAGCCTCAGGCCCCTCCCTTCTCGCCGAGCCTCCTCTGCCCTGAGACTGAGGGGTATGTGTTCCGGGGTATGTGTTCCCCCGTGCTTCCTACGGCTGACTGGAGCCATCTCCTTCATGGACTCACAGACCTTGTCCTCCATACCCAACTCTGTCCAACCCCTCTAAGACTGCTGCTCCTCTAAGATCCCTAAAGTGACAGTAGTCATTTCAATGTGGTATGATTTCTGTTTTTCCCAGCTGAACAGTGGTGGTCCAGCTGAATTATGGGGAAGCTGAGCCCTGGGACCATGTACTAATGTCTGCTATCCCCACCTATGACCCTTCTCCTTTTTCTCTCCAGGACAGGGAAGAGTAAAAGCAGGGGACATCTTCAGGTCTGTGGGACCCTTGAGAGTGGATCTCATGAGTCCCTGGGCTGATAATTCAGTAACTCAGGAATTTGGGCTTGGGGCACTGGCCTTAGATTCCAGGATGTGGGTGTCTTTAAGTGGAGGTGGGGGCATGCCTCTGTTCTAAACTTCCATCGCTTCTCAAAGGCTGGGTGTCACTGGAACAAACAGAATGCTCTAATTGTGTGCTTCCTTCCACTGAGCATCCACCGAGTAACTGAAAGGAAAGTATCTGGAAAGACCTCAGCAATCAGTGGCCTGGGAAGACTCTTGTTCTCTGTCTAGAAAGATGCTCTGAGAAAGATTCTTGAGTCCATTCAGATTCACGTGGAAAGCGCTGCACTGATACAAACCCTAAGCAGGCCACTCACCTCGGGGGCCAAAGCTGCCAGGTCGGTAGTTGTCAGTGGGATATTTCTGGGAACCTGGACATAAGAGCAAACAAGAGGTTGATGGAGAAGGAAGGAATCCCTGGCCACATGTGCAAAATAGGAGAGTATGTCCCTCCCACCTCTGCCCACTACAGACACTCCCACCTATTCAGTGATGACTGAGCCTGACCCTGTACCAGGCCCCAGATGTGTGTGCAGAGCTCTTCCCATCTTCCCTTGCACAGTACACTCAGCAGCTCAGCCGCTGTGCTAAGACTACCCTCACTTTGTACAAGGGATGCTAAGTCTCTACCTGGGGTCTATCCTTAGCTAATGGCAGCCCAGGTTGTGCAGGATGTGCAACTGAACCACCTGTTATCAGACCCCTCACATTACTGCCAGACCATGTCAGAAAGTACAGGCTTGGCCTCAGGTGTTCTTATCCATCACCCCAGTGACCACTCATGAATATGACCATTACCAGTCTTCATAAGACATGAGGTTCATTTTAGCTCTAACGAATACGTTAGGAAATATGATCTAAGTAGTAGTGGTCACCATGGTCCTACTACCAGGTTGCTAAGCAATAGTGATCCCACATGAACCATCTATCAGAACAGATCTATCCACACTCTGTACCCCAGGGATCCAGGAGCATTCTCAGGGTCAGCCAGCATATAAGATGTGTTCTGGGAGGACCTTTCATCACAATGCTAACAGCTCCAGCCATGGACCATGCACATGACACATGTGAAATATTCCTTTACACTGTGTGAAGGTGTGTCACTGTGGTTGGTTTAATAAAGAGATAGATGGCCAACAGTTAGTCAGGAAGATGCTGGGCAGGACTTCTTGGACTTAGAAAGGAAGAAAAGTGGAGTCCCCAGTCAGACACGGAGAAAGCGACATGAGCAGTATGGAGAGATGAGGTAATGAGTCATGTGACAGAATGTAGAGTCAAATAAACAAGTTAATTTAAGTTATAAGAGCTAATAGGACAAGCCTAAGCTAAGGCCAAGTTTTCATAGTTAATAATAAGTTATTGTGTCATTATTTGGGAGCTGGCAGTACAGAAAAAACTCGCTACATATGGCTCTCAGTATATCTTTCTCCATTCTGCCAGTCCCCAAATAATGACACATAGACTTATTATTATGAATGCTCAGCCTATAGCTTAGGCATGTTTCCAACTATCTCGTATCCTAAATTAACCCATATTTCTTAATCTACATTTTACCATGTGGCTTTTTACCTTTCTTTCATTTTGTACTTCTGACTTGTTTTGTATCTCCTGGTGTCTCCTCGATTCCTTTCTCCCCCCTCTCTCTTTCTCTTTCTCTCTCTCTCCCCAGAAGTCTCACCTATACCTCCTGCCTAGCTATTAACCATTCAGCTCTTTATTACATCAATCAGAAGGTACCTTGGCAAAGACACATCTTTAGAAAATAAACAAATATTTCACAATAGACATATTCCCTCCTTCAGACTCTGCCTTATCCCTAGCTAAAGACTCCTACCTCTGTCCCAGGGAGATCCCTCCCCACCCTACATGACATGATAGGCCAACCCTCTTGCCTGAGCCTAAGCTGTATGTGAGGCCTCTGTATAGCTCAGAACTCACTGCTCCAGGTAGGGCTGAGACTAAGAAAATGCTTCTGGTGGGGCTGCTAGAGACCAGTCCTTCCAGGCCACTGGGACTCAGATCTACTCTTAAGAAAATAGACAGGGGGGCTAGAGAGATGGCTCAGAGGTTAAGAGCACTGGCTGCTCTTCCAGAGGTCCTGAGTTCAACTCCCAGCAGCCAGATGGTGGCTCACAGCCATTAGTAATGAGATCTGGTGCCACCTTCTGGCATGCAGGCATACATGGAGGCAGAATGTTGTTTACATAATAAATAAAATGTTTAAACAAAACAAAACACTAAAACAAACAAAAAGCCCACAAACCCAAACGAACCAAAAAACTCATTAAAAAAAATTAGAAAAGAAAATAGACAAGATGTTAGCCATGCCTATTTTAGTGTAAAATAGCTTACACTCAAGAAAGGTTCATCTGGTGCAAGGATGAGAGGGAGGCTGGCTTCACTCTCCGTGCCAGTTCTGGCTGTTGAGGGTGGCTTTCTGGACGGCTGAGTTTAGAAGACTTCAGAAGTGCCGTGAAGGTATGAAGGATTATAGGCATCCTCCTCGAGGACAGGGTGTGTGTGTGTTCTAAACACGCCCAACCCTCACTTACAGAGAACAGGCTCCGCAAGGCTGTGAATGACTATGGGAAAACTCGACGCCAGCTTTGCCAAGGTCTGGTAGCAGTGTTCCTACCCAGCATCCCCATATCCTGGGAACTCACCATCTCAGGGGTGATGTCTAGGTCAAGGGCACCATTGGTCTGCAGGAGCCCAAACACAGTATTGAAGAGGTAGAGTGGCACGGTCACTTGAGAGGTGTGGTCCTCCTTGGGGGGCACCTTGACTGGGAGACGTGGCTTGGGGAAATCAATGACATCGCCAGCTATGCTCTTCACAATGGGCTACCGGGCGAGAGACAGAGACAGGAAGGTCTGTGACTGCTCAGCCTCCTGGCCTTGCCCACAATCTCCATCCACCTCTGTGCTTCCCTCATGGAAGCTGCCTTGGTCCTGGGTCACTCACATTTACATCTAGTTCAATGTACTGGTTAGAGATGAGGGGCAGTGTAGCCAGAGTGAACTCCACAGACCCCAGAGGCCCAAGGGGCACCAGGCCTGCAAGAAAGAGGACAGACATTAGGACCTCAACTCAGCCACCAGGAACAGTCCCACTGTCGTTTATTGAGCACCTACTGCATACTTACCTTTAACACAGAACTCATTTGCGTGCTTTTGTTACCCGACCTCACCTAGCTGGTGGAGGTCCACAGTGGTCCAAGGCCACACAGAGTGACAACGCCTGTGTTCCTGTTTTTAGGCCTGCTGTGGTTGGCCCATGCCTGCCATGCCTCTTTCCCGGACTCCCTGATGGAGGTGTGGCCAGGGTACCACCCTGCCCTGTGCCTTCTCATACTTCCCCAAGTATAGAGGTCTTCACAAAGCTGAGAGATTGAGTCACTGAGCTGCATGGCCATGGCAGCCTAGATGAAGCCCTCTGGGCATGGGGTTTCCATCTCCACAGAGAACCTTTGCCTCCTGTTTTAGCCCCAAGTGCTCAGTGAATGTCTGTCTGTCTGCAGATCTTGGGTGCTCAGTGGATGTCTATCTGTCTAAGGCTCACCCTGGGTGTTGAGTGTCTCTGTCTGTCTGCAGTGGACTGTGGGTGCTCAGTGAGTGTCTGTGGCAGCTGAAAGGTAGAGATCTCCGATGTGGCATCTCTGAGGCTCCTCATCCTATGGTAGCTGGAATCCTCCCTAGACATCTTCCTTAGCATCCCTTCCTAGTTCTCCATCCTGGGGCTTCTCCAGAGATCTCCCCAAAGTGGAGTGAACAGTCTGAGAAAGAAATACCCCCTGTACCCCCCCCATTTCCCTCCATGGCTACCTGCTCAATGGCAAGGGAAGGCAGACAGGAGAAAGGATCGCAGAGGATGCACGGGACCCAACTTACTCAGTGTAGCCCCCAAGAGTTCGTTCACCACACTTAGCACGCTGTCTACCACAGGGCACAGCTGTACAAAAGAAGATGGGGGTCACTGGAGAGATAAGGGTACACCCTGCTTGGGGTAGGGGACAGCTGCCCCTCTCCAAAATGCCTGGTTCTGCATCACTGAGGCTCAAAGCAAAGCAGAGTGGAAGACAGGCAGGGGATAGGGTGGCAAGGACACACATGGGCACCTAATCTCACATCTTTCTTATATGAACCCCATTAGAAGGTGCTAACGGTTGTGAGGGGTTGCAGTAGAGATTACAGGGGCCACTGAAGCAAGGTCAGGGTGGCTGCAATTCCATCTGTGGTCGCAAGTCCATCCTGCCACCACAGTGTGGAGTCAGAAGTCCGAGGGTACCTCATCTTCTCTGTCGTCCAAGAGACCCATCTCACCCTACCCTACACTCACTGGACCCTGTGCTGTGAGTGCATCAAGCAGCCGCTTTACTACCCAAGTGAGACTCCAGGCCAGCACCTCAGTCTACAGTTGGGGTCAGAGACGAAGGAAGGGCTACCTGCCAAGGTCAGTTATTGGAAGACACATAAGACAGGGTTGAGGCAAGACTGGTGCCCCAATCTCCAGGTCTGCACCAGAGAATGGCTGCAGGCAGCCAGCTGGTGTAACATGCAGCTCTGGGTAGCCAAGGAAGAAGGGTAGGCAGAGAAGCCACAGCACAACACGGGCCTCAAAGCACAACCCCACCACAAATAACAGCCAGGTCTCTGGAGAAAGTGCTTCCAACACACAGCCCCAGACTCCTTGAATCCACCTGAGATGTCCTCTCCTCCCCCCTACCATGGCCACACTGCTACCTTCAGTCCAGGGTAGAATATCCATCCACTTCCACCCACACAGCTCTCCTCACACTGACTTAGGGATGCTTGCTAACTTCCCCTGGCAGCCTGAGTAGGGATGGGGGCATACTCACCAGTCCAGGCAGCACTTTACACAGTGTCTGTTCTACGAGCCCAAAGATCGGTGTGGGCAGCAGCCTGGTTAGAGGAGACATAAAGGTGAATGGCAGGGCAGCTGGATCAGGGGCTCTGCCTTTCTCCTATTTCTTCCTTTTGTGGGGTTGGCTGGGGCTTTGGGGACCTGTGTGTAAGCCCTGGCCAAGGCTTTAGCTTCCCTGGCTAGACAGCCCCACCCTCTCCTATGCCACTGCCAGATTAGAGAGGAGCCCACACATGCCTACTAAGCAGCCTGTGCTCCAGAGTGTCTGACCCCCTACCTCATCCAACAATTGTAGGCAAGGGTCAATTGCACGTGCAGCAATGTCTGGCTTAGCATGGGGCTCAATAAACAATGGGTGGATGGACAGACAGACAGATGGATGGATGGATGGATGGGTGGGTGGGTGGGTGGGTAGGTGGGTGGGTGGATGGATGGCTGGATGGGTAGATGGTCTGAAGATACACAATATTAGTTGGGCTCGGGTCTGCCTGGATACTATGGGGATACAGGGTCACACCCCACAAAACCATATTCAAGACAGCAGCAGTACCCTGGGCTTACCACCCCCAGAGCATCATAACAGACACTGGAATTTAAGGAGCCCAAAGCCCCCACCCTTGTTAAAGCCTTTACCGAGGATCTGTTACTAGAGCTAACACTAAGCCAGCAAGGTCAGGGAGCTGGGGTTTGGCCTAGAATGAAGACAGTGCCAGGGAGACAGAGAAGGAGTAGGCCAGGGGAGGACAGTGCAGTAGTCAGAGACAAGCTTCTCTGCCTGCTTCAGCTGTGTGTGAGAGACCTTGGGCAGGCCCCTTGTCCTGTGGAGGATTCTGCTCACTCCCTGGAGTGAGGTTAGTCATGAGTGTGGTGGCAGGTCCCCGCAGGAAGGTGCCTGCATATGCACACAGAGGACCCCAGAGTCACACAAGCCAGAGGCAAGCTGAGGCTCATAGCAGGGACAGCGATTCTGGGAGACAGGGAGCCCTGAGTGGGACCCTAGACACTGGAGAAAGACGTCATTCTGGAGTAGATGTGTTGAGATCTATGGCTTGGTTCTCATATCTGGACATACCCTGGGACTACAGGGCAGCATGACATTCACAGGCAGAGCTGGGCAACAGGCGCCCCATGCTAGATGTGTACAAGCTGGTCCCAGGCCAGAGACTCACCCTGACATCAGACTGATGCGGCCCAGAAGCGTGTTGCAACGCTTAAGGACCAGGATGGGTGTCCCCCGTGGACTCATGCCCAGCGCCACCTTCGAGGACACATTCACCTCTGCAGCCAGCTGCAGGAGGCCCACCAGGGGGCTGCAAGACCCCCAAAATGAGTACAGCCTGCCTCCCAGAGCTTCCCCCTCTCACCATGCCTACTCCATCCTTGGGCCTGGATGGCAGGAGGCCTGCATTCCTCCCTTCCCCCCTTCAGGCAATGGAGGGGGGCCTGGGAAATGCCATGGAAGTCTGGGAAATGGAGTGGGACCAAGAGAAACAGAATGGGAGTTCCTTGGGGAGGAAGTAGGGTAGAGGACATGGGGGGACAATGAATGGGAGCCCCCAGAAGCGCACTCACCCGGAGCCGTGCAGGCTAACCTTGGTGTGCAGGCTCAGCTGCACCCCAAACCCTGGCAGCAGCTTGATTGACACTTTAGGCAGAGTAAGTTCCTCTATCTTCAGCCTGGAGAAGGGGTGGAGTGGGCTGCTCACTCCTGCATACGCTGGGACCTGGGCGGACCCTGGCCAGCAGATCCCTGGTTTCGTCCATGCGCATCACAGTTGGAGGCCCTATCCTACTTGGCAGCCTTGGCCCTAATTCGGTCTCTGCCTGTGACATTGGGGCACACATAGAGAACACCCTACAAGAGATTTCTTACTATCCTTCCAGGTCATTCTCACTATTCCTGACTTTCTTTAACTTAGCATCCTCTTCCAGCTAGCTGAGTCCTCCGGGGCCTCCTGATTTCAGCCAGATATCCCCTCCTCAAGGAAGTTCTCCTTCCTGGTTCTCAGCCTGCAGCTTACAGCCCTGCCATATCTGGCTTTGGCACATTCACATTCTACAGTCCTTGAAGCAAAGACGATGTGAGGCTCATCCAGCCAGAGAGGTATGGAGAGATGTGGATTATTAACAGTGATAACATTTATTGAGTGAGCATTGAATACATGGTTCTATTTGGCCTGCTTCATACATATTAATGCTGTCCTGACATCATGGTATCCAACCAAGATGCTTCACAGCCCGGCTCTGTAGCTACCTGTGACTGGGGAAGTATCACATTGCTGCTGTGTCTCAGCATGTACATTTGTAAAACCCAGACAGTGACAAGGTCTACCGCAGAGTAACTCAGTGAATCACAGCACTATCAGCTGTCACCAGCCCCTTTGTAGACACAGGTGCTATGTGGGGCCCAGGCTCCATCTTCTCTGTCATCACAAGCCTGTGCTTCTCAACTGACTGACTGCCCTGACTCACTCTAGCCATGGTCAAACCACATGGGCTGCAGTCACATACACAAACAAGGTCCCCTCCACCACTGAGTGACACAGCGAGGACCTTCCCTGTGGGGCTGCCACCCATTCACCTGTGAAGGGAGTCGACACTTGTCCCATCTCTGCACTCGGTAGACTAACTTGCCAGCAGTGCTTAGGGTCAGCTAGAAACCCCTGCTGGCTGACTATTCTGCTAAAAGTATGAGCCACCTGCTCATTTCTTCCTTCCTAAAATTATCACAAGGCCCTGTTCATACAGTAAGAGCATTTCGATGAACAGCTCCTTGGTTTTATAATCTGCTATGGAGACAAAGACAAGCCAGTAAAATGTATGGTGTGTGCAGAATGAGAGTCCCCTAGAGACCCTGGAGTGTAGAGGGGCTGAGGAGGGGCTCAGCAGGACCAGGGTCTTCTGAGGACACACACAAAAAAGATGAAGGAAGGAGCCAGAAAAGCCTGGGTTAGCCCAGAGAAATCAAGCAATTTTCCCAAGGTCACACAGCAAGGATTACAATTGTCTCCAGCCACAGCCCCTGAGTGACAGTGGCACGAAGCTATTCGTGCCTGCCAGGCTCAAGGTCATTATTTCCACCATCTTCTTGCACCACCCTCACTGCCTACCAGTGATCAGTCCCTCACCCCCTTCCCAGTGGGGACAAGCCTTCCCGCAGGACCCTCCAGAGCCCTGAGGCCTCACCCGGAAAGTTCCTCCACAAGACTGAAGATGCCCCCGTAGCTCAGCAGGCCGCCACCTCCAAGCAACCCTCCTGCGCCCAGAAGACCCTGATTCACCGATGTCACTGTTCCCAGCACGTTTTGTAGAATAGGGCCCCCGACCAGTGAGTTCTGGATGGCTGCAGAGAAGGTACGGAGGAGAAAGAAGAATAAACTCTTTCTCCACCCTGAGGACCAGGACAGAGGCCGCTGCCTTTTCCTTTGAGCTGTTTCCACTAGGGTTGACATGTCACACTCAAGGGGTGGGAACTCCTCCCACTGACCCCACTTATGGTACCCAGAGAGTGCCAGGAATAAATGAACACACCCCATGACAATCCCTACATCTAAAGACACACAAAAGACCAAAAGGGGCCTCTGCCCAGTGTCAGAGCAAAGACGTGAGCGCCATGAGTTAAACCTGGGCTCCAGGTCCCAGGGCTACCCTGCAGCTGGAATGGAGGGTGGATCCAGGGATTTGATGGCCATGCAGGAGCAACCCCAACCTTGAGGTCCACAGCCTGACTCTGTGACTGTGGGAAGGGCAGGATTATGGAGCCCCATTGTGGATAGCCCTGCACTGTCCCTGAGATGGTCATCCCAAAGCCATGAGTGGGGAATACGACCCGGCCAGTCCCTTCTCCATGCCTGTCCCCAGCCCCAGGCTGTCCCCAATCCAGTCTCTGCTCAGAGGAAAGGGCATCAGGGGATACTGGAGGAGCTGGAGAGCAAACCCGAGCCAGAGTGTGTGCTGCTCGCCCCTCCAGGGTCCTCATGGGTTACAGCAGAGTATGTCCTCGGCGCCATCTGTCGCTCATGCAGACAGCTGCAGTCGGCTCCCTCCCAGCCTGCCCACCTGCTCCTGGCTCACCTTTGCCCAGTTCATCCTTGTCAATCCGAGCAAGTGTGCCCACTGTCTCAAGCAGCCCCACGCACGGAGTGGCCAGGCCCCAGATCAGAAGCAGGGTGTACACACCCAGCATCGTCAGCTGCACACCTGGGTGGGGGAGGGGGGACGTACCAGGTCTGCACACCCAGCCTGTCACCTCGGCTCTCCATCATTGTCACTGCTGCTTTGGAGGCCTCTTTCCTTCCTGGACAGCCAGGTGTGGCTTTATTCCTGCCCTATCCAGCCGCCACACAGGGGAAGCATTGCATTGCCCAACACAGCCGCCAATGCCTGCACTAGATCTCTTTTGGCAGGTGGGAAAATTGAGGACCATAAATGGGAGGGAACTCAACCAAGACCTAACTACTAGTAGGACCAACATTCCAGTCTTAATCCATGTGACTTAAAAGTTGTCACATGGTGCTGTAAGCCTAGCGGGGTCTGATGTAAGCACTTCAGTGAGACCCTCCATGACAACAGGGAGGGAGCTGTGGCTCCAGTTTGCTTTTTTAGTGGCTGCCAATGTCATTTCAGAGCAGTGGCTGATCAGAGACACGCAGCACTCGGCCTAACGTATCCCTCCTGTCCACCTCTATTCCAATTGTCACTGAAATGGAAATGGGGTGAAGCCAGGGCACAGATAGCTGGTTATAATTGTAGATCCACAGAGCTGATTTCTCTCTAGACATATCTCTATCTATCCCCTCACCCCAGATACGCTTCAGTGGCCCAGGGATCCTCACCATTGCCCACAAATCTCTTTCATCACCTTAGTTTTAAATATACTAAATCCTGCCCCACTCCAGGGCCTTTGCATATGATATTCCAGTTGCTAGGAAGTCTCTGTGAACCCTCATGACTGACTCCATGTCTGTCAAGTTCACTGCCTTCTGGAAGAGGCCCCTTCCCTCGCCTTGTCTGGAGAATTCTACCAATCACTGGGATATTTATTTTGAGGCCCTTCTCACAAGTTGCTTTTATTCAAATGTGTCCATATCCTTGCTGGCCAACTGTAAGATTCAGAAGGAGAGGACTATGCCTTGGGTCCCAATGGAGCTTCCATGTGCACTGGAAGGGCCCCTGTCATGGGGTGAGGGTAGGATCCAGTAGCTCTTCACTCAGCAAGCTAGAGGTTCTAGTACAGACTGAGTCAACCCAGAGAAGGCACCTTCTCCTTGGCACAAAGGTGTCTGATGGGCACCACATGCCCCAGCAGCAAACTTGACTGTACATCCTGCTTACTAAGATGTGGTCCTGAATGGCCTTGTCACTCTAGGGTCTCTCACAGCAGGAAATACAGGGATGGTAGGAAGCCAGTCGGATCCAACCATTTAGGGAAAGAGGGGCTAGCCTGAAACTCTGTCCATGGATGATTTGGGCCCTAGCCCAACTAGCCCTGCCACGGCCTTATATAACAAGGACCCCAGATCTGTAAGATGGGGGATGGTTCCTCCTGCTGCTCTCCAGCTATTCCCAGGCTCTTCTCCCTTTTAAGAGTGATTCATTCTGTGTCCATTATTCAGATAGGAAAGCACGAGTCACTGGGTCTGTGGAGGGATCAGGATGGGTCCAGGCCACCCGGGGGCCCCTGGGCCACCTTACCAGCCTGTTCCTCCCGCTCTGCAGGTGGGTTCCCAGCCTCCCGTCAGCTCCTCCACACCTGAGCCCAGGGGCGGCCCTTATATATCCACAGCAGCTCGGATACACAAAGGGGGCACAGGCGCCAGAAACCCGTCAGTGTGTCATGTCAGGAGCAATTGTGGTTTTCCCCGAGAGCCTGAACTAAGCCTTCCTTCTGTGGGGGAGCCAGGGGGCTGGGGTCAATGCCCAGGGGCAGGAAGAAATGCATAGGGACCACAGAGGCCAGCCCCTCTGCCCAACTAGAGTGGGTGGGGTTCTGGCAGCCCCATAGAGTACTCTTCATGTCCCCAACAATCACCTCAGTGGCACAGGATCCACCTTGCTTCCCTTGCCCACCCTCTAAAATGGCATGGAAGGAAGGAAGCTGCTTAAAACAACTGGACCCTCTTGATCCCTAGTGCAGCCACAGGCCAACATAGAGAAGTCCACAGGTCAACCATGAAGAATTCTAGGCCCGGGGAAAGGCACTGGAACCTACTTGAGGAAGGGTCACCAACTCCAACCATCCCCAGTGGCTTGGATCCCCAGGACTCCAGAGCAAGTAGTTGCAGGAAAATGGTGCAGACACATCCATTCAGTCAGCCAGTCGGTCAGTCCTTCTGCAGCAGGCATTTTGTGGGGTGCCTACTGTTTGCCTGATGTGGGGTGTCCCTATGAACAGAAGAGCAACCATGTTTCCAGGAGCTTTCACACCCTTTAGCATTTCAGCAGCCATGAATTAGAAATGGCAGACAATGCTAAAATTAATCTTCATAGTGTGACTCATTTAACCAACCACACACAGATAGCTAGCATGTTTCCATGCAATGTGCCCTCAGCAGAACACTGGGGATGAGCTGCTTTGCTTCCTTTTCCAGCAATGGCAGCCTGTGAGCACACAGCCCTAAAGGGAAAACAGAGAGAGAGAGAGAGAGAGAGAGAGAGAGAGAGAGAGAGAGAGAGAGAGAGAGAGAGAGAGAGAGAATCAGCAACCAGGGACAGAAATAAAACATGAAGGTAACTGATGTTTAGGGTACTGAGTATGGTGGTCAGACACCCCAAATGGGAGTGGGACCTCTTGACCCAAAGGGGAAGTGGGAGGGAGTGTGATGGGTACTTGGGAAGGAGCTTGTCAGGCAGAGCAGTACTGAGCCCCAAGGAGGCTGCTGCACAACAGCAGGAAGGCCAGTGGGAGTCATGGAGGTGTGGCCAGCAGGCTACAGTGTGCACCCCAGGGCTGGGGCTGTGTTGTTATTGTTGTTTTCAATCATTTTTTGAGACACGATCCCTCTGTAGTTCAGGATGGCATGGAACTTGTGACCATCCTGCCTCAGGCCACCCAGTATCTGGATTACAGGTGTAAGCCACATACCTAGCTGGCTTCGACTTTTATATGCACTTAGATCTGCAGGTGTCTATCCCAGCATCACCTCCTCCAAGAAGTCTTCTGGAACTCTATACTGAATGAGGCACCACCTCTGAGCCCAACTCTGTGCCCTGGGCCTTCCTGTCTGAGAGCTTGTGACAGTCAAGGTGGCCTCCATGTGTCTGTGGTGTTTCCTCAGGGCCTTCCAGGGAGATGAGGAATATCAATGGCTGTTCACAGCAATGCTGAAGCTCGAACCCACCTTCCAGATGCAGACCTGGCCCGTTCCTCCACCACAGCTCTCTGAACAGAAAGCATCTTGGGACCCGAGCAGAAAGGGACCCTGAGTTCCAAGTGTGTAGCTTGAGGAACTATTGGGCTGGGTGCTCCCGAAGCCCTCAGGTGTCCCCTCCAAATCATGGCCCACCGAAGTTGACCACTGTCCCGACACAGTGGGTGAGGTGTAGGGTACAATGGTGTCTATGACTTTCTGGAGGCTCCCTCCCCCTACACACTCCATGTCCACATAACAACTTCACATCATCATGTGAGGAGTTGTGTGCCTCTGCCAGGGGCCACCACACACAGAGATGCGTTTGCCATCTTCTGTCTAGAAGCGTTGGGACCTCCTGGTAGTTGGCTATTATGAATGAAGCCACTATGTACATTTTTGTCACATCTTTCTATGGATGTGTACTTACAGCTTCCATTTCTTGGGTGAACAGTTGGGAGCAGAGTCCACGAGTCCACTCACAAGCCTGAGTGGGAGTGAGGGACCACTTTGCGTAACCACAACAGCTATGTCTCTCCTGAGTGGTCATTCTAAGTGGTCCCTCGCTCCTAGCCAGGTGTGTGAGTGCCACCATTGATGCTTCATCATGCCTGCCAGCACCCGGTAGCCGTAATGCATTGAAGACACTTTGAAGGAGGAAGAAGGAACAGCACCTCCCTCGTTTATTCAGCATTGACTGTGCACACAGCCTCTGCGTGTGTAACCGCATATGGTGCCATCCTGATCCAGTGAACTTAATTCTATTATCATTTCCTACTCCCACAAGAGCCAAGGCCAGGCCAAAGGAAAGCAGCTGTCCCATGACCATCACAATCCAGCCTCAGCCTCCAAGTTACTGGCCACCCAGTGAACTACAAAGACAAGAAGGAACATGAGGGTCCAGGGAACCTCAGAGAAGGGCACAGGCACCACTGCCTTCCAGGACCCTCTTTCATCATGTCACAATGATTTGCTGTGAATCTGAGGCCAGCATAGGCTATGTAACAGACCTGGTCTCAAAAAAACTACTGGAAGGAAAAAAAAGAGAGAGAGAAGAAGAAGCAACAATTCGAGCTCTGTCACTCCACTCTGACCCTCTTGGAGGCAGGAAAATGCTACTGGTTTCTGGCTTGCTTTCTGTCTTTTTCCTCCAGGTTTTCATCCCCCTCCCAAGGTCTCCATCTCTATTTGCAACCCAGGTAGCCCCCACCACCCCATGCAGGATCAGGGAACGGTTCTGCCTGTAGAGGAGACTCATTTTCACAGACCCCACCCACCAGGCTGAGGGCTGTAGCCTACATGTTTAGGAAGGCGGTGTGCAGGCCTGGTGGTGACTATGGGAACCATGGAAGAGATTGGGGATGAGGAAGCAAAAGGCACCTCTGCCCCTTGCACAGGCATTGACACCTGTGCATTCCTAGAGTTTATTATTAATGGCTGGCGTGCCTTGTAGAGTCATTTCACTATCTGCAGAGGTGATTTCACCATCTGCAATTGCTCCCACTGCAGACTGGTGCTGGACAAGAACATCAGGGAACGGAGGATGTAAGGGCTCTGGAGAGGCTCCATTGATGGTCACATCTGGGGAGGATGAGCAAACATTGGGCAGAGAATGGAGAGGCAGGGTAGGTGGGACACCACTCTGAGGAATGTCTCTGTGTCCTTCCCAGGTCGACTTTCCTGGCAGGACCCTGGGAATTGGTAGCTGCGAATCAGTACTGAAGGCCCAGCTCAGCTTCCTGCCTGTCTGGGACCATGCATCTATTTCTTTACATGATATATCCAGGGCTCAGAGTTTAGAGAGGAGTGGATAGGAGACTGGATGGGACTCGGACATATTAATTCAAGGCCAGCCTCACATACATGTGTGGGCCCTCATTTCTCTAAGCCTCCCTTTCATCGGCTAGGGTTGGGGGAGTCTTGAAAGGTGAGAGAGCCTGGGGCAGAGAACATCTGATATAGAGCCCCAGGAGTAGGGTGACCAAGCTCCCTTGCCTGGTCCTGTTCTTCCCAGAGCCAATCTGAAGAGTTCAACCACACAGCAAGCATCCAGACCTTTCCCAGAGAAACAGAGCCAGGCAGGACCTGCCATGTGTGAGAGGTTACACTATGCCTAAGGTCCCAGTAGAACCCAGACCTTCCCGCTAACACGTTGTGTCTTGGTTTCCCAGCTGCACACTGGGCCTGGGAAGGTGGATGTAAGGCTGTAAGTGGCTATGCGTGTGTTCTTGAACATACAGGGACAGAGTTAGAGCATGGGAGGAGTCTGTGACACACCCGTGTCAAGTGTCACCTCCCATGGATTAACTAGACATCGGACCTGCCAGCACTGCTTCAAGGTTGCTATTGTCTCACAGCCCAGGGGATAATGGCTGACGGGATTAGGTGACAGTGAGGGACAAGGGCATGGCCCTGGCATCCGGGCCTTCCTCCTCTGTGGTATGGATCTGTGCCAGATTGGAAGACAGCCACCTGCCAGGCCCCACGGGCTTGAGGAACACTGGCATCCTGACCAGCCTCTGTGCACAACACAGGTACCTGCATTGTCAAACTTAGACCCACCCACACCCACATCTGCCCACAACTGCTACATCAGACACTTGCCATATGCAGACACGAGCGTTGTGACACATGTACACACTGGAGTATGGATGCACAGACATTCAGCCACTAACTACCCTGATGATCTCCAGGGCTGAGATCATAGGTCATAGGATGTGTCCAATGTACATATTTTTCATAGTCATGGATAGTTTTGTGTGACTTTTACATTCTAGCAGGTTATACTCATTTTCAGCACTGACTTAAAATATACACCGTTAACTTAGCTACATGTAAATGTGCACTTGGATTAAAAAGAATCAATTTAAAAACCATGGAGCTACAGATATTGCTCAGTGGTAAAACACTTGGCTGGCTTGCGTGAGGCCCGCAGTACCATAAAGAAAATGAAACTTAGTATTTATTATGATCCCAAGAAAATGGGGGTGCAGATGGGAGACACAGGAGCACTCTGTCCACGTTGTGGGTAAATGGAGGGTTATGTCGTGCAGACACACAGGCATCTCTTACTCATGACCTTCTAGTGCTTATGGTGACCGCAGATCCAAAACCCACTGTACATGGCCAGAAGTTCCCACATTCCATGTTGGCCAGCCCACACCCCAGCTCAGAGACACTGGATGAGCTAGCACTTGTTATGTCTGAGAACTCCCTGTAATGCCAATCATATAAGCTTTACAGCAGCCCTGCTGGGACTGGCATTGGCACATGTGAGGAAAATGAGGTTCCTATGGGTGCCATGATTCAACCAAAACACACAGAAATGAAGAGGCAGAGTTGAGTTGAGCCAAGGCAGGCTAGCTGCAGAGCCCAAGTTTCAAACCCAGCCCTGTGCCCTAATGTGCCAATCAAGCCACTCTGAGCCTCAACTTTCCTGTCTGTGAAATGTTGACGGTCACCTCCTCTGCCATAAGGACTAAAAGAGGTACACTCCTGGGGGCATGGGCTCCACATGAATAGAGACATCTTCAGATTACCAAGACCTGGGGCACAGAGCTGAGGGAAGAAGGCCTTACACAGGAGGTATGCCACCCTGGGCTTCCACCATCAGCTCGGTGAATAGGGGTGACCCCACTTGTTTTTCCCATGGCTTCTGGATGAGTGGGAGCAAGGAAAGAATGGAGAGTAACTATTAGCAGACTCTTGGCACATGTCCTAACCCACCCCAAGCTGGTCTTAGACCCTAAAACCCGTCAAAGGGGACCAAAAACCACATGTTCATTGGCTACAAAAAGAGACAGAGACACTGAATTGTGTGTGAGTCTTCTTCCCGTTTATTACTGAGGCCCATCAGGCCTCTTACTTTCTCCTAGTCACAGGAAGTAGCCACTGGTGACAGGGCCAGGCCCATCTGGCTCATATGTGGGTTCCTCTGCTGGTACAGAACCGTGGCAGTTGAAGGCAGTTGTCAGAGTCTTACCATGGTCATTCCATCTTCAAGCCCAGCACCAGGGCACCCTGATGGGAGAAGAGAGCTGGGTGAAGCGGGGATTAGGAGTGATGAAAGAAGTCACCCAGGCTCGGGAACAGATGGAACCAGCCATGGCTAGGAGATGGGGCAACACTATATAAGCAAAAGTCCTTGTGACCTGGAAAGTACCTTTGCCCCTCTGAGTCTTAACTTTCTCAACTGTTAAATAGGAACATGCCTTGCCACCTTCTAGAGTCTTAACTTTCTCAACTGTTAAATAGGAACATGCCTTGCCACCTTCTAGAGTAGAGAGAGGGCACGAGAGAAATGTCTACTTAATACTCTATGCTCAAAGTCCAACATGCAACGAGAAGCTTGTATTTATTGAGCACTTACTATATGGCTTCAGGTTCAATGCCTCAGAAATCAGGACGGCTCTATGAGGTTGATGTCCACATTTTCACCCCCATTTAAACCCAGAAATGGGGGAGGCGCATAGAGAGATCGTGGTGACAGCAAGAGAGTAGTAAAATGAAAGCTAGGGCCCCTGTTCTGGGACTGGGGGATTACAGTGGTGGCCCTCCGCCTTCTCCCACCCTTTCCCAACAGTTGGCCAGAAGCCAGCTCTTGCTAATCTCCCATTGGCCAAAGTGTTAACTGACATGACCACCCACAGCCCCTCCCTTACCTCTACTATATCCAACTCAGCTAGGTTGTAATTGATAGCCAGAAGGTCTGGGAGTGGAAGCCCAACGTGGAGTACATCTGAGAAATAAACACAGGAAAACTGCTTGGCAATCAATTAAGAAGCTGCCTAGAGCTGAATGGTGGGAATTAGTGTCATGATCTATTCATAATGTCCGTTGGCTACACAGGCAGAGAGCATCTATCTACCTTGTGTTTACATCACAAGCCAAAATCTTGCTCACTATGGGAAGTCAAGGTCAGAGCCCAAATTATGAGATGGGCTTTTGTCTCCAAGGTGACATTAAGCCTACATTGGCCTCAATGTTTAGGCATTGGTCATTTACTCCCAAGGGTTTGAGACCACACAGGTGGACGCCCCTTTGGTGCAGTGCATCCTGATTCTTGGAGAAGCCTCACCATTCACCACAGGGATATAGGCCTTCTGGAGATAATCAGTGATGAAGCCGGTTAACTCCGTCTCCTGAAAAAGAAGCGCAGGGAAAACCCCCAACACAGTTCAGCGCCCCTCCTCAACCTAGCCTCACCTAGGCCTGGGGAACACAAAAGAGAACACTAGGGAGGGACAGCAAGCAGCTTGGCTAACCAGCCTCAGAGTTGGGGGCTGGGCCCCCGCCATGCTCCTAATCCCTGTTCAGGTGACATGCAGGGCAATGGGTCTTGGTGCAGGAATGGGGATATTCAGGAGGCAGGAGGGGGACTCAGAAAGGTAAGGGTCTTCTCCAAGGTCAGATAGTGTGTCAGGAGCCCCAAAGCATGTGAGTGTTCTTGTTCTGTTTACTCTGGCTTCATTGCAGAGCCCATCCCCTGCAGGCTCAGTGTTGCCTTCAGATGGCTAGGCAGGAGCACTTGGAACACTTACATTGAAGTCACCAACTGAGGAAGACTTCCGGGACAGGCTCATTAAACTGTAAAGGAGAGGGAAGGATGTGGAAAGAACCCCTGAGAGAGGGACTCCTCGGCTTCACAGGCCCCTGCAGGTGTCCTCTCTACAGCCTGTTTGCACACCATCTGTGATGGCATGGTGACCATCACCCATTCTGTCCCCATGGCTCACATCCCTCCTTAATGGCCTCTCATGAACCCTGCTCTTCCAAATTCTGGGTCCTTGGTCAATGTTCACAACTCAACAGTCCAGACTCAGATCCTTGAAGGACACAAGGTAAGTCCTTCTTTTCCCCTCCCCAACACAGCTCCCAGTAGACACTAACACATACCAGCACCAGAACAGGCCATGGGCAGTCATCTGGACTCTGCTGGCCACACTTCATCTTAGCACAAGACTCTGAATCTCTACAGTTGTTTTAAGCCAGCCATGTGAGCTAACAACCCACAGCAGAAACAACAGCCCAGGACCAGGCCACCCAAGCATTCCACCTCTGAGTAACTATGGTTGATCTAGCCTTGCCTTCGTAACCCAAACTAGACTCCAAGCCTTGGTGACTATGAGAACCACTGGACCAGGGCATCTCTTGCTGTTGGGATCCCTTTACTATCTGGTAGGAGAGGCTGACTGAGAATTTAGGCAGCAAAGAGCTCAGCAGAGGAAGGGGAGGAAGGAGCCAAATTCTCGAGAACTTTGTGTGCCTGGATTCCAATGTCCATGAACCGAAAGATTCCCTCTCAGGCTGAAAAGCAGTTCCAGCTGGAACATTGCCTCTTGCCATTGAAAGACACAATTCAATCCATATGAATTACTGAGGCAAGTACAGGAACCAGTGAGTGGCTGTGTTTAAAACCAGGAGTCCTTTCCCAGAGAGTGTAGGAATGAAGCAGGATAGTGGAAGTAAGGTGTATGGCCAGTGCTTCCCTAGAGAAAGTACATAGAGCTGAAGTAGCCATTGAGCTGGGCCCTTGCTCATTTGGAAGAATTGACAAAGGCCTATGAATGGAGGGGACCAAAGTTCAAATCCAAATTCACTACGGAAGAGCAAAGTAGAAGAGTGAGGGCAGAAGATTTGAGAAAGGCTGAGTGCCAAGCTAAGATTTAAGATAAGACCATGTAGGCCCTATGGAGCCATTGAGGGTTCTAGAGCAGGCTACATGACAAGAGCAGCTTGGTAGTGTGGGCTATGGTGGATGGATCTAGGTGAGAACCTGGAGTTGGAAACCAAGAGATATCACCAGAATGGACAAGGGGAAGGGTAGACAGTGGTCTGGGAGTGTGGTAATAGTGGCATAGAGATGCCCTTGTCCACCAGTGTATGTTATAAGTGGTATGAAGAGATGGAGGGTGTCAGGTGGGGAATAGAACCAGGGCTGCTACAGGGTTGTCATCATAGGCCCAAAGCTCATACCTGTCCAGAGAGGTGACCATCTGCAGCCTGTTCTCCTGCACTGAGTAGTGGATTTCCAGACCAAGGTGCTGACATAGGGAAGGGAGCAGAGAAGGTAGTGGGTCCTCCATCGGCACTTCTGCTTCCTGTCTTGTCCTGCAACTGAACCCAGCAGCCTCTCCACAACCCTAGCCCAGGATCCTTGTCTCTCCTTATCCTGGATCAGCATGAACCTTCATAAGCACCTGACCCATGACTGATGTCTGTACATGATGATAACAGTTCTGGGCCTTCGCTCTCTAACTAGGGTGTCCCCAGGCTTCTCCCCTGCAAAGCTACTGCTCAACCCTTCAAACATCTCTCAGCCAACCCTTGTGGGGTTTCTTTAGGCTTCCACAGTTCTCCTGGAGAAGACTTTATTGTCTTTGAGGACTGAGAGGGAGAGAGGAGGCCCTCAACCACCACACAGCAGGTGACAATGCCTAAGGTCAGGTCACTCCATCTCTGTCTTGACTCTCAGCTAAAATCCTAGCATCCTCCATCCAGGGAGCATCTTCAAGGTGAGGGTAGCTACCGATGGGCCCCACTCACAGTCTCCAGAAGGAAGAGTGACTTTGGGTGCTTGCCATGTCGACGCTCTACAAACATCTCCAGGCTGCCATGGAGGTGCATCAGGCTCTTTCCAGCCTTCATGGTGACCTTGGGGGTTTTGCTTATCTTGACCTTGATCAGCAAAGGCTTTGGTTTGTGGTAGCTCTTGGCTACCTGCAAAGACCAAGGCATGCTCTCAGAGCCAGCCCTTGGACTTCAGCCCAAGGGTGTCTCAGGAAGTAGCTGGTTTCTGCTGGAAGTCCAATGTGCAAAGACCTGGCTGTGTGCCTCTTAGGAAAGGAAAGGAGCAAAACATGACATTTTAGCTATTTCTGTGATGCGCACAGGACTCACAAGATACTAGGGCTGAGCTGTGTGTAGACTGAACTCAGAGGGTGCTCTGTGGGAAGTTGTTTCCACAATGGGCAAATGGCATGCACACACTGAGCAGCTGTGTCAGTGTGACTGACAAGCAGCTGTGACTCCCAAGTCAGTCCCCTTTGTCTGGAGGTCAAACTGAGTGCAGTGGCCACAAGCAACTGGGGCACTCACCTGTGGGATGAAGCCAGCCAGTGTCTCAGTGGTTTGCGACAACTTACCAACCTACAATTCAAAGACAAAGTGAACAGTGTGTAAGATCCAGTCACCCCTACATCCACCTCTGTGCCTCAGGAAGGTGGGGCCTCAGAGTCTTCCTTCACCTGCACACAGAACTCTGTGCTCCACTAGGGAAGGAACCTCCAGCCCCCAACCATCATTTACACATTCAAGCTCCCATGGCTCCTGATCCTTTTGTCAAATGCAGAGAAAATGTTGAATGGAAAAGCAGGGAGATAGATGGGAGAATGGCCGGGTGTGGTGGATGAGAGGGTAGGGCAAGTTTATAGACAGGTAGGCAAATGGAAGGGAGGGACAGAAAACAAATGAGTGATGGGATGAGGGAGAGTGGGTAGATGAGTAGATGGGAGCATGGGGGAAGGCACCAGTGTGAGTGATAATGGGTGGGATGGAATGCTGAGTAACTGAGTGGAAACCAGATGGTGCCTGGGAAGAAGATAGATGGACTGACTGGTGAGAGGACGGGTGGGTGGTGAGATGTTGTGATGGAGCAGTGGACAAGGGGGAAAGGATGTGCAGGTGGGAACACAGCTGGATGAACGGTGAGGAGCAGAAAGGACAATGGCAAGAGGTGTATGGCAATGGTGATGTAGAGATGGCTTATCCACCGGTCTGTGGTAGGTAATGGTGATGTAGAGTTACTTATTCACCAGTCAATGGTAGGTAATGGTGATGGTAGAGACGGCTTATCCACCGGTCTGTGGTAGGTAATGGTGATGTAGAGGTGACTGAACCACCTGTATGTGGGGTTGATGGTAGGACATGACAGAAGGATGTGAAGTGGGGAATAGAAGCAGGTCATGAAGACACAGTATGTGAGTGATGATTTGGGTAAAAGTAAGGTAGTAGCTGCCAAGGCATGAGAAATGTAGGGAGAGGGTGCTGAGGTGGCTCAGAGGGTGAAACCTCTTGCCACACAAGCCTTGACCTGATCCCAGTCCCCGGAACCCACACTGGAAGGAAAGAACCAACTTCAAAAAGTTGCCCTCTGACCTCCACATGTACATGGTTTTATTTAATGTAGGTTGGTCACTAAATGGTTGGTTGTATGGATAGTCAGGTGTACAGATGGATAGACACAGGTCACGTGGGCAAAGGAGTGAGCCGCATGCAGGGGCAACTGCCATTGAAACCCCAGGCAGCCTCATATCTTCTATGGTGGTTCTGCATCTCACTCCTGGATCATCCCCAGGGACACCAGGCAGGCAGAGCCTGTCACTCTAAGAGCAAAGCAGTGAAGTGCAATGGTGGCTCACCCTCTTGTCCTTGAGGTTCACGTCCAAGGACTTCTGCAGAAGGGCCAGCTCAGCTGTGAGGAAGGAGGCTGAGAGCAGCAGCTGTGAGCCCTTGGCAGGGCCCTCAGGGAACTCCGGGACTGATCCATCAGTAGCAAGCTGGATAACTTGACTTTCCTGAAGCTGCACCACAGGCTGGGGGTACAATAGGAGGAACACTCAGCCGTGCAGGAAATGAAGCCAGGGGAGTCTTGCTTCTCCAACCACTGGGGCTCGGGTGAGACCTCAGGTCAGCAGGACGTTGTTAAAGCAGAGAGGGCTGCAGGTAGGTTAGATGTGGCTGAAGAAGACAGGAGCATCAGCCACTAGGTCCTGGGCAGTCTCTCTTAAGTGTGTTTAGGTCACCTTAGTGACTCTGACTCTGGCTTGGCCCCTCATATGGGCAGAGCATGATATGAGCTCAATCACATCATTCTCACAAGCAAGGAGAGCATCCCCAACACGGCAGGAGGAAACCACTCCGGGAGGTGACTTCCTGGCCCTCTTATCTGCATTCTTACAAGAGGCTTGCTCATATGAACGAGGACCCAGCTCTGTCACTAACTCACCACAGAGGCCTTTCCCTGTCTCAGTGTCCCCATCTACACAATGTCAGGGCACAGCCATGCCCTGAAAAACACAACCCTGCAAGAAAAGAGACCGAAGCCACCAGCCCTAGCAGCCTCACTTTGAGCAGAGTGAGAGGGAGGTCCTCATAGCAATGCTCCTCCTACTAATCATCTCTCAGCCACCTGTCAGGTAGAAGCAACCCCACCAGCCACACCAAGCCTGAGCTCAGCACCCTGGCCACCCTCGATACTTACACTAAAGTCCACCTGGATGTGGCTAGCTGTGGTGGCTGGTGGGGCTGTCAACGCATATTTGACTGTGCCCATCTGGTTCACAGGCATGGGGTCTGTGGGGAAGAGGTTCAGTTCAGATGGGCACCAGCCCCAGAAGCAGCTAGAAGAGGCAGAAGCAGCCACTGCTCCTGAGCCATCCTGTCCCTGTGTGACCCAAGAAGTGACCTTGGTAATCTGTTTTCTGTTGGCCCAGAGTCTGGGCATTCATTTGCCAGGACTCTTGCAACAGTGATAATATATGTGAGGTTGGAATTATGGGCTGTTCACCCCTGAGTAAAGTGAGGCTGGGGGAAGTGAAGTGACTTCTCCGGGACCCCACTGCTGAGGACAAGAAAGCAGGAAGAAATCTTCAGGCTCAGTCATTAGATTTCTTTCTCCCACCCTGTGAACTTCAAATGGTACAGACAGAAGACCTCTTCAGCAAAGGATTCAGGAATGCCCAGTCAAGACAACTCATTAGGTCGTTGTCAGCAGAGTGGCTGTTATGGAATTCAGGTAGAGAAACGAAAGGACTCAGGCACCCTGTGGGGTTTCAGGCTTCTCATCTAGACAGTGTGTGGACACCATGATCTCATCCCCCTCTTGTCCTAGAAACAGCCATGGGCTTGGGCATTGAAATCCAGCTTATGTGGCATCCCGTGTGGAAGAGGGATGTCCTCACCAGTCAAGTTGACCCATTTCTTGTTCACATACACCAGGACAGCATCGATGGCTGGACACATCTACAAGCAAAGGAGGCACTAGCCTGAGTGGGTTATACACAGGGAGACTCCATAGTAACCCACAGGGAATCCTAAGACCCCCAGCAGGGCAAGGGCTGGAGCTGGGGGGTGGGGGGTGCTGAGACCCAAGTCATGAGACCATCAACAGCAGAGCCTGGATTAGGATCCAGATGGTTGCACACAAAAATTACCAAGGCCTCATTTCCTGGGGCTGGCCTGGGGCTGAGCAGGGTTGTCAAGGCTGAAACACACACACACTGTTGTCACCTCTACCTGTGCTTGTGGCAGACATCACTAGATGATCATTGCACTTCTCCTCCTCAGCCAGCCATAAACACTGAACTTTCTTTAGCCACTATCAACTCATCAAGGTCCCTACTTAAGGGCAAACTCGCTGGATGCCCTGGACACAGCAATTGCACCAAGAAGGGATGGAGGATTGCTCAGTCACTCACCAGGCCAGGGAGGACCTTGCGCAGGGTGCTGTCCACAAACTTGTTGATGGCCTTGCTGAGACAGGCATGAGGGAGGGATGAACAATGTATCAGTGACACCAAGTTGGACAAGGGACACAGTTATAGTTCAGTGGCTCAGGAAAAGGAATGATGGGGAGGGGCAGCGAGGACCACCATGCTCCCCAGACACAGGACCCCTTACTTGTTAGGTAGATTGGTTTTCACGCTGACCAGGATGACTTCACAGCCCTCACTCCTGAACATGGGGGTGCCTGTCTCCTCATCCTTCAGAAGCCGATTGGTGGCTGTGATGTTCAGGACCACATTGATCTCCATGTTCCCTCCTGTGAAGCTAGCAGACCAGGCATACAGACAGGCACTGTCCACATCTCTTCTACAGGGACTGTTATCCCCGCCCTCTTTGCCCACAACCTCAGCATCTAAGAAGGGAGAACCCTACATGGTAAAACACAGGATGGGGCCTTTCCACTCCCCTCTTACTTCAATGAACTCTGACGCATCCGAAACACTGATCTACTGTAATCACCTCCCCAGAGCCCACCTGACCACTCCCTCCACTGCCCAGTCCTGTCCCCTTCTACCAATGACTCTGGTTCAGCTCTGCTTCATCTGGCTCCCATTAAAGTAGAACCCAAGTTTACAATCACCTCAGATCCCCACACCCTAATAATAAACAGTCAGTACTCGTGAATGCACATGGAAGGGGCAAACATGGGGACAGTCTCCTTCCCGCACCAACCTCTTGCCGGTGATGGTCATGCCGGTGGACACACACTGGAAGATGCCCAGTCCAGGTATGAAGTTCAGTGTGATCACAGGTTCCAGGACATCCTTTACCTTCATACTTGGAGGGCAGACATGCACAGTGATGAGAACCGAGAAGACAAGACCCAGACCCTCAATATGCTCCTCCACCACCACACTTGGTAAACGTCTATCCCACGTCTACTAGGGCCATCTGAAACGTAAACCAAAGGCTCGGACATGAACCAATCTATGTACAGAAAACCCTCATGTGTGAAGGGGGACACATGGCTGACTCTATGTGACCTTGGGCTATTAATCTCGTTCCCTCTTTTGTCCTCAAGCACTTCAACAACAAATTGGAAAGATTGGATTGGATCCAGGTTTCTCAACAGTGTCACCTTTGATATTTGGGGTTTAGTAATAACTCTGACCTCAGCTCATGTGTACTAAGAGCATTGTCCTGTTCCTTTGCAAGATGAGACAACCAAAAATGTCTCTAGGCAAATGACCCCTCACCCCCCAGAGACACTGCCACCTCTGGTTCAGAAACACCATTTGAGAATCAGAGTTACCAGGACATGGCACACATACCTCCATCTGCCCATCCTGAGCTCTTGATAGACATTGCTAATCTACCCTATTCAGCTAAATCCAGATAGAGCCTCAGAACTCTCCCGGGACAGCAGTCAGAGCAGCCTCAACCAGCCATAATGATGCTTGCAAGGAGCCTTTTCCTCCCATTACTGGACGACTGTCAACACCTTTCCAGCCCCACCATTAGAATTGCTTCCACTTGATTTCATGTATATTTAACAAACTCAGTTTCTCCTCTAAATGACTCTAGGCAAGAACAGTTCTCGAGGAATGACTGAGGAGTTCCAGGCCAAAGCTGGAAAATGCCTACCTGTACCTGGTGTCCCGCCCCCCATGCCCCCCATGCCTTGTCCTCCCTGTGGACCCCCTGCTTACTTGCTGAGGCCTTTAATGGCCTTTCCCCCTGGCTGTGGATTGCTAGCCTCAGCGGCCATCTTCTCCAGGATGTGGCTCTCTTCCAAGGCACTCTGAACCTCTGGAGGGAAAAAGGTGACAACTGACTCTTAGACAGAAGAGGACAGCTGCCAGGAGGAGGTGGAAAATATTACCTAGTTCTTGGAGGAAGAATGAGACTCTCCACTGGAAGCAGCTCAGACAGAGGGTGTGGTCAGGGCAAAGACAGGGAGGGAAGTGGCAGAGGTGGGGGGGCTGAGACAGTAGTGGGGTTTGGGGGCTGGGGATGTTGAGGCAAGGCTAAGTGAGAAGAGAAAGGAAGAAGGGAGAGGGGCAGGGGAGAGACAGGGGTAAGGGCAGCAAGAAACCTAGCTAAAGTGTAAGGAGATATAACAGCACACCCACAGAGACCTGGAAGGACAGCAGAGTAAGTGACAGAAGGCTCCTCTGGGAGATGGTTACTGTAGGTTTGAGCCCAGCACCAAGAGATGCTGATTTCCCAGTACTGGGGTGTCCAAACTTCTAGTGGTACCCAGTCAGAAACACCCCCATCAGAGCCATAGCCTAATTTTCAGAGAGGGGGCGAATACTGAGTAAGTCGCTATTGACCTCTTACACCTGAGCTCAACTCTTCCACGGAGCTGGGCAGAGCGCAAAACAAGTCATGATTCCTAGAGGAGTTACTCCCAGGTACCACTCTACGCTGCCAGGGAAAATCTGGTCACCTTGTTTGTATTTCTCTACATTTACAGGTACACAAACAACATACACAGGGCACAAGACTTGCCTGGGGTCACAGAGCATGCTGTCAAAGCCAGGATTTTACCCACACCTGTCACCTCCACAGCCCACACATGGGCATCAGTCCCTTCCATTAGAGCAAAGAAGGAACTGGAAGGAAGCAGGGTTTCTGATTCTACATCTAACTTGAGGGCGCTTAGGAAGCTGGCTCATTTTCCCTGGGCCTCCACTTTCCCTTCCGTAGAATGGAAGGCTAAGAGTGGCTTGCTGCTTCCAGACTGACTGCAGATCACAGATTCTCAACCCTGCAGACTTGAGCAGTCATTACCCATCACCTGCCCCATGTCTCCCTGGCCAAGCCCAGGGCCCACCCACTCACCATGGTTCATAATGTCCATGCCCAGCCTCAGAAGAGCCCCAGGGTCAGCTCGAGTGCCAGCCAGCAGGCCACAGAGGACCAGGGTCAGGATCCACAGCATGCCTCCACCTGTGCAGAGGGCATGATTCAGGGAGTGTACTCTCCACATTCCCCTTTCCTATGGCCATAAAGCAATGGCCAGCCTGCCATATGGGCAGTGGGAGGCTCAGCTGCAGACCAGTCTGAGTTCAAATGCAGCTCAGTGCCCTAAGTGCTGGACCCACAGGTCAACTCAAACCCGTCTTCATCAAGTAGTTCTTCCTGCAGGGTGAACATAACCTCCAAGACCCTCGCTTACTCCAGCCCAGCCTCCCTCAGCCCCTGGAGGTCCCCTGAGACATTGTCTTGCCAATAGGGAAACTGAGACACACAAGGGCCTCATAGCCAGAGGACGGCAAGCTGAGTAATGGACTCCTAGCTTGGTCCCTCACTGTTCTCAAGAAAGCCATGCTCTACACTGGCCCTCCAGGAATCCTGCCCTCTACTTACCAACTCCTGAAGTTTTCCCAGCAGGAGCCAAGTGTGCAGTCCTGGTTTGAGCTCTGACTGAAAGGAATTAAGAAGGGGCCACATAGCTGGCCTGTGTCTGCTTAGAGGGTGGCTGCCATCGTGGCACACACAACCCACAAATTTCCCGACCCCCGACCAAACCTCCCCTGGGCATACCTTCCCATCCCAAGTATGAGATGAGCTCGTATCCACTCATTCATTCGTGTATTTGTTCATTAATTCACCCATCCATCATTATCAGTTCCTCTCTTTATTGCTATGGTCATTTGTTCACTCATCCATTCATTCACACATTTATTTATCTAACCATTCATCTATACATTCGTTCTTACATTCACTCCTCCATTCATTCCCTCACTCATCCACTAATTCATGCATTCACTCATTTATTCATCCACCCACCCATCTGTTCGTTCATGCATTCACTCGTCCATTAGTTCATATTCACTTATTTATTAATTCATTCACCCATCCAGCTTCCCCTTATGGCATACTGCTATGAGGTAGCCCCAGCAGACAGTCCTGCCACTTCTGGATCTGAAAGTCAGGAGGGCTAGATGATGAGAAGGGCTAGAGGACAAAGTGGTGAGAGAGCTAAGATCCCAGCTAAGGAGCCTGGGATCCAGAGGATGGAAGAGGCAGAGTCTGAAGAACGGCCCTATAGGTCCCTAAGTGAAAGTGAAATCTGCAAACTCTAAAACCATATGGGCCAGGGGTTCTCCAGCCCCTGTGAATCACATGTATGTGCCCCAAGCAAGCACTCATGGCTGTCACTCCAGGGCAAAGCTTTCTGAAAGTTGTCGCAAGGCTCTGTGCAAGGACAAAGGAGCTCCGAACAGTCTCCTCCAATCTCAGCCATCCCACAGGCGGTCAGACAGCCCTGCTGGAAGACTTCCCATTCCCAGGCCAGGGCCAATGCCATGCTTCACTGTTGGCTCAGGGAGAGTTTTCACCATATTATAACAAAAAGGCCATGCTCCCACTCAGCCTCAAAGTCCTCAAACAATAGGAACTAACCACTGTGCTGCCCTGCTGCCCACTCCAGCCCTTGAGGCCCAGCTGAGCTCTCCGCCTCCATAGCTCAGACTAGGCTTCCCTCCTTCCTCTCCCTGGGCCCCTGGATGGAGCCACAGGGGCCTGCTGACTCTGCTGCCCACTTGGCCACCCTGAGCTCTGTGTGTTTAAAGACAGCAGTGTTCAGGGGCTATCTGTGAATGAGAGCATCAGACAGGGGACAAGGTCATAGACACAAGCCCTACACCCCCATTCACTGAACAGCTACAGGTAAGTTCCTTTCCCTCCGCAGCCTCAGCTTTCTCATTTGTAAACGTCAGTCACCAACTTGAGCGGATGACACACTCAAGGAGGAGCTGCAGGTGGGCGACTGTCCTTACCGTGCCAAGCTTGGGGAAGTCCTGCAGCTGACAGCCCCTTGCCTCCAATCCTGCGACGAGGGAACCCTTATATTCTGGAGCCTGATTAGCTGCTTGGATAATTAAGGGCTTAATAAGGGGTAGATAATTATCTAGAGTCACAGAGAACAGGAGCCCCAGAGCTCACATGAGCAATTGTTCTGTTCCAACACAAATAGCACAGAAGAAGAGGGTGGCTGGGCAGCCCAAGGGCTGCACTAAGAACAGTATAAGAGACAGATGTGACTGTCCCAGAGGACACCAGGCCCCTGGTGCTCCCTCTCTCTAACTTATACCTTTCCCAAGGTTGAACACACAGTAAGTACACATTCATGACTTTAAGCAACACTTATTGAGCACCTACTGTGTTCCAGGCCTATGCAGGGCACTGGGATGAACACAGTGTTTGTGACAGTTGGGGTTCCTATCCCAGAAAGGGCACTGTGCAAGTCACCAGCACAAGTCCGCATCGTTCCTGAGGGAGGTAAGGCAGATAGACGCCACTAAGCCAGGGGGATGGGATATATGGAAGGATAAGATGCTATGGGGACTGGGAGATCCCTACAACCGAGATGTTGTCACTGATCCCCAAGGGAACCAGGTCTCTGGTGGACAGGTGCAAAGACCAAAAGATACTTGATGGACCTGGGGGGAACTGTCCCTGAGGTTCCCTTCTTGCAAGGACTTGAGATGATGATCATGTCAAGTATCCTAGGAGGAACCCTCCTAGAAGTTGTATAGGGACATGATAAGGGAGTCCAGTGCCCATGAAGGCAGAAATGACTCCAGGGCCATAGGCCTCCAGGTGCCCAGCTTCAACTTTGGTCCCCAGGAGTTCCTGGGAAGGCCTAGCCTGGGGATAATTCAAGGGTCTCTATGCTTGGTGAACAATCTGAAGAGCTAATGAGGCCTTGGGTTTTCATGTTCCCCCCTCAATGAACCCACAGTCTGGAAGTTTACAGGAACCACTATGCCCATGGGCACATGGGGCCCTGAGTAGATGAGACCTGCTGAGATCATGGCAGGGTTGACACAAGGCAAGAGCTGGCTCCAGAAAGCCTGCCCAGGCTCCATCTTGGTCTGCAAGGTTCAGCGAGCATCTCTCTTTTCCTACACCTGCACTCCATCACACACAGAGAAGCCAGATGGCTCAGTGTCTTGAGCCCACAAAACGCCCACTGCCCCTCGACCAGACTGGGCACTTGAGAAGGTAAAGGACGGCAAATGGAAGGATGCCATGTGTCTTGTGGGAAGACACGAAGCCCTTTGCGGGATTAAGGGCTTTGAAGCCCCATCCCAGCTGCTGTCCTCCCAAGTCATGTTGCTCTGGCAGATCTCTCTATCTCCTTAAGCTACAATTTCCTCCAATCTAAGGGCAGAACTTTATGATTCAGTGATAAGCAACTATCTCTTGATCAGCTCAACTGGGCCAGAGTCAAAACTACCTAGAGAGGTAAGCACTTTGACAATATCCCCCTTTTTTCATACAGAGAAACTGGGGCTCAGACAGGACAAGCCATTTGCCCAAAACACACAGCAAGTTGGTGTCCTGGCTAGGAGCTGTCTGTGTCCAAGAGCTCCAGACCCATCCAAAACCTGCCAAGGCTCACCCAGTGGGCGCCTGCCCACCTTTCTGATATCCCTTCACTGTGTCCTCTGCCGGGACCCTTACAACTTGTCCCATCGCTGCTCCAAGTTCAGCCATCCTTCTCAGCCAGTGGGACCTCCTCCTCCAGAGAGCTGCCTGTGTCTTTCCTCTCCCTCCTCTCAGACCCCCCAAGGCTCCACATCCTCTTTCCTTCCCCTCCGCGCGCTCGAGGACCCAGCAAGGGCAATTCAAGCCCAGCAGCCCCCGTCCACTCCAGATGGCTCCTGCACGTGGCTCCAGCACAGACACGCAAGCAATTCACACCTTGCAAACGTACTGTGCACCTGCTGTACGCTGAACTCTGGGAAGGGTCAGAGCAGGGGATCGAGTGTGAAAGAAGCCTCTGCTATCTAGCTCATCTACTCCAATAACCACAGACTGCAGTTGAAGGACACCAGAGTGACCTGGAAAGAGGCTTGAGGACTAAAGGCTGCAGGACCTAGCCTCTGTGACTAGGAGCTGGTGCCCAGAAGATATCAGGCTCTGGCAAGCATAGCCACAAAGAGCAGAGTGGCAGCAAAGGCCTCGGGGACCTGTGTGGGCTCCAGGTTGAAAGTTAAAAGGGGACCGTGCAGGGGGACAATGGCATGTTTGTCGACGAGCTGAACCTGAGCTGCTCTCTGCTCCATGGTATCGTGTAGCAATTTGCCACCACTCTGCTCCGAGGCATCCATCTGCTCTGAGTGTGGGCCTCCTCAGCCTCTGCACAGCCTCAGTCTCCACAGAGTGGTGAGGCTTCCTGCTGAGAGTGCCTATTCGTGTGCTCTGTGGTTCTCTCTTCCACTGGTCCCACCCTCTGGCACTCACCATGCCTCTCACCACCCAGTACCCGACAGGCACCTGACTGAATACTTGCAGGCTGGCATTTAGGGATCGGGCCAGCTCCTTTTGAGGAGGCCATGAGCATCTTTCTGGATATGAGAGTTTGATTGGTTTTATCCTTTTCCTTTCAAAGAAACATGTTCTAGAACTAGGTATGTCATGAATACAAAGCCTGGTGGGAAGAAAGGAATAATGGAATAAGCAGATTGGTAAATTGATGAGAAGGAAGATGATGGATAAGGAAGGGAGGGGGAAAAGTAT
Source organism: Cricetiscus sungorus (assembly GCA_030556225.1). NCBI lineage: Eukaryota > Metazoa > Chordata > Mammalia > Rodentia > Cricetidae > Cricetiscus > Cricetiscus sungorus. The sequence continues at coordinate 16,448,030 of JANBXA010000391.1, forward strand.
GTAGATGGATGGATGGATGCAAAAATGAATATAAGGGTGCATGAACTGATAAGCAGATAGATGAACAAATGAAATGAACTGATGGGTGGAAAGATGGAGGGATAGTTGTGTTAGTAGGTGGATTGGGCTGGGCAAGGTGGCACACACTGTAATGCCAGCACTTTGGAAGGTAAGGCAAGAAGAAAGTCATAAATTCAATGCCAACCTGGACTAAATAATTACAGTAAGATAGATCTTGTCTTTAAAACAACGAAAATACAGATGAGGTGGATAGATGAAAGGACAGAAAATGAAAGGAAGAGAAGAGAATGATGGGCAGGTTGGATCCTGCATACTGAGCTCATGCCCTTTCTCTATGCCATTAACTTCTTTATGGGCTTGGGTTGTGTTGCGGCTTGGATGTGAACTTTCTAAATGTTCCCCACTCTCAACAGGAGCTGCTCCTATCCCCATGCCTTCCCTGCCATGATGGGCAAACTCTCTTCCTGTAAGTTGCTTTGGTCAATCCTCCCCTCGAAGTGAGGAGAAAAGCCACAAACACAGTGACATCCTGGAGTTATGTCTCCCCAAACCCCAGCTTAGGGCAGAGCCTACACAGTAAATGTATAATTATAAATTAATTAACTGAGCAACCCCCCCCTCCAACTAAAAGACACTCTGTCCTGGGTGGAATCACGAGGAAGGATTTTGTAGCCTGCCCTTTTTACTCTTTCATCCTGATTTCCTATCATCACCAAGATGGAGCTGGGTCTGCTCACTCCCTGCCACTCTTGAGTACACACATGACCTTGGGGTAAGTAGGTGGGTGGAGTGGCACCACCCGATCCATCAAGGCTTTGCTGGCTGATGTTGAAAACCCAGGCACCTTCTACTTCCCTTGAAGAAACACGCAGAACATGAGCCCTGTGTTCAGCCAGGAAGGAATCCATGGCTTAGAGATTAGCCTATCAGGGAGAAAGATCACAAGGTTTAGCTTGCAGGTACTGAGTCCCTAGCTCTGCCCAGCCCGTGTTGCATGAGTCCCTGAAACTCTCCAGCGAACAAGACATACAAGACACGTGCCTGAGAGCAGAGCCCAGAAGCAGGTCTTGCTTCCTTGAATAAAAAGCTTGCTTGTGATGAGAAAGCCGAAATTGGAAAGGGTGCTTGAAAAGATTGTGAACTTGTCGCCTGAAATTTGGGAAACAGGGGAACAAATGTGCATAGAGGATGCTGGTAAATGGAGGGGGCACTGGACATACTCGAGAGATGCTGGGAAGATCATAGTCCTAGATCTGTCCAGCTCTGGAACTGTGGGTGTGTCCCCCCACCTCACTAGACATTAGTATCTTCATCCATCAGAAGGAACTCAGAGCATGCCTGCCTACTTGTCTCACATGGGTCATCTGACCTTCTAATAGCAAGGCAGGGAATGCCACCAGGCAGAGGCATAGTGCCTGCCCATGTACTACTCAAAATCTTTAGCTCATCCTTGTCACTCTCCAGGGTCCTCTTTCAGAACAGGAGCTTCCTGGTCCAGGAGTGAGAGTTGGCAGGCATCGTCAGCAGACATAGGCTCCCATCCTCTTTGGGACGGCTTGGGAGGCTCTGGAGATAGCCAGGGCCCAGGGGCAGCACAGAATGTTGGTCTCATGTACACAGCATCAATTGGGAGTTTCAACTCAAGAGAAGATATTTAATGCTGAAGTGAGCAGGTCTGCACAGCTTGTAGCCAGTATCTTCCTCCTCCCCAGGAGGGACACAAGAAGCAGGGAGGAAACAAGAGAGAGACCCGTGTCCAGCAAAGATTAAGCAGCCTAGAAGGCAGTCTGGCTTGCTGATGATGATTCCACATGGTTCTGCCTCAGTGTCCCCAGACTTGGGGAAAGAAGGCTCTTGAATAGCTGGCCCTCCTCATAATCCTGGCTCAGCGCTGGTAGGCAAGTCCACTGGATATCACAACATAGCCCTGGAAGACCAAGAATAGCATAGGCTAACTCAGAGGCCTATGGAGGACCCCTGGCTGCCCCTTCAACTTGTCTCTGGGTAGTGTTCTCATCAGGAGAGGCCATCACCTCGCTGGCCCTCAGTCTCCTACTCTGTCAATTTAAGTAGCAGCATTTGCTAGGCAGTGGTGGTGCACACCTTTAATCCCAGTACTTAGGAGGCAGAGACATGGATTAATGTGAGTTCAAGGCCAGCCTGATTTACAGAAAGAGTTCCAGGACAGCCAGGACTACTGTTACTCAGAGAAACCCTGTCTCAAAAAAAAAAAAAAAAAAAAAAAAAGCAGTAACAAAAAAGTTAGCAGCACTCACTTCACAAGGCAAGAGGTGGGTCAGCATGAGACTGCCAGGCATAAAGCCTGTGCCATTGTTGTTTCCTGACCAGGAGTGAGCCTGGGTTCCTACTCCAAGCCCCAACTTCCCTAGCAGAGCCAGGCATTGTCTGTACCTCATATGCTCTCCACACTGCACTACTGAAATGAACACACCTGAGTGCTGCTCACCATCCATTTGTCATTCATCTATCTGTCCACTTGTTCATTCATTTATCAAGCCTACACTGAGCCTCTACCATACACCAAACCCTATGGAAGATGCTGAGGATTCAACAGAGAACAAATGAGACCCTGTCTCCATAGGTAGCTCAGAGTTAGTGGTCTAGTCTAGCAACCATTAGCCTCATGTGGCTAACACAAGTAATGTTTTTTAATTAGGAGAGGGAAGAAGAGACTTCAGTCTAACCTCAAACTATCTATGTAGCCAAGGATAATGTTCTGATCCTCTTGCCTCCATCTCCCAAGTTCTGGGACTGCAAGCATGTACCACTACAGCCTGCTAAGTTTTTAAAAATTAAAATTCAGGTCTTCACTTGCAAAGTCCTATTTCAACAGTCCCATGTGCCAAGTGACAGCCTTGGGCAATGCTGATTCAAGTCACTTCAGAAAATTCCATCATGCTAGGCTCAGCAATGGAGTATGTATTGTGGCAATTCCCAGCAACAGTCCCAATTCTTCTGTGTTTTAACTGTCCTCTTTTTTATCCTTTTGTTTTTGCATGTCTATGTGTGTGGTTTGCATACATTGCATATATTCACATTCACGTACAAGGAGGCTAGAGGGTGACATCTTATGACTTCCTTGGTTGGTCTCTGCTTTATTTACTGAGGTGGGCTTCTTGATGAACCTGGAGCTCACCCTAGAAATCCCTGTCTCTGCCTCCTGGGTGCTGGGATTACAGTTAGGCCATCACACCTGAGCAATGTGACTACTGGGACTTTAAAGCAGAATCTTCACACTTGCACAGCAAGTACTTATCTACTGAGCCATTTCCTCGGCCCCTAAGCTATATCCATCTTCGTGAGAGTAGATCATCATGAGGCCGCCAAACTTCAAGAACTAGGGTGAGCATCTTACCTGAACAGACAATGGCAGGCCCCATTTTGGACCCTTGTCCCATTTCCTGCCCTGTGCTCAGCCCAATGAGAGAATTTGCTCTGAGTTCCTGGGTGAGACAGGAAGACATCATAGGGGGTCGTCCTGGCTGTGTCAGGATGAATTTCATCCTGGGCCTACGATTCCAGACCCAGGGACAATAATCACAGAAGGCTCAGGAAGTTGCCAAGTTCACCCAGCCAGCTGCAGAGTTGCCTATATGCTGCAAGGAACCTCTCTGCCATTCACCTTAGACACAAAGGGGGCCAATCCCATCTCAGGACACACGATCATGAAACAGCTGAAGACCTGAAGTCTCCATTATGAGGTGTGATGAGAAAGGGGGAGCCCCTCCCACCATGGTCTCTCAGGTCCTGACTCTTCCATCTCATTACAGTTAAGGTTTCTGGGATGCTCTTGGAAGATGCAGGATGAACTCCCAGAGGGGCAATGCTTCCCTCCTTATGAAGAGGTTCCCTGGTCACTCAGTGGCTCTCACCTCACAGACGGAGACCTCTGAGTGGACATAGTGGAGATTGAGCACACTAGGGAGGGCAATCCCCATGCCCAGGAGAGCTGCATTGAGACAGAAGTGTCCAAGTTAGTCAGAAGGAAGAGACCCACCTGCAGCCAGCCCTGTGCTGGGAGCTTGAGAACACTGTGAAATCTAGAACAGGAGGTGGGATCACCCTCATAGCACAGAAGGGGAACTGAGACGGCACCAAGAAACCATACATGTGCCAAGAGGCAAAGGCAGCTGGTCCTCCCCCCAAAGCTACCCCCTTAGTCTTTGAGCCTGAGAGGGCTTGGGGACTTGGACAGGCACAGAGGATGTGGGTTGAAGAGGGCACTGAAGGGACCACAGCAGTGGGAGCAGAACTCACCATTGAAGTGATCCAGCAGGGGCTTCTGGAATACGGTGCTTATGAGTGTGTACACTTGATCCATCTGCAGCAGTGGCCAAGGGTTGGGTGAGGGTGGAGGACCAGCCCCCCAAAAAGATGAGGAAAATGCAGTCAAACACAGATAGACAGGCATCAGAGGCACAGGAAGAGGAGGGAGGGTAGATCCCAGCTGGATCAGCCCAAAAGTCAGGCAGCCCAGTGACAGCTCTAGTCCTCACATCAGAGTTACCACAGGAGGGGTGGCCAACAGACTGCCCGATGATAGATGGAACTGGCAGCTGGCTGGAGGGCTTAGGTCTACTAACTCATAACCCATAGACGCATGGGGATAAAGGAAGGTATGCATGGTGGCAAGAGCCTGACCATATGACATGATGAAGGACTAGCCAGTACCACTGTCACACTGACCAGTGAGCTCTGACTGAGGGCTGAGCTGACGAATCAACTGTTTGTCCACAGGCAGAGAGACAGGCAAGGAAGTGGGAGCAAATGGAGAACAGGAATGTCCCTGTCCCCAGGCATCCCAGGGGAGCTATGGTGGCGCTGAGCTAGGCCATTCTCACACTTCCACATCCCTTCCCAAGGCTTAGGGCAGCCTTAAGCCCACTCACATCAATGGAGCCCACATTGGAGGTGACCACAGAAAGCTGGACCCCCCTGAAAGAAAAGCAGGGGATGGGCTCAGGGTGGGCCAGCTTCCCCTGAAGCTCTCATCACTGTGTCTGAGGCTGCTGGGTCAGAAGGCCCACTTACCCCAGCATAGACGTGGTTCCCCGAAGCTTTGCCTTGGACACAGAAAGCTGAAGGTTCAGGTTCACCATCTGGGCGTGTGAAGAGAGCAAGTCAGAAGGTGCATTGTGAAGCCTTCTGCCCCTCCCCGACCAGGGCACACCACACCTGTTTACGGGGCTGTCTAAGTGTCAGCTTGTGACCTGCACTTTACAAGCAACAACAGCACATATAGGACAGGTGGGGCCCCTTCCCTTCCCCGAGGAGACCCTCCAGGAGCAACCAGACAGGAGCTTTCCAGAAAGAGGAGGCTGTCACAAAGGCAGAGAGTGATGGGGACCTTCTTACGCAGGATGGCCCAAGAAGGCTGCTCTGAGCAAGGCTTCAACTCTTAAGCTAAGAACTGAAAACGAAGAAAAAGTAGTCATGCCAAAAGCAAAGGAAAGCGGCTCCATGCGGAGGGTTCCACATGTGCCGAGCTCCTGAGGCAGAACGCCCTGGAATGTTCAAGACATAGATGTGGGGGCTGGGGAAGTAGCTCAGCGGTTAGGAGCACTGGCTGTTCTTTCAGAGGACCCATCCACAATTCCCAGCACCCACATGGCAGCTCACACCTGTCTGTAACCCTGAGATCTGACACCTTCACGCAGACATACACACAGGCAAAATACCAATGCAAATGAAATAAAAATTATCTTTAAAAAGAGATAGGTATGAATAAAGCAAAGCGAATGAAGAGAGCACAGAGCAGGTAAGGTCTCGTGGAGCGTCACCCCAACCCAACCGGTACCACCTGGCCTGTCACTCACCACATCCAGGGAGAAGAGGAGTTGCAAGGCTGAGTTGGGGGATGCAGTGAGGACCTCTATAAAGGGCTGCAGCTGCAGAGTGGAGTTGTTGGTGTGGAGTGTGGCCACGGGCGTGGCACCCAGCTGCACCTTGAGTACCACAGGCATGGGCTTTGGAAACTGGTGGGCCACCTGGGACATCAGACAGGGAGGGGGAGAGGGTTGTACAGGCTCCTGATTGTCAGTCTTCCATGTTGCATGTTGATAAGCCACCACACACTATACATGACTGAGATCAGAGGTGGGTCCAACCCAGGCCTCGGGACCAGACTTGAGCTCCTCTGGCGGGATTCTTCAGCTGGTGTTTTGCTTTGATTTTAAGCAATATTTGCTATACACCCTGGCTGGCTTTGAGCTGATGATCTTTCTGCCTCTCAAGTGCTGGGGTTACCAGTGTGTACCACTGACACTCAGCTAGATCTTAGAGGCAAGCAGGGAATCGGGAAGAGAGTGAGATGGCCCAGCAGACTCACTGCAGGCAGAGGCAGAGAAGAGAGTCAAGCTGTCTGGGATGGGCATTCCTTAAGCTCAGGAAGGGCAGGTACTGACCACCACCCCCACCCAAGGTAGATGGAGCTCGTAAAGGCCCCACCCAACCCCTGAGCCTCTGGCCTACAATGAAAAGAAGTCACCTACCTCAGGGATGAGCTGGCCCAGCATGGAGGTGTTCAGAGGGTTGTTCTTTGAATTCTGAAATCAGTCCCATCATGACAGGATTTACGGCAGTTTCACAGCCAAGGCCACCATTTGGCCTCATGGGGAGGGTTCTTTACCCACGGGGTCCTTCCAAGGGCCATCGTGTAGCCCCAGCTCTACTACCCACTGCCCATGACTCCACATCTAAAGGATGTCCCCAGAATAGGCCACGGGGCACCCTGCCACAGGACCTGAATGACAGGCCCAGCCCTCACCAGCTGCCCTGTGATTTCCAGGTTGAGGGAACCAGCCTTTTGCAGCATCAGAAGGGCACAGTCGAACAGGTGCTGGGAGAGCCCCACAGTTGCCATGGCACCTTCATCACCCGAAGGCCATGGCAACACAAAGGGGTGAGAACCATGCATGGGCAGGATGATGGGCTTGCCAAGCAGGAAGAGAATAGCCTGGAAAAGGCAGGGGTATAATGCAGGGTATCAGGAATGGCAGGCCTATGACCGACCCAGGGCTCCCAGGGACTAGCCTAGCAGTGAAGACTTGGGCCCCACTCCCACCTGGTGAACCAGCCTTCTTCCCTTCACCCCCTACCCTCTCAGGACCCTTCCAGGACATCAAGGGTGCCAGCACCAGGCCGACCAGGAGGTACTTACTCTGACATCCATAGACATATAGTTACTGGTGATGGTGGGCCCACTGATCACAGAGTAGCGGATCTGAGACTCAGGGCCCACAGGACTGAGCCCTTCATGAGAGCAGAAAGACATTGATCACTAGGCCCTCACTGAACCAGCAAACAGTTACCGATGACCTTTCTTAGCCACAACCAGGCCACAAAGTCATAAGCCCAGCTAGGCCTCCCTTGAGGCCTTGGCATGCAACCAAATCTGCTACAGGTACTCAGCCTGCTGATTGGTTGAAACACAATTCTAACAGGTTTGTTTGCTAATGTTCCAATCAGCGAATGACTATTGAGTCCAAATTTACAGAAGAAGGCTCAATGCAAGCATAAGTACCATGTAATGGGGGCAAGAAGGATTCACAGAAAAGAAGTGAGTTCCCACTGGTCAGCCAGGCAAGTGACTTCCAATGGCACTTTTCTTATTCACCACAGAGTCCACCAAAGTTATTTCACTGCACACACAGTGGGGTCAGTTCATTCTTGCCTGAGACTGCGTACACAAGTCAGTCTGCTCCCAAAGCTTTGGCCTCTCCACCTGATCACATGTCTCCTTCAGGAACTCAAACACCAGCACAAGGACACACAGTTCTAACTTCATACAAAGCCTCAAGGCAGCTCTCAGAGACACACAGCCAAGAGGCCTGGGATGGGAGCTACTAACATGTCAGAATACTCTGCCTGTGAAGATTGCAGAGGCTGCCAGTGCATCCCCAGAGATGACTGCAGGCATGGCAGGCCAGAGCTAGCAGTTAGGAGAGCCTAATCCAGCCACAGTTCTACCCTCAAAGCCCTAGATGGCGCACAGTTTGTTTTTTGTTTGTTTGTTTTTATATGTTGGGTGTGCACAGTTTGTTGTTTGTTTGTTTCTTTGTTTGTTTTTATGTTGGGTGTCTTGCCTGTGTGAATGTCTGTGGATGCCAGAAGAAGGTGTCATGCTGAATTCCCTGGAACTAGAATAACAGACAATTGTGAATTGCTATGTGGGTGCTAGGAATTGAACCCACATCCTCTGGCAAAGCAGCCAGTGCTCTTAATTGTTGAGCCATCTGTCCAGCCCCAACAGCCCAGGTCTTCAGTGGACATACATGTGTATTTTGAATATCTATTCATATACTTTTATATATCCATTCACTATAAAATATCAATTAGGGGTCTATCATATGTGCTTTGTATAGTTTTGTTATAGTTAAGCATGTAAATATGTATTTAATACTATATGTGAAAATAGATTATGTGTTAAAATATTTAAAGACATATTGGTAAGTTTATGTCTCTCTTCAGCTTTCTGTTTTCCTGTTGTCTCAGATGGGTTTAATTTCATTTTCTCTAATATTTTGAAGATGTTTTTATTGTAAAAGCAACACAGTGTAGCTGCCTTCCTTGTTTGTCAGTGGGTCTCAGTTTGGAGGCAGGAGGAAAGGGAAACAGGAGGGGATTTGGAGACAGGACTGTCCTGTCTCCTGGGTCACCTATCTCTGCTTTTGTCAACACTCTGGACACCACAAAAGTCAAATTGCTGCATGTCTAAAATGAATAAAACATTAGGGTCATGGTGGCTATTTAGAAAATATAGCCAGGCAGTGATGACACACACTTTTAATCTCAGGACTCTGGAGGCATAGACAGGTGATACTCTGTGCGTTCAAGGTCAGCCTGATCTCCATAATGAGTTCCAGTACAGCCAGGGCTACACAGAGAAACTCTGGAGAGAAGGGGAAAGGGAGGGAGGGGGAAGGAAGGGGGGAAGGAAGGGAGGGAGGGAGGGAGGGAGGGAGGGAGGGAGGGAGGGAGGGAGGGAGAGAGGGAGGGAGGGAGAGAGGGAGAGAGGGAGGGAGGGAGGGAGGGAGGGAGAGAGGGAGGAAGGAAGAATATAAGGAAGGTGGAAAATATAGCCCAGGATCCCAGGAAAACTTCTTTTTCAATATTTTCTTATACCACAGTAAAAGACACTTTTGTTACACAGCCTTCTGGAGATATGTGGCCGGCTGACACATCCCTTTGATCTGTGCTTTTTAATGGACTCTAAATAATTGAGGCAATGGAAATGTTAACTTAATTATTCCACATTACACCCTTAAATTTGGGTATCGCTTTATATACTATGAATGCATCCAGTCCTACATCACCGAATCTACAATACATGACCTCACATAGTCATCCTCCAGGGCTAGACACTTGGAGTCCCTCATTAGATCATCTTTTCTATCCCTCAAAGACCAAATGTGAGAACTGGTCTTTGGGCTAAACACAAACATGGGGCACCTTGCTGAAGGTAAGCCTGACGAGGAGGGGGAACACACACTTGCTTATTACACCTGCCAGACCCTGATCCTTGGCCCATGCTGCTTCATAACACCAACACATTCAAGAACTGAGAATTTTCATCCCTATTTTCTGAATGGAGCGGTGTGAATAACTTCCCTAAGGTGACACAGCCTGGGAGCAATGTGACTGTAATTCCAGTGTGTGCCCTTTCATTCCAGCCTAGTTGCTTCATCTTCTTGCCACCTCCTATTTAAGGCAATATGGAGATTGAGTGGAACTAGGGAACTAAGAAATCAAGGAGACAAGATAACTCCAAACTGGGCAGATAGTGGATGGATAATGGATGTGTGAAGAGTGGAAGCAGCCTTGGCTCCACAGAGGACGTGGCTCTAATCCTCTACTTCCCATTATAACCTGGGGTGGATGGCAGCAGAGCCTACATACTGAACTGTGGGTAAAGTCAAGCCCTGCCCTATGTCCCTGGGATAACCCCAGCCTCTGGGTCCTCTGATCCCCCCACCCCACCCCTCACACTGTCCCAGCTTGTATCAACTGAGCATCATTGGGGCAGCTCTGACTGGCAAGGCCAGTCACAGCACATGGAAAGGACACTAGTGTCGAGGCAAAGCTGGTGGGCCCCAAGCAGGACAGCTTCAAAAGTGCTCATGAGGGAAGTAGCAAAGCGCTCGGCAAGCCTCAGACTGAGCAGGTTCTATGAAGGGAGAGGTTGTGAGGGATTTGAAGCAAATAAGATGTCCCCGAATTAGCATGTAACACCTTCTGCAACTTGGTGCTTAAGTTCTGGTGCCTGTGGCTAAGAAGATGGGACAAGCCTGCTTTCCAGCCTTCAGATCCTACCACAGCTAGTCTAAGGAGCCACATAGATACCTTCCAGTGTCCTTAAACAATAGGGCAGGTCAGTGCAGGGACAGTGAAGAATACTGGCATGTGACCCCATGACAGCTGGGGTTTGTGGGTAAGCACCTGGCTCCTTGCACACCAAGGCATTTCCACCCAGTCTCAAAGGGTGTCCCAGTGAGAGACACAGTTCAGCTCATCAACAAACTTCTTCTCCTCCTCCTCCTCCTCCTCCTCCTCCTCCTCCTCCTCCTCCTCCTCCTCCTCCTCCTCCTTCTTCATTTTCATTTTCTGCTGCTGCCCCTCCTCCTCCTTCTCTTTCCTTCTTTTACTCCCGCTCCTCCTCTTTCTCCTTCTCTTACTCTTCCCCTGCTCTGTGTTCCTTTCTGTCACTATCAAGACTCAGAAACCTGAAGTAATGATCTTGCCATTCCCAGGGGATGGGCACATATGTGTCTGTTTTGAGAGGGCTGCAGACCAGCATCCAAGTATCCAGGTAAATGGCATACTTCTTCATAGCTACCTCATGACAGTCAAGGCAAGCCTTAGCCCCAGCACCTCTAGTGACATACACACCCCTCACCACAGTGGCTTCCCTGTGGGGTGCAGGAAGGTTCTCCAACTCTGAGGATCTTTCTCCTAAAATGCTGAGGCTCTGACAGTGAGAATGGCTCTAGATCCTAAAAGCCAGTGGAGCTTAGTTTCTCCAATAGTAACACTCACTGTTTAAACATTTGGTTTTATTTTGATTTTTGGCAATTTGACTTAAAATTGGTAGATTCTAGGATCAATGACTAAGTTCTGGAACCTGGAGGTTGCCAGGCTCTGTGAATAGCCATGTGGTAGGTCAGTGGCCTACCCAAGGGCTTCCTTGTTCTCAGATTAATTGAAAGGAGAGCACTCTTTAGAATCAGAAGCCACAATGAAGACCACACCTCCAGGTCCAGGGCAGGGGCATCTGCTGTGAAGGTTGGCCCAGCCCTCCCACCCCTGGGCTCCAGGTCTTACCAATTAAAGTGCCCAAGTGGACATTGAGGTCCTGAACCAGGCCAGAGACTTGTAAACACAGCTGTGGCAAAAGAGAGGAAGCTGTTGTGAGGGCTGTTTGGAGCTGTGAGTGAGGAGCAGCCGGGCCGCAGGTCTTTGCCCCCAGAAGCCTCCCAGGTGCACAGCAAGCCTTGAGTCCTGTCCTTTTCCTCCTCGAAACAGCTTGACTCCACCCTCTTGGGGTGCTGAGAAGGCAAGAGAAGCTTCCAAAGGCTAGAGAGGAGGACATGGGTGCACAGCAAGGAGGGGACTGCACTGCCAGGGTGCTCATAGCCTGTGGATATTGCCATCACCTCTAGGGTGGAAATGACACACTTCTGCTGCTGCCTCTTACGGTTGGACTGATTCTGGCAGGTCAAGAAGAGCCTATTCCCTGGCTATGGGACATGGGGCTCGTGGGTATCATCTCTCAGCAAGTTAGCTCCATGCAATGATCAGACCTACCATTTCAACCATCACAGCAGACTGGCTCTGCTGTCCCCAGTTCCAAATCCCTCCCCTACTTTAGTATCCTCACCCAAGGTTGACCTGTCTACTGCACAGCCTGTGGGGAGGGGGAATCGGGTTTGTCTTACTTTGCTCCTTCTTAGTTTGTCTCCCCCAAAACATTTTCCCTGCCTCTACCTTCCAACATGGAGTCAGAACTGCCCTGGGGAGATTTGCCACTGTCTCCCTAGCTCCCTAAACTCCACCCATGCCTGGGTATCCCCCACTCCTCCTCAGCACTGCTATATATATATATCACCATCACGTGCATGGACAAACACATGCACAAAACACACACGTACAGTACACCTATATGCATTGAAGTCCATGTACACATATGCACATCAAGATACAATGTCCCCTCCCCAGGGCTTGCAGCCCCCTGCTTATGCCTCAGGCCTTCTGAACTAAGTCATCTGACAGAAGCCCCTTACCTTGTTGCTCAGGTCAACTTTAATGTGCTCCTGCACCAGGTCCAGCAGCTCCTGGGAGGTACTGGGGAAGGGACAGAAAGTGTACCTTTGTGCCCTGGGCATGGCTCTTGGCAGAGCCACACAGACATCTGGGACAGAAGCCTCTGTCCTCAGCCTGCAACCCCAAGATCCCATCTGAGACTTTGCCATGTCCCAGACCATATTAGAACAGTGGTCCCCACTCCCACAGAGCAAATCTTGAGTCTCAGAGAAAGGATCCTTGCTCAGAAAGTTTGGGGAAAAGCCGAGATGGTTGTAGCAGGTTCCAGGCCCAGGAGAGACAGCAGACAGACACTGGACCTTGCAAAAGCTCCATGGGGCCATGTTCTCAGCCAGCTGGCTCCAGAACTACTCGGGTGAGGAGGCGAGGGGAGTGCGTCCCGGGACCATTTGTCACTTTGGCTCTGGGGCCCTGCGATGCTTTGAAGGCCCTCTGCTTAGCTCTGGGCTTCAGTCTCCCTCTGAACTAGGGCATAAGCTGGTGTTTCTCAACAGTGGCCCAGAGGACCTCGTGGCTTTTGGGTTTGATCTCAGGCACAGCCACTTCCCTCCCAGAGGAAGAGCTGTTATCTGTCTGTTTATAGCACTGGGTTTCCTTCTGCAGCCAAGAGGGGCCCTGAATGGCTGAATTTCTGCGCATCCACTACTCTGGGGAAAAGGTCAAGCCTTGCAGGACCAGTGCACTTCTTTTAAGATGTCTCAGTGCTCAGCCACCTCAGATTAGACAAAGCTAAGAGAAGAGCGGGCATAGTGAAGGGGCTTGAAAGTAATGGGATGACAAGGCCTGTCTCGAATTACCTGTACTCTGGGCCTCCATTTGCTTCCTGTGGCATAGGGACCCATACACACCCCTGGCCAGACACTGTGGAGCTCATGGAGACAACTCATGTGACGAGCCAAGAGCAGCATCCACAGAGCAATTGGAGTGGAGCTGCTGTTACCTCACAGGCTGCCTTGAGCAGCCACCTGCCTCAGAGATCGGCTGGTCCTATCCCCCCTCCCATCCCTGGACTGTCCACTTCTACAGGGAGGGGTGGCCTGCAAGGGCTCCAGCAGCCAGCCTGATTGCAGGAAAGTACTAGTTACTGACTAGTGTGTCTTGTTATCTGATACAGAGAAGTGGCTAAGATGCAGGCTGTGTGACAGCAGACAAGTCCCTTCCTCTCTGAGCCTCACTATGCTGAGTCATAGAACAGGTGCAATGGCGGAGTGTCCTTGGTCCTTTGTGACCATTGGACGGAGACTTGAGTGAGAAACTCGGATAATGGTCCCACAGCCTTGGTGTCAGGAATCCCTGAGACTCAGTGCTCACAGGAACCCACCTGTTACTGCCATCCAGCATGCCTGCTGGGCTGAAGAGCGAAGAGCAGGTGGAGATGCTGAGCACAAGGGTCCCAATGGAATCCCGGGCCACGCGCACATCAGCCAGCAAGGCCACAGGCAACACCAGCTCCGTGGGCTCCGGAACTCTGAGGAAGTCAGACCTTAGTCCACCCTGGTGTATGAATACTACGTAGATCCCTGCACCTGGGCCATCCCTCTAGATCCTCCAAACCCCACAGTACAGCATGACTATGACTCAGGCTTTCTATGGCTCCCTTGACAGGGCTCTGGGCCACAAATTGGCTACAGTGAGCCTCAGCTCTCTCTTCTGTGAAATGGACACAAGACTGGTGGTACCTGCTTCTCCAAGACCCCACTCTGTGAGAACACCAGCTCTATGTCTAGCCACAGAGGACACACATAAAACAGTATCTCAGCACTAGGGTGGGGAGGGGGTACCTATTATAGTACCACAGGACACTAATACCATCACAACACAGAGGCACTCATGACATCCAAAAACACTCATCATCACAGAATTAAGGGGCACTCACCATCACAACACTGAGGAGCACTCATCATCACAGACTAAGAAGCACTCATCATCACAGCACTAAGGAACACCCATAACATTAGGGCAAAGCAGTAAAGATAAAGGATTCTCCGAAATGTCAATGTTCAACTGGAGCAGTAAACGCAGTTACACAGAAGCTGCCTGGCTCAGAGAAATAATGCCGATGTTGTAACCTATTAAGCACCTACTCTGTGCTTTGGACTGTGGAAGGGGCCAGATGCCTTAATTAAAGCACCAGATCCATTCAATTCAACACTAACAGATCCCAGCAAGGTTCATCTCTCTCCAGATAAAGAAACTGAGGGTTGGAGAAGTCAAGCAACTCCACCAGCTGCACAGCTATAGGGGCAGGACTAAGGTCTCCAGGGTACTCTCCTGTCTCACTCCCCCAGAGGATGGGAAGGAGCATGGAGATGCCCCCTCCCCTCACTCTTCTCTGGGAGAGACCCTGAAATGTCTGCCCTCCAACAAGGAGACTCACTCACCGAAAGACTTTGACCGTGAAATTGATTGCCGCTGTTAAGTGTACCCCCAAACCAGCAATGAATTTCAAGTGGAGGCGGGGCAGGTGGACATCCAGAATCTGAACCCTGTAGGGTTGGGATCCAAGGGACAAGGGAACTCCCATTAAACACAGAAGCAACTCCAGGGATGCTTCCCTGAGCCAACCCCACACGTGGCCGTTATAAAGAAGGGCTCTTTGTCGAGTGGACCATGGGTGGGTGAGAGAGGTGGTAAGTGCCCCAGCACAGGAGGCATACAAGCCCCCCAGCTGGTACAAAGGCACACAGAAGGGCCTGGCCTCAGCCAGGACTTGGCAAGGTGATCCTGCGGGTTTCAAATAGCTTCTGATTATGTCACAGGAAATATTAAACTGGGGAGAGACTCTGAAATCCCCAGAGTATTCAAGCATCATCTTTGGCTCCCAGCAACAGGAAATGCCCAGTGAGCAACTCTGTGACTTCCTTTTCGCCTAAGTAAAAAGTCATTTTCTCCCTGCCCAGTAATTGGCAAGGGTAGGGTTGGGATGATTCAGATATCAGAAAATGGCTTCTCTTTCAACTGCCTCATTTTAGTCCATGGTGACGTGGACCCATGACTATCCCCACAAATAAGCCAACCTTAAGCGTACTGCATTCAGCCACAGACATCTGAATATGCTCTGCTGCTGAAAGCAAGGGTCCTTTAGTCCAGGTGGTTTGGTACCTATCCGGTGCATTGCTAAGGTCACGTCCATTAACATATAAACAGCACTCCAGCCCTACCTATGGGGTCTCTAACTTGTGGTCCCAAGCTGCCTGTGCACTGTTTGTTGACCTGTGCACTGTTGTGGTGTCTTTAAGTTTTTATATTAGTTTCCATCATTCGATATGATAGATAAGTTAGGCCCAGTTTTTCAAGCCTCTATGGTCACCATGTTTCAGGAAGCTGAGTTAGGAAGAGAGTGAGTTTAAGGCTAGCCTCGGCTACATAGTGAGACCCTGTCTCAAACAAAACAGGAACAAAAAGAGAGAGAGAGAGAGAGAGAGAGAGAGAGAGAGAGAGAGAGAGAGAGAGAGAGAGAGAGAGGGAGGGAGGGAGGGAGGGAGGGAGGGGAGAAAGAAAGAAAGAAAGAAAGAAAGAAAGAAAGAAAGAAAGAAAGAAAGAAAGAAAGAAAGAAAGGAAGGAAGGAAGGAAGGAAGAAAGGAAGGAAGAAAGAAAGAAACTTATAGCTGACTGATAGGCAAGTAGGTGGTG
Source organism: Cricetiscus sungorus (assembly GCA_030556225.1). NCBI lineage: Eukaryota > Metazoa > Chordata > Mammalia > Rodentia > Cricetidae > Cricetiscus > Cricetiscus sungorus. The sequence goes on from JANBXA010000391.1 coordinate 16,464,023, forward strand.
CGTAGCTAGGTAGATTTCTTAAACACCCGAAACTCTGGCGGTTCAGTTGGTATCCCCATAGGGACAGATACAATAGCTCCTGTTTTGAGTTTGGGATATCTCCATCCCTTTGGGTCTTTATGCACTAACAGGGTAAGCATATAGTTAGGATTGCCCTTATGTCTAAATTTGGTGTCTATCATTTGGAGCAAGAAGCTGATAGTCTTACCAGATCTGTGGACCCCAGGCCCTGACTTACCCCATCTGCCAAGACTTCTTATAACCTCACCTGCTGATGGAAGCCTCTAACCCGGGGAGGCTTACTCACCTGTAGATCCATACACTCATCTGATAGTTCAGAACACTATGGCCAGTAGATGGGAGCACTTCATTAGGCAGAGTATCTACCTGACAGCTGGAGCACTCTTGAAAGGCTCATTCAAGATCCCCCTCCTGGCAAGCCAAAGCACTCACTCCCTTGGCCAGCAGAACATTCCAGCTAGCAGCAGGAGGACTTGGGCACTCTCTCTGGAGGGTGGGAGCACTCACCTGGTAGACTGAAGCACCTCACCACTCCGATCCAGGAAATCAGAGACTGGGACCTGCAGGGCCCGCTGGAGGGGGGCTTTGCCGATGTCCGACACTGTGGGTCCAGGGCAGGATGAGGTCAAGCATGGGGAACGCATCACCTATTACCTGTCCTGCCCTTCAGACAGAGGCACTCTGATACCAGATGGAACAACTTGCAGTGTCACACGGAGAGAATGACTGCCCCATGAAAGTCCTGCCCATGGAGTGTGCCCTATTCACCATGCCCTCCGTGTCCTGCCCCTTCTTCATCCCGTTCCTCCAAGAGGAGTCCTTGAAGACTCTATCTGAGCCCCAGTTGAGCCCATCAATCCTGGTTTCTGAGGAGGCACCCCCTGGGAGGGGAAGAGGTGCAGCTTCGTCATGATCCCATATGCCCCGGATGCTGAACACAAACCCTCGCTCTGCTGTTCGCTGCCTGCATGGCTGCCCTGCGCCACGGTTTCTCCATCTCTCCGTGTGCACTGATTACAACGCTCATCTCCTGGGGCCGTTGCCAACAGTCAGTGCACAGGCATGGTCCTCATGCCGGTGCTGTCCCCACAGAGCACTCCAGGTGTGCCAGATGCTCTCTAGAGCCCTTCCTTCTACTCCTATGCCTACTTTACAGGGGCTGAGAGGAAGGAGCCTGACTCCAAACATGCTCACTTCCCTTCACCTGTGCCAGCTGGCCCCAGCTTAGTAGACAGTGGAATCAAAAAGGCGGACGGGGATGGTTTCAGAAGGAAGCCTGAACTGACGCCAAGAGGCTAGAACTCAGCTTAGACTCACTAGCACAGTGAAAAGTCTTTGGTCCTCTCGGAGCCTCAGTTTCCCCAAGCAAGGAACAACATGTCATGGTCTCCACGTTCCTGATGCCCACCCAAGTCTGGCCATCTGTGGCTGAGCTGAGACTCCATCCACCGTGCTCCCTGACAGTGCTCCTTGACACAGAGCCTGCACTTTGAGAACTGAGGGGAAGGTGGGGGGGCTCTAGAAGAAGCCTCTCATCCAGGCTTGGAAGCACTGTGGGCTGCATAGGCCTCCTGCCAGGTTTCCACCCTCAGAGCAAACACAGGCAGATGAGCCACAGAGGCCTAGGGACAAAGGAGCCCTGTACAGAGCAAGCAGAGGGCATGGCAGATACCCCAGGAGGCTCTTCTCGGGTCCCTGTCCCAGGCATTCATCCCTGATGTGTGTGAATCACAGATCACTGGCCACTCTCCTTGTCTGTCTGTCCATCTGCCTGGATGCAAGGTCCTAGGGAGCTTATATGTGCCCTGGGAGACGCCGCTGACTGACAGCTTCACGTTCTGGCATTAAAGTCCCTTCTCTGGTCTGAATGGAGTCCCTCACACTCTAATCAAGTTGGATATGACCTCTGGCGAAGCATCTCCAGACCCTATTTTGGTAGAACCCCAAAAGTTTCCTGAAAGGCAGCTGAGGAGAAATAAAGATTTCTGTGCTGGGACATTGGACCTTTGTGGCTTTGTTTTTCCTGTGGGTCTCAGTTTCCTCATTGTGCTTTTCCCATGGGAGGGGGTAGGAATTGAAAGGACCTAGCAGCAGTAAAGCCACAAGGGAGAGACCTACGCCCTCGTCCCCCCCTCTCACCCCCTCCAATCCTCACCACTACCTCGTGAGCAGCACAGATCAGCTGGCTCTGCATCTGAGCCCAGCAAAGATACAACTTCAGGACGCTCCCTGCCTTGCTGCACTTGACACCCTCTCCTGGGCCCGATTGTGCGCACAGACACCATGCATGTACATGCGGGCACTTGGTGTGCACAGCGTATCTATACACACACACAGAGACACATGCCACAGGCACATATCCTCCTCAGTGCTCAAATCTGAGTGAGGATAGCCTGGGATACCTAAGGAGACTCTGCTTCACAAAAAAAAAATTCATGTTTAAAAATAAGTATTGTTTTGCTCTGGGGCAGTTTTTGTTGCTTTTGTTGTTGTAGTTGTTGCTTTTGTTTTTAAGCATATGCCTACACAAGGCACAAGGGCACAGCTGTGTGTGTGCACTTACACAATCACACAACTAGCTCAACACAGACTCCCTAATTAGTTACTGAGCAGAGGGACCCAGGTCCTCTGCTGGTAATCCAAGTATCACACGTTCTAGGTTAGCTGGGATGTAGTTCTAGGCTGGGTTGCAGCTCAGGGGTGGAGACCTTGCTCAGCAATCACCAGGCTCCGGGTCCCATCCCAAGCAAGACAAAAACAAGAAATATGCAGGTCCTCTGAGATGCTTGTACTCTTTCAGACATGGCTCTCGCCTACACACTGGGTGTAGGTCTCTTACCATAGTTCAGTGCTGCCTTGTTGAGTCGGACCACAGTGACAGGCAAAGAGGCACTGACCACAGCCAGCAGCAGCAGCCTCAGAAGCAGCAGCGGTGGTGGGCCCAGACTGCATGCCCCAGCCATGGCTGTCCCGGCCTCTACACCAGGATCTGTGGGCCAGGGTAGGAACAAGCATCAGAGAGCAGCTATACATCCCACCCTTGGGCACTCATGTTCATTCCATGCTGAGTGGTGGTCAGAGCCCTGCTCTCAACCTCAACACACACATTTTTGCATTTCTGTGTTGACAACTACCTGCTTTGTAAGACTCCGTAAGAGTATCTAAAAATAGCCAAGACCTCCCAGGAAAATACGGCCTTTTCTGAAGCAACGCAACAGACAGGGGTTGGGGGTGTGGTGCAGAGAGGCAAGACCCAAGCAGTGTCAGAAGAGAATGGGGATGTGGAAAGCTGTTGCCTGTCCTGTGACAACGAGTTGGCCCTAGTTACCCTGTAGTCTCATCATTTGAAGAAAGATATCCAGCCCATTGTGCCAGACCAGCCTGATGTTCAGCTGTCTAGGTCTTACCAGGGATGACTCAGGGCACAGCTCCCATCTCCCTGTCATCCTAGCCTAGTGAGGAGTGTCCTGAGTGATCCAGGTTCCCCAAGACCAGACCAGCCTACTGGTCAGATGTGAACCCAGCTCTGAGGAGAGGGTCTCACCCTAGCTGCAGGAATGACAACCCAATGCTCCAATTGGCTAACTGAAGCCCTGCTAGATGTCACTTGTCAATGTTCCCTGAAAGGTCAGGTGGAACCTGTTGCAGGGAGTGGCTGGAGGTGGCATCTCCATGAACCAGAGGGAAAAGTAGCCACGAAGCTCATTCCTACCTCAAAGGTTCTGAAGGCAGGTGGACCCTCAGTCTTGAGACGCTTTGCCTGGAGAGCAGGTGCACAGCCGCTTTTTGAGGCTTCCCCTCTGCAGCCTGCAGACCACAAGGCAGGAGCCAGGGAGTGGCTAGTTTGCTTGTGGTTGCAAGTATTTTCCCTACAAACATGGCCTTGCCAAGTGTCTCCATTCCCCTGTGTGATGGGTCTGCCACGTACACAAGCGTGGATGCCAACTGCTGAGACCCTGGAACTGGGCTGTTTAGGCTCAAGGATCTGTAGCTGTCTGGAAGGAGGACTCTTCCCAAGAATGTCCCCTCACCATCCTAGCCAGGCCTGGTCAAGGTCCAGGGCAAGAGTGCCTGAGGGTAGGGGGATAGCCTTGTGTCTCCAAGCTCTTCTGGAAATGTGACTCTTGGAGGAGGTGGCTATCTGAGCCCTGGCCCCCAACAATGAGCTCTGATCTTGGTCACACATTGAACCTTCCCACAAAAGGGAAGAGAAGACAGTGTGGCTGACCCAAAGGCACATCTGTCACAGTGGGCAGCCATCATTTGTGGGAGAAAAGATGGCATGTATTTGAGCATGAGGTTGCATGTGTGTCATTACATGTACACACGTATGAGGTCACAGGGACTGGTATCAGAGGGAAATGGGTGTCTAAGGATGGATAGATGGCCTGGCATGGTGGCGTCTTGATTAATGATGTCACCTCATGGGCACAGGGTGAAGAGTTCTATGTACAGATATGTTGGGATGTTGAGTGATGGAACTGTGGGCTAAGATAGTGACTTGAGCTGCCTGTGTATATGTGGATGTAGTGAACTGCTTCCTGAGGTAGGGTATCATACACATGTACTCACATGTGTATCCAATGTAATGGCCTGGCTGCAGGAACTCCCTTCCATTCTTCTGAGTGCTTCACCTGGGTCACAGACACAGGTGACCTGGAGGACACTCTCCTGTTCTAGAGGCCCATGTGACCACACCAGCCCAAACATCAGGCTTACAGCCCAGAGCCACCTGGAGCTGGATCCCCACTGGCACCTGGGAACTAACTGCAGACACCATCAAATGCTCCTGGAGTAGCCCTGCCTCGCAGCCAGTGCTCCAGGCCCTGATCTCAGAGGCAGAAAGAATAAGACTTCAGAGGTGGCTAACATCCCATTCCCAGCAGCACCTTGCCTATCACTGCCCAAGAACAGGTCCTTTTGCTCACTCATCAGACACAGTGAAGAGACATACAAATATTGACCAATGCCACTCTCTGTGTCTGCTTTCGACATGAATACTTCCTCTTCTTCAGTTCTTCAGCACAAGGGACACTTGGGTAACATCCAGGTGACACAAAGGGAGAGTCTTCACCAGCACCTTCTGCAGAACCTGCAGCCTCCACGCAACAATGCAAGTCCTGTTTGCCAAGCACCTCCTACATGCAAGGTACTCTGCCTAGGGGTCTTCTGTCCAACACTGTGCCCACTGCTGGAGTGTACTGAGACACTATTATGGTGAGCAAATGTATGGTGTGCTATGGGAGAGACAGACAGACAAAATGGTTCACGTCCTGTGTACATAAGCTTATATGAAAAGGTGAAGGCAGTGAGTAGTGGGCTGAAGTAAGTGGCTTGATTGTCACCCAGGGCCGTAGCGATGTCTGGGCCTGGGCTGCTGCTGGTACCCATGGCCCTACCACAGCCACAGTCTGTATTGATGTCCACGACTCCTGATACCACCGACAGACAGAGCTGTGCAGAGCTGGCCCTGGCCCTCACTGGCTGCAACACTAGGAAGAGTGGGTCCTGCACGTCACCTGGGCAGCACAGTAGAGCTGTCCCTGTAGACAGGAGCATGGCTGAGCAGGCCCTGGGGTCGTGACAGTAGACAGCTGGTACTGCCTCCCTGTCTGCAGTGTGGTGGTGAGGGCGAGGGAAAGACGCACTCCCCCTTTGCCCCTGCCACCTGTGGCAGGAGAAGGAGCTGGCCCCTCCCCTTTAGCAGCTGTGGCACTCAGGAAATCAGGTCCTGCACCTTGTCTGGACAGCACAGTAGAGCTGACCCTGTTCACGGGGGCGCAGGTGAGCTGGCTCCAGGAACATGCGGGTGGAAATCTATCCCTACCCCTCATCTGCCACATGGTAGCATGAGCAAGGGAGAGATGCTCCCCTTCCCCTCACCACCTGTGGCAGCTGGGAGAGCTTGCCCTGCTCCTCACCAATTGCAGCACTTGGGAGAGTGGCCCCTGCACCTCGCCTGGCCAACACAGTAAAGTTGGCCCTGGTGGTGCAGGTGCTGCTGAGCTGGCCCTGAGGGCATGAAAGCAGCGAACTGGCCCCACCCCTTACTCATTGCTGCAGAGGGTGAACTAGCCAGGGCAATGCTGGAGAGCTCACCCTGCTGGAGAGGACAGGAGGCAGCTGGTGGGCAGACCAACCCTGCAGCTGCCCAGGCCCAGAACCAGGGTTTTACAAGCTGGCCCGCTCCAATATCCACCCCATCTATGATCTGCTGGAGCACACGAAGGGGCTGGTCCTGCAGATCCAAAGCTGCAGGACCTCCATGACACAGGACAACAGGATTTCCCAGAGGAGTCTCAGTGAGGGCTTAGCATTGGTGGTGTAGCAGAAGCCAGAGGCCTCAAAGCAGACCAATGACTCTGCAATGAACCCTGCAAGTAAGGAAGCATGGAGTAAGGGACTGCTGTACTGTGTGAGTTGCTGGGCCACACGATAGCTTCCACAACAAGATTTATTTTCTCTTAAAATCTACTTTTAGGGGAGAGGTTGCAAGGGCAGAGGGTGGATATGAATGGACAGGGAGATGAAAGGGATCGAAATGCACGATGTGAAAGACACAAAAAATAAATGAAAAGTAAGTATTTTTAAAAAAGGAAAAAAAAATCAACTCACATGCAACCTAAAAGGCAGTAAGCCCAGGAAGCTTGGGGGGCTGCAGAGTCTTAGGAGCAGCAAGGAGGGTACCTTGTTTACGGGCACCTCCGTTTTTGCCTCTGGCCTGGGAGAGTTCTCCCTGGCTTACAACTTCAACCTTCACATCTGCAAAATGGACAGGCAGTCACAGTGGCTTCCTCTGAGGGGTGTCTGGAGATGGGCTACAGACTTGGAGTCCTCCATCCAAGTGTTCTATGAGGTCACAGAGCTGATAGTTCCACCTGTGCCAGTAAATTCCATGTTACCTTCCAGGGGATATTCAGACGTGGTGGTGGCAGAGGTAGCCACTTCCTCCTCAGTGACTCCCATAGGTCTCCATCCTCTTACTCCATCCTTTACAAAGGAAATCAATGCCCCGGTCAAGGAACACTGGGGACTCGTGTGCCCTACCTGAAAACTCGAGCCACAACGCCAGGTCCAGGAGGTGAGACCAGCACTCCTGCCTTTCCCCAGCCCATTAGGGTTCCTTGGGGATAAGCAGGCCTTGTCAACTGTCCTGATAGAAGCAGATTCTGAGGACAGAGAGGCTCAAAGCAGTTTCCCCGAGGTCTCCTGGCAATGGCAGAGCACAAAGCAATTATCATTTCAACATGTATTTACTGAATACTACCGTGAGCTCGGCACAGTATTGCAAGCTCGCTGCCCTAATGCAGCTCAGGCTAGTGCTGGGGTCAAGGAAACAAATCTCTCTATCCTGTTTGTCAAGAGTTATCCGGATGCAGGTGACAGGAACTCCAACTTGAAACAATGCCTACTTCCAAGAGGGCATACAAAACAAACCATGAGGAAAGGAAGAAATTCTTTAGAACTTTGACATTTTAGCTCATCTTTTTGTATAATACCTCATCCCTTGTTTTAAGTTGGCACATAGTAACTTTGTATTTATCGGGTGCAACGTGGTTCATGTAGCACATGCGTGGTGGTGAGGTCAGGGGAATGAGTAGGTCTTTGTGCTGGGAACCTGTAAAGTTCTGTCTTCTGGCTATTTTGATTTACACTGGTCACCCTGTCATGCCACATAAGCCTCAGGAATGTGTGTATCTTATATTTGGTGAGAGCCAATAATATGTCTGCATAACCAGCCACTATGTGAGACTGTGTTTTATCATTGTAACAAAGCACCAGTGATAATCATGAAGAGAAAAATGTTTGTCTCGTGCTTTGGAAGTTCTAGTCCATAAAGCAGACATTCACTTCATGAGTCAAGAAGCAAAGAGAAAAGCAGGAGGAGACTGGGAACCCACAATCTCTTTCCAAGATATGTACCCAGTGACCTAAGAACCTCCTATCACTCCCCTGCCCGCCCCCGCACACGCTTAAAGGCCCACAGCACCTCTAAAAGCCACCATCCCGAATTCTGGGCTCCCACTGTGCTATTGCTCTTTTTTTAGCACCACATGTGGCTGGTCACCAGGCTACCTCGGGCCCAAGTATCATGGAGAAGCAAGACTGTCTAGGAAGGGAAGAGGGGAAGCCCAGCCTCCTATGGGCCTCACTTCAGCCAAGAAAAGTTTTTACCAGTCCCACTCCCTCAGAGCCACCACCCCTTCCCCAACTCTCCTTGAACTAGTAACCACAGGGGAATGAGAAGACTGTGACAGGTTTTGGACAGTTAGGACAATCCCATGATGGCCACACACCTTGTCTCAAAGGAGACCCAGATCTGAGGTCAGCCAGACCTAGTCTGTCCCTGGTTCACAGCTTTTTAATCTGAAACGCGGTGGCACCATGGACCTTGGAGAACATAAAATGTGGTTGTGAACCTTGTCATCCACAGGGGCATCCAAAGAAGCCACACCAGCAGAACAGCAGAGGCACCCTCAGCAAACATGAGTGAGCAAGAATGGAGTTCCGGGGCTTCACTGGCAGAGTTGAGGGTAGAGAAGCCCAGAGGCATACACGGAGCCCGGGAACCCCAGGCTCTGCAAGCCCATATCTTGAGATCTATGTTCTTGTGGTCTGTGTCCTCTACAGATGATGCTCTACTGTTGCCTTTCCGCATCAACACCCCAGGTCTCAGCTTAACCCAGTTCATACTGGGATATATGTGTATGTATATATATATATATGGAAGAACTAGCTTAGTAGCAGGGGCTGGGGAGTGGAGGGAAGCCTCAGACCAGGCTCTTCTAGAACTCAGGCTGGATGCAGTGTATGCAAGGAGCTACAGGATGGCACACCTAGGGCCTCCCTGAAGGGGAAGGGAAAGTAAAAGGAAAGTTTGCTGGCATAGGAGGAACTGTCCCAAGTCCTTCTCTACATTGGCTCCATTAATCCACCTGCTAACCCATCCAATATCCATCTACACACCCACCCATGCATCCTCTGTCTAGCCACTCACCCATTGATCCATTCATTATTTTCCCCTGATTTCCATTTGTTGATGCAGACAATCATCCCTGCATCCATCCATTAATCCTCTGGCTCTCCATGGTACCATTTTACTACCTACCAATCTTCCAAACCAAGAACTCACCCTCTTTTTCATTCTCCCTCCCCCCACCCACCTTCTCATCTATCCTGAACCCCTGCTTACTAACTTAAACCATGCTGTGCTTCAGAGATGAACCCTAGAAGGCCATAGCTCTTGCCAGGCTTGCAGTGTCCAATGATGGCATTAGCACATACCATTTTGGGGGCTGCTGTGTGCTAACAGTACCAGACTCTATTAATTGCCATCTTCTGGCAAGGCTTGCCCATAGGCCTTGAACTTATAGTTGCTTACATAAGCTAAGACAGTGGCTATCCTAAGCTCAACCATCAGATCAAGAGGGTCTCCCAGCTCCAAGGACAGTCAGTGAGCACTCATAATGGGACCAAGATGAGAATACAATTCATTGTTGCTATCCTGTCTCCTCTGCAGCCTGGCTCACCTACCTGGCCTGCTTCCTGAGGACTCAGGCCCAGCAAGTCCTACTTAACACCTGCAGGTGAGCAGGAGAGGGGGAGGATGGTGTGGGAACAATGACAGCACCTCCATTAGTTTGGCTCTCCCCCTGCTAGTCAGACCAGATGAGCTTTTCTCAATCTGTCTTTTGCCACATTCCCCATCTCAGACCTCTGTTTCCCCATTGCTCAACTCCCCAGCATGTACCTTGCCCAACCCTTTTTTTTTTTCCTAGATGCCTTCATTCTGCCTCCCTCTATGGAACCTCGCTCCCTGAACGCCCCACCCAGGTTCCCATGTCACCCCTTTGCCTGTGTTCTTCCTGTCCAGAAACCTCACCCAGCACCCACTTCTCTCCCTGTGCTTGCTTGGTCTATATAAATCTTTCTTCTGAGATGCCTACCTCATTCGTGCATTTAAAGTTTACATTTTAAATATTATCTAATAGCTTTTCTGGACCAAGCCTTGCCCCTGCCCTCCACCTCCACCTGGGCTTCTGAAAGCAAAGTGGGAAAACAGTGCCAGGCGAAGATTGCAGGGTGACAGAGACAGCTGACCTGAGCACATGGAGCTCACAGACTCTAGACAGACATCTAGGGGACCTATATGAGACTGATCTAGGACCTCTGTATGTGTGTGACAGTGTTGTAGTTTGGTCTGTTTGTGGGGCCCCTAGCAGTGGGACCAGGAACTGTCCCTGACTTTTGAGTTGGCTTTTGGGAACATATTCCCCATGCTGGCATGCCTCCCCCAGCCTTGATGCAGAGGGAGGAGCTTGGTCCTGATTCAACTTTATATGCCATGCTTGGTTGACTCCCATGGGAGGTCTGCACCATTCAGAATGGAAGAGGAGGAGTAGATGGGGGTAGATGGGAGGTGGGGGGGTAAGAAACAGGAGGAAAAGAGGGAGAGGAAATGGTGGTTGCTATGTAAAACAAATGAAATTTTTAATTTAAAAAAAGATTGCAGGGTGAGGTGACTCTGGAGGTCCTAGAAGGAGGCGCCATGGAGTTGGTGCCTGAAGAACACGTTCAATAAAGAGGGGAATAGGAAGGAGCAACAGACAAATGGAACAATGGAGTGAGGACAGGGCGACCCTGCCAGACTGAAGCTGACCTTGACAGTGGCCTTTCTGCTTCTCAGGTGCAAGTTGCTCTGTCAGAAACTCATGGAGAAGATGGGCCTTCTGGTTCTCTGTGCTTTCGGTGGGTCTCCCGGCCTGCCTACAGCGAGGCATCCCTGGGCCTGGGCCCATTCTGGGAGAGGGATCCCAGAGGTGACCCTGTCTTTCATGCTGCTGGTTCCCCCACCAGTCTCTTGAGTGCTTCTCTGCAGCTTAAGAGCAGCAAACAGTTGCAGAAGCCAGTCAATGCTTTGAAACTTTTTAGAGGTAAAAACAACACATATGTTTTAAGGACGTTTAAATAATAGATTCAAGTCCACCTGGAGCTCCTGAAATGCAGGAAAGGCCCTGCTGCCTTCTCTCAGTCCACTGGGCAGCAAGGCTGTGATCCAAGTCAGAAGGTGTGTCATTTGGTTCATGTGGAGCACATCTCACAGAGGACGTCGTTTGAGCATGACGCAGAGATTTCTCTATTCCCAACTTACAGTGGAGGACACTGAGCTTTGGAGAGATTACCTTCTCCTGAAGTTACACAACCCTAACCTAGATGCCTTAATTCCAGAACCCAAGCTTTCAACCTTTTGAGTTAAGCGGGTCGTTCTTGTTCTCATGGCCCACAGGTTTCTGGGTGTTTTCCGTGCACTTACCATCAAAAATGGAAGTCTGGCAGGTGAGTGTGAGCCCCCTGCAAGCCCCATAGCTAACTGACCTTGCTAAGCCATCAATAGTCCCTCTGTTGTTCCTCCTACTCTCACCAAATCCGCATGATGGTCCGTTCTTGACTCATCCCAGGTCTAAATAGATAACCTTTGTCACCCCACCTTCCTGGAACCCCTCTCCTGCATGTGACTCTCACAGAGCGCACATAGTCATCCCTTCACCATCAGGTGACTTTCCTGTCATTCAGGCCAGCAGTGGCACATCTTCCTCTCACTAGAACCCCCCTAAAATAAGGTGTGATGAGTCACATTGCTCCCTCTACTGTCTCTGCCTCAGTGAATTGAGACTCACACCATCAGGTTTTGTTTACCTGGGGAAGAAGGAAGAGCAAACCAGTGGCCAGAGCTACTGATAGAGAAAGTCACAGAGACCTATAGACAGCAGGAGTGGAGGTACTCCTGTCCTCCCTCTCTCCCTGGGCAAGCCATTGTGTTCTTTGAGGTCTAGCTGAAAGATCACAACCTCCAGACACACCAAAGCAAAAGAAGTCACATTTTTCCTTTTCTTCTATTTTCCGTAACCATGATCATGTCTCCAGCTGCACCAGCAACCCTTTAAAGGAAGCAGGCAGGTCTAAGTCACACAAGCAACAACCAATCCAGTGCTAAGCACAGGGGACTGCCATTATCAGTGTTGGGTGGCTGGTTACAAAATGGATGTGTAGAGAGGAAGAATGGGTAGGAGGATGAATGGATAGACAGATGGACAATGGGGGAGGAAAAAAGTTCAAATTTGGATAGATGGTAAGTGAGTGGATGGGAGATTAAATACGAAGGTGGATGGCTGGGTGGTGGTAGCGCACACCTTTAGTCCTGGCACATGGGAGGCAAAGGCAGACAGATCTCTGTGAATTCAAGGCCAGCCTGGTCTACAACTAATTCCAGGATAGCCAGGACTACAGAGAAAACCCCTGTCTCAAAAAAAGTATTAAATATGAAGGTAGATGAATGGATGGATTAATGGCCATGAGAAAGCAGAGAAGCAAAGCACTTATCAGGCCCAGATTAGGTCACCTAACAGAGATCCCATCCTTTCTTCAATGCTCCACCAGGATGACAGCATAAACAGCCCACTGCAGAGCCTGAGGTAAGAGCAAACTACTTGTAAGTCCTATTTTCTTCTAAAAAACACAGCTATCGCTGAAATCTGGTGTATATCCTAAGCTAAAAATATGGACCCAACACTCAGACCAACCTGGACTTAAATCCTAGCTCCTGTAAATTCTATGTGACTGAGTTTATACAACCCATCTCTATTTTTCTAAACATTTAACTCCTCATTTGTGAGATGAGGCAAAGCTCTCATGTTGTTCTGGGTAAATAGGATTCAAAAAAAAAATAGTTACTGGTTCATAGTTACATCTCAGTAAATGGTGGCTGAGAAAAAATAACAAGTCACTACCTGGTGACAGCATTCTTACACAAGCAAGAAAAATACTTATGAGTATTTTGGGAGGGCTGACCTGGACTTATGGATACTCCAAACAAAAAGAAGAGGAATAAAGCTTAGGGCTAAGAACCTGAGAGTGGTGTGCAGGGGGATGGACCCAGAAGAGTGGAAAGTTTTTAAGGTCTTTCCTTGAAGGCTTACTCACAAAAAGGTAGCAATAGCAACATCATAAAGCAGCCAGTTCTTGTTTTAACTCCTTGTTGATAAGGATGTACCAGGAGAAAGTACGACATCACACTGGGGAAATCCAGGACCTACGAGGTAGCATGAACCAGCTCATTGCCAAACTCCAGGAGATGGAAGCCATGTCCGATGAGGTGAGATGCTGCCATTAGGCCCTTCGCCACCCAATGTCTTTGTTCATGCCCTGTTTTTATACACTGTTATGTTCTTCCTTCATTTCACCCCTCATTTTGATAGAGCATATTTTCCCCGCCAATAACTTCATGCAAAAGAGGGAAAGAACAGTTACATGGGTATTTTTTAATTTCTTTAGAACGTGCGCGTTTTAAAATATTCTTACCCTATATTTACACCTAATTGATAGCTTCACTAGGTATAGAAACTTAGAAAGGAAAGTTTCTCCTGAAAATACTGAAGGAAGCCAATCATATTCTGGTATGACCATTGCCATTGCAAATTGCACCATCCTGAACTTTCATCCTTTAGGTCAAATCTTGTAGCGTGTAAGTTTCCGCCAGCCCGCCAACCAGCCAGTCTGTGCCCTCAGCCGCATCAGCCCCAAATAACACTCAGAGACTCTGTATTTGATACAATCCTGTTGGCCAATTACCATTATTGTTTATGGGCTAACTCTGCCTTAATTATCAACCCATTTCTACTTATCTAAGTATTTCCACGTGGTCGTCTTATCGGGGAGCCGCGGCAGGCGTCCTGCTTCTTCCCTGGGCCACATCTCGACTCCTCCTTCCCACTTCCTCTTTCCTCCTTGTCTCCTAGCCCCACCTATCTTGCTATCTCATTGGCCACAGTGCTTTATTAACCAGTATGAGAAACATATATACAGAATAACATCTCCCATCATCTCCTCTTTTCTGTCTAAAATAAAAAGGGGTTTAACCTTAACATAGCAAAATATATCATACAACAGTTATCAAATAAGAATCACAGTAAACAATATTTAGTCCATTAACATTTTGTAAGACTTAAAGAAAATATCATCTATCCTATCTTTGTGAGTCTAAAGTCCTATATGTAACTTATCTTTAGACCTAACTAAGGAAAACTATAACCATAACTATCTGTCTTCAACTCCTTCAAAGACCACAGAAGGATAATATATAAACTCTAGAAATGACAGAGACAACTCATTGCCTGGTCAGTCACCCGAAGTTCTTCTGTAATGTTCCATCTTCAGCCCATAGGCCATAGTGTGTGTCCAGACTCCTCAACAAGGCAGGAAGCTTTTCTCTGTGTCCTGTAGACTGTCTGGCTGTCTGGCAGCCTCTTCCTTGAAGCAGGAATCCTGTAGCAATGTCCATCTTGCATCAGCAGTCATCTTTCTGTGGGTCCTGCACATCCGGTTTATTCAGCATATAGTCAGTCTAGACAAGAGCAGTATCTTGTCCAAATGGCTAGTCTTGCCATATTAGAAGCAAACTCCATAATGTGTTTCTTCGATGTCCATCTTCCCTTCTTCTGTAGGTGGTGTTACCAGGAGCAGTTGTGCCTCACTGTCAAGAAAAACCCTAAAGCATTTTAAATGCCATATTCTGTAGATCTTTGAAAGGTTTGAAGAATGCCTATTCATCTCAAATACATCTTTATATATCTAGAAAACCTAACTAACTCCAAGCTTGACTACCATAGGTAACTCTCTAATCTGTACTAAATTATATATTACATTTCTAAATGAGCTATATAAACAAAATACCTAAACAAGAGGAGAAATATACATATCACAAAATTGACCTTAAATTGTATCAATAAAAGAAAATCCATTCCAAAGCAAAGTATTCATATCTATACCATAATTCCTTTTTTACCTTTAAAAAGATTGTTTGTGGTTATAGACATTTATAACCAAGTCCATTTAAATGAAAACAAACATTTATAAACAATATTTGGGAATTTGGGCGTCGTTCTTTCCAAACTACTTCCTGCTGGTAGAGGGCGCTGTCATGGGGGTCCAAAGAAGATGCAGAAATCTTGGCAGTAGTCTGCAAGGCTTTGTCTCAACTGCTTTGAATGTTGGATCACCTGGGGAGCTGTTTCAGGGGGTCTGGCTTGATCAAACCACATAAGTCTGGAAAGAATCCACAGCTTTTCATTTTCTGTGGAAACAAAAATAGAAATCCTTTTCCCCAGTACCTTGTCCTTAGGCTTAAATTTTGGAGTCAAAGCATTTTTAAAATATATAAATTGAATTAATCCAGCAGCATTTCTTTTATCAGTAGTTATTTTCTCAGCAATCAAATAATTTAAAGACAACAGAATCATGTATAGTATCCAAAATTTCTCTGTGCTTTCCATCTTTACGTGGCTTTTTTATTACTCTATTTCTTCTATTTCTATTTTTACATATTTTGAGACAAGGTTTCTCTGAAATTTTTATCTGTCCTGGAATTCAGTGCATACCAGGTTTACTTTGAAATCACAGAGATCTGCTTGCCTCTGTCTGCTGAGTGCTGGGATTAATGGCCTGCGCCACCATACCCATTCATTTAATTCCTTTTTTCTTTTTTAAATCATTGTATCCTGTTTCTTTTTCTCTCCCAAGCCAGCGTATTTTTTTAAAACACAGTGTAAACTTTCATTGCAGCTCTCCTACACACCAATGAATTGTTAGCAGAGCTCTTTAAAAGCAAGGCGGCTTTTTTGCCGCTTATGCTAATTTTGAAAACCTCTCTTAAAGGAGCCGCGCAAATCTCTGTCTACAGCAAAACAAATCCAACCGAGAAAATGCTGCTACTAAGAAGTCTTGCTAGTCTCTGTTCCTTTGTTTCTAAAAACATTTCTTAAGCTCTTATTAGTTTTAAGTTTAAGTTCTTATAGCCACGTTGGGCGCCATCTGTAGCGTGTTATGTTTCCGCCAGCCCGCCAGCCCGCCAGTCTGGGCCCACAGCCGCATCAGCCCCAAATAACACTCAGAGACTCTGTATTTGATACAATCCTGTTGGACAATTACCATTATTGTTTATGGGCCAGCTCTGCCTTAATTATCAACCCATTTCTACTTATCTAAGTATTTCCACGTGGTCGTCTTATCGGGGAGCCGAGGCAGGCGTCCTGCTTCTTCCCCGGGCTACATCTCGACTCCTCCCTACTACTTCCTCTTTCCTCCTTGTCTCCTAGCCCCACCTATCTTGTTATCTCATTGGCCACAGAGCTTTATTAACCAGTATGAGAAACATATATACAGAATAACAGCTCCCATCAAAATCTGGTGTTAGTTTTGCCTCTATAATGTTCCCTTTGTGTCCAGTATAACCAGTCTTGGGATTGATATTATTGGGTAGATACACTATTTTCAATAACTTAACAGTCTTAACTTTTATCTCTTAAAATATTCCTTCCTATCCATAAACTCCTTTCTCTCTTCAATTCTGATTATATCTACACTAGACCTACAGAGTCCATTCCAAATGCCCCCTATCTAATGTATTTCTTGTTGTTCTTCATTCTTTTCCTCTGTTACCTGTTTTGATAGTTTTGTCTCAATTTTCTTCAGACTCACTTGAAATACTGTATTCTCTAATCAACCATTCATTGCATATATTGCATTATTTCACTTTAGAATTCACGTTCAGTATATTTTCTTCTCATAAATTTAATCCTGCCATCAGTTCACCATTTGTTTTCTATCTTTCCCTTAATTTAAGATATTTATCATGAACTGGGTAGCGGTGGTACACACCTTTTATCCCAGAAATCAGGAAGCAGAGACAGGCAGATCTCTATGAATTCAAGGCCAGCCTAAGCCACAGAGCGAGTGCCAGGACAGGCTTTAAAGCTGCAGAGAAACCCTGTCTCAAAAAAAAAAAAGGAGGGGAATATTTATCTTGGTTATTTGTTATTTTTAAATGTTTGTCAGCTAACTCCAATATATGGGTAATCTATAGTATTCTGTTTTTCTTTATCTAACTTGATATCAGCTTTTGACGTTACCTATTAATGTCTAGTAATTTTTAGTGTTTTCATGACACGATATAAAATAACTCTATCTGCCTTACACAATTGCAAATATCACTGAGGAAATACCCTTTGCTTCATATGAAAGATGAAGTAAATATGCCATTTCTTTCTTGGTGGGTATTAAGCTAGTTTTGACAGACAGAAATTGAGATTTTTATAAGACTTATTCAAGGTTTTTGGCTGATTTGGATTCCTGACCATTCATCTTCAAAAATTTGCCAAATATCTTATAGGAAAGCCTAACCATATGTTTGAGGACTCTTAAGTCTTCCAATTTGTCTTCCAGCACCACACAAATATGAAATCCCTGACCCCAGTGGCACTAGCTTTACTGGAGGTGAATGCTCCATGCCCCTGGCCTCTGTCTTCCTATGCCTCTCAGCCCTCTTTAAAATCAGGGTGGAAACCTCTGTGATTCTGTAACTCTTGTATTCTGTATGGATGGTGCCAAAGTCCACTGCAAGCTCAAGTAGAAGCCAGGCCTCCTTGGGCAAGGGCTATTGTGGTCTCTGAATGCCTAAGTGACTGAATACAGTGAAACCAATCCTGGATAAACACAGTTTTACACAGTGCTTTGTGAGCAGGGTACCCCAGAGGCACTTTCTTCTCCAAGATAAATCTTTAAAATGAATTTGTTCTTTCATATCCTTGTACCAGCTGTGGTGGGACCTGGCCACAGCTTGAGATACCTTTGAGACATCATTCCTATTATCCTGATGAAAAGCACTTGCTTTCTTTTTAATGGAGCTAATTTTTCTAAGAGCCAGGACCATCCTTCCCTATAATGTTAAATGTGTTCTTTTTTCTGGCCAAATCAAACATTTCTGATCTGCTCTTTGCTCCTGATTCTTGCTGTAACCCTAGTTGAAAAGCAGCCAGCAATAGCTATGCCATCGCTTAAATACTATGCTGTCTTAGAACTTCCTCCACATAGATTGACTAGCCCATCAATTTAAACTCAGCCTTCCATAAAGCAGAAGGAAGTTCCATAAAGTGGAACATGGCAAAAAAAGGTAGACCAGAATGCAACAAGAATTCTCCTGGTCTGCAGTACCATCTGAAACCTCATGAGCCTGGCCTGAATGGCCCAGATGCTTGTCTTAAATATGATTAAGTTCTGCAAGCCTTAGAGCATTCTAGGGATTCTCTGGCCCATTTTGTCAAACTCTGCCAAATTCCTCCCACAAACCAATTTCAAAGACTTAAGAACCACACGGTCAGATTTAGCCACAGCAACATCCTCGTTCTTCTGGTACCAAATTTCTGTTTATTTTATTGTCATTGTGACTGAATACATAGCATAACAACTTAAAAGGAGGAATTATTATTTTTGGCTCAGGGTTTCAGAGGACTCGGTCAGTGCTTGCTCAGCCCAGTGTGCTAGACAGAACATCATGGCAGTTAGAGTTAATTAAATAGGCAGAGGCTATTTAATTTACTTCATGGCCAACAGGAAGCAGAGCAGAATAACAACAGAATGGGGCCAGAGCAAAATAGAGTCCACATGGACACATCTCTGTGACTTACCTATTCCAGTTAGACCCAACTCCTGAAGTTTCTAGAACCTCCAAAAACAGTGCCACCACTTTTGTACCATGTGTTCAACACATGGACCTGTGGGTTCAAACCATAGTCACCATTAATCAAAGCACCCACAGGTGACCTGTCACATGCCCAGGCTTCCTCACAACATGTGACTTTGAGAGAGACCCCAGAGATATAAGCAACATTTTAAGCCCTTTGGACTCAGTCACAAAGCATCTTTCCTCCCCAGTTCAGACTGATGAGCAGGGGATCTTGGACACCCACCTACATGCATGCATGCACCCACACACACACACACACACACCTCTTTGAGAAGATTAGCATCAGAACAAAAAAGTAGAGATTAGAACAGGAGACCTTGTTGCAGCCATTGTTGGAGGTTTCTAAGAACAGCTGGCCGTGGCTGAGCGCTGACTGTGCACAGCGTTCTGCTGTCTTCCTCTGCCAGGTCAGGGGAGTGCTCAGGGGCCCAGACCTAAATTCTGCTGGCTCTATTTCTTACAGCTGTGTGAGCACCAAAGCTTTATTCCTGTGGGCTACAGTATTCTTACCTCGAAGGTGGAGTGACAATTGCCCAAATATCCAAGGAAAGGCCATAGTGGATGACAGAGAACGAGATGGACTGAGAACATTTCTGCACTTAGTGGGGCTTCACACGGCTTCCTAATCCCTAACAGCTTTCACAGCTATGGTGGCAGACAGGATTTTTGTCCCATCTTACAGACTTTGGAAATCTAGATTTAGAGGCACCATATTGCCCAAGACCAACAGCAGTAAGGGCTGTCTCCTTCTGGAGTCCCTGCCTTTGACCTCACTAAGTTGCATCCTGTAACGTGAACTTGAAAGCTCACAACAGACCCAGAGGATAGGGGTGACTTTGGATCTCAGGGCTTCATCACAGTATAGCAACTGGGTCATCCTACTCAGGGCCATCCACAGCCTCTGAAAGTGGGAGGTGTCCTATGACCACCTACCATCTGCCCAGGACACACAGATAGGTACAGTCTGTAAGACTATACCAGGACAAAGCCTGTGTTTTCTGCCTTCTCAGCAAAAAGTGGCCCAGAAAATAATGAAGATGATACAAGGTGATTACATTGAAAAGCCAGACTTTGCCCTGAAGTCCATAGGTAAGTGACCTGCCTCCCCCATCGGCCTAGCACTGACCTGCTGCCACTGTGAAGTTCAGCCTCAGAGCTGAGCTCTGCTCGCACCTGGTTTCCTGCTGCGGTTTCTCTCCTCTGGTAGGGTGGGCAACAGGAACCCACACCCCTCCACCACCCTTCACCCCTTACATTTCTCAAACCTGGGGCTTGGTGCATGGAGGAGACACTGTGGTAGAGAGGCTGACTTTTGAAACAAGCAGGTCCAATGACATTCAGAAAGTGGCTTCAGGAGAAATAGAGCAGGTGTCTCGCAAAGAGAGACCCCTCTCCTTGGGAGACATTTGGACTAAGACCTAATGCGGAAGGGCATTCTAGCCAGGAGGATGGATGTGTAAGTTGCCCATGAGATGGGGCCACAAGAGAGAGCTCAGGCTTCTTGAGGGTAGGAGTAGGACCCAACCAGGCAATACCAGCTGATCAGGCACCTCAGACCTCAGTGAAATGTGGGAACCCCTCTCTAGAACCACCTCAGGCCTCCCTCCACTTTTCAAGCCAGGCCCCCTCTGCACCCTGCACATGCATGCAGCTGTTCCCAACACACTAGTAGTATAAGGGCAAGCCGCTCTTATACTACTAACTACAGTGTTTACCCCATTGCCTAGAGGGGTACACTGAGCTCCAGAGAGAGCAGGGGTTCAGCCCACGCAGGAGTGTGCCCTCAGGAGGAGTCTCCCTCCAGCAGAGCCTGAGATAACCCCCTCCATACAGGGGCCAGCATCGACTTCGAGCACACTTCAGCCACATATAACCACGACAAGGCTCGCTCCTACTGGAACTGGATCCGGCTGTGGAACTACGCACAGCCTCCGGACGTGATCCTCGAGGCAGGGGCAGGGCAGGGGACAGCAGGAAAGGGCCAGGAGAGGGCTAGCTAGTAACAGGAGCTGGCAGCAGAGGTGGGACAGGTTTGAAGAATGCAGCAGGAAGAGGCAAAAAGGCAAAGATGGGGAGGGGTGCTGGAGGGGAGACAGAATGAATGCTGTGGGGAAAAGAGGGCAGGAATGGAGACCAGGGGCGGCCACAGGGAGGCCTCTGGTAGGAGGAGGGCACAGTGACCCCCACCCTGTCCTGCCATTTTGGGGTCTAAGAACCCTCAAGCCACCTTGGGGTGTGGGGTCCAAGATGTACTCCCTTTGCAAAGGAGGATACCAGGCCAAAACATCAGATCATCTGGGCATGTGGTATGTGGCAGAGCCAGCACTCAAATACTCGCCCCTCTGAAAACTCTGCCTTCCAGATGGAGGAACTGAAGCCCTGAGAGGGGAACAGGCCTGTCCAAGCCCCAGAGCAACTACAAACCACTGAGATCTCATCAGCTTGGGCCAGTGCCACAGCCTCAGGCCACCCTCAAGGAACTCCCAGAGTCCATCCAGGACAGTGGCTCGCAGGGGTGTGGAAGCCTCCTATTGGGGTGGATGAGATGGGGACAAGCAGCGTCCAGTGTACAATGAGTTGGCAATGAGAGCCTGGGACAGGGAAAGGAATCACAGAACATAGCAAGCATTGGCCAGGGAGGTAGGTGGTGCCGCCCAGGCAATAGAGGGGCCACACCTGCTGCAAAACACTAGCTTCAGCCAGGTCTGGGGCAAGGGCTCTGCCACTCAGGCTTCTGCACCTCCAGACCTGGCCATCTAGCTCCAGCTTCCCATGCCACCAGCCTACCTGACTTCCCTTGGGTGGGCATGCCTATCCCAGCTAACTGCTAATTTCCCTTGTCCCAGCTTTTACAGGAGTCCTCCCAAGATTCCCCCAACCCTTATCCGAGCATCACAGCTCCAGATCAGGATGGTGCATACTGTGTCTTCAAGAAGCCCAGCACCTACTGGATGAGTAGCTCCCCTGTGTGCTGTGAAGCTCCCCTGTGCTTCTGTTTAGCATTTCATGGGTCAGATCATGGTGGTGAATAGCCAGTCCCAGGGCCAAATTACCAAGTTACACTTACAGCTCTGCAAAATGCACTTCCCTGCTCTGTGCCTCGGTTTCCTCCTCTGTATAGGGAGAACACATTCAAGTCTAAGTGACAGTGAAAGCATGCAAAGAATGGGGAGTGAGGGAATGAATGAAAGACGGAATGAACAGACAGACAAACAGAACTGAGAAGAACGAGGCTAGAAGGCCCCACTCAGGCCCTGCTCTTCCTGACCTGCTAGAGCCAAGCTCTGTGAACAGAGAGGAAATAGCTTTTGGGGGATCAAGGAAATGTGGGAATCAGGGAAATAGGGACCCCACCCCCGAACACAGCCCCCTCATACCTGCCTCTTCCAGCCCAATGTGACACCTGGCAACTGCTGGGCTTTCGCCGGTGACCGTGGCCAGGTGACCATCCGTTTGGCCCAGAAAGTCTACCTGTCCAACCTTACACTGCAGCACATTCCCAAGACCATCTCACTGTCGGGAAGCCTGGATACCGCACCAAAGGACTTTGTCATCTATGTGAGTACAACAACCGGGAGCCAGGCTGGGCAGAAGGGACCGAACCTTGAGAGAACCCATCCACATAGCTGAGGGGAGTGTGGCTAGGCGAGGTCGGGAACGGCCAGAGTGGGGTTCATCTCAGCCTTCTGGAACCAATATAGACAGCTGTCTAGTTCAACCAAGACTTTTTGGAGATGAGAGAGACCATTGGGCTGAGGCAACTATAGAGCTATCAGTAGAATGGGACCCGGAGAAGGACTTAGAAGCAACCTGATCCTTACTGGTGGGGTTGGAAATAGACCTCAGCTTCCCACTTCCCATGAAGTGATCCTTCCTGTCCCAGACACTGGGCTGTGGCACTGCCCACATTGATGAGGAGCCCCTCCCCCATCCCAGGAGCTGTGCAAACCTTAGCCTGCTGCATTTCATACCTCCATTGTCTGGTTCCACAGGGAATGGAGAGCCCCCCCAGGGAAGAAGTGTTCCTGGGGGCATTCCAGTTTCAGCCAGAAAACACGATCCAGATGTTCCCACTCCAGGTACCTGGGGAGGCCACAAAGGAGCATCTGCGGAGTGTACCCCATGCACAGCTCTCCCTAGTCCCCTACAGCCCTGAGAGGTGCATAGTCACTCTAACCTACTTGACAGATGAGGATGCTAAAGCCACAAAGAGCTGCTGCCCGGGGCCCAGAGTTGCACCCAGGGAGAGTCTTCTGACCCCGGCTAGTCTTCCTCGTTTTCTGGTCCCTCCAGCAGTCCTCTTGCTGCATCTCCTTCCAGGATAGCAAGTGTTGGACACAAAGTGCCCATCAAGTAGGGCTCTCCTGGTTCCAAACTTACAGCGTCTAAGCTGGGAGGCCCTAGTTGCCACCTGACCTGGCTGTAAGAGAGGGAACTGAGGCCTGGAGAAGGGGGAGTTGGGGACAGACAGAAGCAGAACTGGATGAGCTGGCAACATGACTGTCCGAGTTTGGGATCTGGATGCTTCCAAATCTCAGCCTCGTCAGATCTGGGCCCCAGGCTTCAGAGTTCCCTCTGTAATTCCCTGGGGGACTAAAACATGCCCTGAGTTCTGGTTTGGGCTCTATAGCAGAGCTCAGGGGTGAACCTAGGTGAACCTAGCCACTCAACTATATTCCCAACCCTCTTTTGTAACTTTGAGACAGAGTCTCATATGTGGCTCAGGCTGTTCTCACTGGTAGCTGGGATTGTAGGCCTGAGCCAGCAGTCCTGCTCTGCCTTTTCACACTGGGCAGTGAGCCTGATAATCGCCATCTCCACCCAATCCGGGCATAGGGAATGGAGGGGCTAAGTTTACAGAGAGGCCATGACGTGCCAGGGGCTGATAAGCCAAGAGCTCTTTTCATGTCCTCAGTAGTCAGGGGAACATCTATTAGCACTCCCATCTTACAGAGAGGAAACTGAGGCCCAGAGAGGCACAGTGGCTCGATGAGGGCCCCAGAGCATCACACTGCCAAGGTCCCGTGGCTAAGGCATCTTCCCTACAGCACCCTGGCCTCGGCACCTTCCACCCTAGCTGACAAGCATCGAGTCCGTTCCCCTCTCTGGGACTCCATTCCCACACCTGTGCAATGGGAAAGCTCCTTTCTTCCAAGGCCCCTCTGCTGGGTGGAGCAGAGGTCTATGGGGGAGCTGCCACTATCTGGCTCTGTTCCAGAACCAGCCACCCAGGGGCTTTGCTGCTGTCAAAATGAAGATCTCCAGCAACTGGGGGAACCCTCGCTTCACCTGCCTGTACCGTGTGCGTGTGCACGGAACCGTCACGCCTCCCAGAGACTTGCACCTAGAACCCCTGTCCTAGAGAGTAAAGTGTATTATTTGGTCCCAGTCAACTCTGAGTGTCTTTGGCCCATGATGCAGTGAGGTAGACTGGCTTGGGGACACTATAGATCATTGCCTGCCAGGCACCTGGATATCTTCATAACAGTCCCAACTGTCCCCTTCCTGCATAGGACAGTCACAGCTCAGAGTAACAGGGTGACTTATGGAAATTCATAGTCAGCAAATGGTAGTCCCCGGAAGAAACCCCAAGCAATCTAGCACAGAAAAGAGGACAACTCTCTGGATTCAAACAGATCTCTGTCTCCCCTTATGGGTTACCTTCAACAAGATCCCACCCTCCTAGGGCCTCAGTCTCCACATCTGTAAAATAGGGACAGGACAAAGGCTATTAGAGCACATATAGGAAAAGAGACGTCCCAACCCCAGCCACCCTGTGGTGTTTCAGCACAGAGGTCCTACCCACCCATTTGTCACAGAGTGACAAGCCCATCCTCAGGGTCCCAATTGTGGGAGCCCACCGCGTAGCCTAAGACAGACCCTCCATAAAATATAATAAATTAGGGGGAGATGTTGGGAGCCGACCTTGAGTTACATTCTCTTGCAGAATTGCTTACACCTTAGAACTCTAATTGAGCCTTATCTTGGTATACAGGAACCTGCTTAACAGGTGGTCTCTTCCACTCATTCCAGGTACTGAGTGCCCGGAACTGAGATGGGCCTGGCCCAGGAACTAAGATAAGCAGATGTTTACTGTCTGATGTTTACTGTCTGGGATAATTACCAGGACCCTGGAGTTAGCAGAAGCTACCCCTCCCCATTTCCTCCCTGCCTGCTACCCCCTCCCCATTTCCTCCTTTTAAACTGTTCGATGTGTGATGTTGGGTAAAACACATACCTACTCTGGACCTCATTTTCTCCAGGTACAGATACACCTGCTCCTCAAACTCCATATTTGCCTGTGTATCCTTGCCATGGCTGTTTAATCTGCCCTGCACTCACATTTACTTGTGAGCATGCACAGTACTAGAAATAGTGCCTGCCATTGCTGTTGACTGTAGCTCCAGCCACACAAGTTCCAGCGCATAGCATAGCACAGCGGATGCTGGGTGGTCACTGGTGGTACTGTCGACTTCTGGCTGCAGACAGGCAGTAAGAGAAGCAGGATGGGAGCAGTGGCAACTGGAGCCTTCAGGAAAAAAACAAAAAACACAGGGAGGTAAAGTCTGGCAAGGGCCTACCTGGGCATTGGAAGGGTGGAGAAATTGGAAATGGGCTTGTCTCCAGGGAAGGCACCCTGGGAAGCCCTGCCCTACTGTAGAATCTGCCCCTGGGCCATGTGCCTGACCTCCAGGCAGATTGGTTCCTGCAGCACTAGCAGTGGGGCCCTTTAGGTATCCACACTGGAAGGGACTTCTAGAGACAGCACTCCCCTTGCCCTGCCCCAAAATTTGTGGAACATTTCTCTGGCTCTTCTGTGTTTTCCTGAAGGCAAGCTCCCACGTCTCCCAGGCTTGCCTTGAACTTGATAGAAAACCAACCTTGAACTTCTGATGCCCCTAGAGATTGCAGGGACTCCTGATTTATGTGGTACTGGGGATGGAACCTGGGGCTTTGTGTGTATGCTGGGCAAGCAATCTACTGAGCTATAGCCTCATCCTGGGTAACTCTTCTTGTTTGACAAACACTCAACTCTGAGTTACTGCAACCTAGAAATGTGTCCCGCCTGTGCTGTAGTGAGTAGCACTATCCTTCCAGTATCTTCTTGGCAGTCCTTCTGTGCCTTTTCCAAATAAAACAGAATTGGTTTGCAGCACTGCTCATTGGATTTTCAAAATCTTTTAATAAGGTTCATCTCTTGCTTTATATAAACTCTGCACTTTTCTTGGCAGGTTGAGTCCTGACTATCTTAGATGTTCAGGACTGTCGCAAGTGGGGTCTTTACCCTTGGTGACATTTTCCATGAAGTAATTCCTGCTGCTTGTCACCCCTGTATTTGACCCACTTTGGTTTCTACCCTCCTGGAATTCAAGTTCATTCTCTGAGATGCACTAGGTGGACACTCACATGATCCACAAAGAAGTGTAATTCACTGTGTGTCCACACCCACTGATGCACTGTGTCCACACCCACTGACGCACTGTGTGTCCACACTCACTGATGCACTGTGTCCACACCCACCGACGCACTGTGTGTCCACACTCACTGATGCAGTGTGTTCACACCCACTGACGCACTGTGTGTCCACACCCACCGACGCAGTGTGTCCACACCCACCGACGCACTGTGTCCACACCCACCGACGCACTGTGTGTCCACACCCACCGACGCACTGTGTGTCCACACCCACCGACGCACTGTGTCCACACCCACCGACGCACTGTGTTCACACCCACCGACGCACTGTGTGTCCACACCCACCGACGCAGTGTGTCCACACCCACCGACGCACTGTGTCCACACCCACCGACGCACTGTGTGTCCACACCCACCGACGCACTGTGTGTCCACACCCACCGACGCACTGTGTCCACACCCACCGACGCACTGTGTGCCCACACCCACCGACGCACTGTGTGCCCACACCCACCGACGCACTGTGTGCCCACACCCACCGACGCACTGTGTGTCCACACCCACCGACGCAGTATGTCCACACCCACCGACGCACTGTGTGTCCACACCCACCGATGCACTGTGTGTCCACACCCACCGATGCACTGTGTGTCCACACCCACCGACGCAGTATGTTCACACCCACCGACGCACTGTGTCCACACCCACCGACGCACTGTGTTCACACCACCGACGCACTGTGTTCACACCCACCGACGCACTGTGTGTCCACACCCACCGACGCACTGTGTGTCTACACCCACTGATGCACTGTGTCCACACCCACTGATGCAGTGTGTCTACACCCACTGATGTACTGTGTGTTCACACCCACCCATTCACTGTGTGTTCAGTCCAGGTGTCAGTTGGGACCTGCCATGCTCTGGGGTGCTTGGGAACACCTCCATAGTTCTTTGAAGTTAGTGAAGGTTCCAGAGAGTAGGAAACATGACTGTGGGGCTGTGCACGGGGAAGACAGTGGCTTTGCCTGCTCCACCCTGGAGAGCAGTGCATTGACCCCTCCCCAAATGGGAGGACACAGGATATAGCTGGCAGACCCTCTACAAATGTGATTCCCACTACACATGTAAGGAATGCCATGTGCTGCCCTCAGCCCTTCCAGGTAGCCAGGCCTGCTGATTCCCCACCCTTCTGGCTCATTCCCTATCATCTGACCAGGCCAATGATCCTAGGGAAGAAGATACAGGTTCCAGTGTACCTGATGTGCCCAGCAAGGCTCAGGGGTAAGGCTTATTTTAGGGGAAGGCTCGCTCCATCAGAACAACAAAGGTGGCCCCTAAGGCTCCTGCTGTCCACCTCATCCCAGATCCTCTCCACTCAACTCCATCAGCATGAATCAGACATGTGGGCCACAAGCCAAGGTAGGAATCAGGTATCCCAAGCCACTGAGACAGACCCGGAGGTATAGGACGCCAAATCACCCCCAAGGCCCCCAGAGTGGCGCCTCTGATAAACCCAGCTCGAGTCCCAGGATTTAACTAATCCCCTTAATCTCTGGAGCCAAAGCAGCATGATCAGGGCAGACTGAAACACACAGGTTTCAGTCCCCTGGTTCCACCCTTGCCCTGTCCTCCCTCACTGTGTCACCTTGAGGGGGTTACCATCTGATCTTCAGTTTCCCTGTCTGAACCACTGCCTTGTCCTGAGAACCAAGGCCCTGGGTATGGTGTGAAAGAAAGGCCCCTGACCTCTGAGATGGAGAATGAGCTGCTTAGCCAGCACACCTACAATCCCAGAATTTGGGAGGTGGAGGGGGGAATTAGAGAGTTCAAGGTCATCCTCAGCAACATAGATCAAGGTCAGCCTGGATTACATGAGATGCTATTCAAAATAAGAGTGAACTGGTTGGAGCACAGTGAAGAAATACCATGTCATTATTCCTCCAAATGAAGTTTGTGTCTGAACCTGTATACAACAGCAATAGCAGGAAGTCCCATAGCCACCATATCCAAAGTCTCTGAACCCTCCCATGCCAGCTCAGGACAGGAACCCTGAGACTACCTGTCCACCATTCTAAGATCAAAACCAGCAGTGGATGGTCCCCACTCACCCCTTTTCTCAACATGGGGCCCCAAGGCTCACAGGAAGCTCTTAAGCTCCAACTCCTCCAGGGCCTGTGGCCACATGGAACAGTTCCTGCTCCCAGCAGCCTGTGGGATCTGCTATGCTGTTTACCGCTACACCCCAGCCCTGGGCAGCCTGGAGCTGGGGCTGTTTCTGGGGAGAAAACAACTGTGATCAAGAGAGGCAATTAGACAAGCTTTCTGTCTCTGAGACCAAAGGAACCCCCAGCCTAAGTGCCCTTCTAGCAGAGCTGGCCTAGACAAGGAGGCAAAATTGGGTGCCTCCTCAGAAAGGACTATGATCGTGCCACTACGGAAGGCTGGGGCCCCATCGCAGAAATGTGTGTGCCCAGGTGGACAGGCTACTGAGAGCATAGGACTCTGTGGATTCCCTTTCCTGGTTCTGAGGTAGCCACCTGTCACCTCTCCTTTTGGAAGGATTCTGGACCCAAGACTGGCTG
Source organism: Cricetiscus sungorus (assembly GCA_030556225.1). NCBI lineage: Eukaryota > Metazoa > Chordata > Mammalia > Rodentia > Cricetidae > Cricetiscus > Cricetiscus sungorus. The sequence goes on from JANBXA010000391.1 coordinate 16,492,621, forward strand.
AGAGTATCACCTGGAGGGTGCCATTTCTTATTTTAATCATCTGACTCACTAGAAGGGGCTGCCTCATTTTCTAGATGAGACCAGTGTTACGACAAGCTGTTTTTCCCCCAGCCTGGTCCCATAGCCACACCAGCCCCAAATAACACACAGAGAACTGTATTAGATATAAAGCTGTTGACCTGTTACTAGCGTTGCTTATCAGCTAGCTCTGACTTAGATATTAACATATTTCTATTAATCTAAGTATTTCCACGTGGTCTTATCTTACCAGAGAGAGAGAGGGTCCACAGTTGTTCTCTCTCGGTCCTACATTTTGAATCCCACTACCTATCCCTGAATCTTCCTTGTCTCCTACTCCTACTTGTGGCTTATCTTGCTTTCCTATTGGCCAACAGTGCTTTATTCATTAACCAATAAGAGAAACATAGTTACAGAATGGCATTTCCCATCAGACTAGTGTTACTCAGCCAGTGTGGAGGGCCAGGAGTGTACCTGGCGAGTATAATGGCAGAGGTGAGGCAGCTTCAAGGACCTGACTGATCTGGAAGGTCAGTCTTGCTCTGGGTTCTGCATGTATAGTATAAACTAGGTTCCTCCTTCTATGTGAGCCTCTGTTCTCTCCTATAGAACAAAGGAGAGTCAGACTACCCTCTGGTGTCCACAACAATATCCCCACTAGATATCATAGGCTAACAAATATAAAGCGTAGAACCAGAAATGCATAACCTCTTTGGGAAGTCATTGGTCAATAAGGTCCCATAGGGCCTTAACACTACAGGCTATTGCCAGTATTCTTGATTGTCCTTCAAAAGTTGACATAAGACCCTGTTGCTGAAGACACAGCATGCTTGAGTCATAAAACACAGAGAAATTAAGTTGATATTCACCTGGAAGCTTCATCCCTACTGACTAGCTTTCATGGTTCTGGAAGCTGCTGTACACACTACCAGAGGTGAAAACCAGTCACCAGTCTTACCCATCTGTGAATTTTGTAAACTATAATAATGACTGACCTGCCAAGATTTGCCCACTGGTATAAAAGTAGCATGAATGTCAGAAGAGTAACCAACCACTTTCTGATTGGATTTAAGGTCCACTCTACATGTTGGAACCCATATGGGGTCAAGAATCTGTGGCTAGGCAAAGCATAAGCCCTAGGGAGAGACCTACTAATATTACTCTGCTAAATGTGCCTAGTATTAAACTAATGATTTATCATACACATAGATTAGCAGTTCTCTTAGCTCTCATTAGAGAAACTTCTTTTTGCAGTAGATGGTGATTAACAGACCCACAACTTGTCAACATTCAGAAAATAAAAACCTCCAGGGTCATAAATGGGATGTCTGTATCACACACCTTCTCCAAAGCTCAGGGATACTTGCAAAAAAAAGAGGGGGGGCAGGAAGACTGTAAGAGTCAGCAGCAGTGCATGACTACAAGGAAACGTTGTTTTCAGGACATGACACTACAAGTGCACACAGGTACTCACAGTGGTTGTAACAGTATGTGCAAAACTCATCCAAAGCCATAGAAAGATCCAGACCGTGCCCCAACGAAGGGTATCAAGACATGACCCTCTATCACAACAAAGGCTGTGATTTTCTGTGCATGGAGGACCCTTATCCCAAGGGAGTGTCTTCCCACCCCCCCACCCCCAAACAAGTGGTGAATGTGAACATCAGAGTTATTTTTAAAAGAAATGTGGCTGAGGAAACAGGGTGCTCAGCCAAGTGCTTGCTGTGCAAACATGGAAGACTTGAGTTTGATCCCCAGGTCCGGTCAGGTGTTGTAGTGTGTGCTTGTTATTCTGACAGTTGGAAGGTGGACACGGGTAGATCCTTAAGACACTTTCCAAGCCAGTCTAGACTATTTGGTAAGTTCCAGGGCAATAAGAGATTCTGTCTCAAAAAAAAAAAAAAAAAAAAAAACCAAGGTGAACATCATCTGAGGAACAACATCAAATGTTTACCTCTGGCCTGCACACTCATGCACACACATGTATGTGTCACCTGAACACACACACACACACACACACACACACACACACACATACACACACATACACACACACACAAAGGAACATACATAGAAAGGAACACACACAAGGAATTATCAGCACCAAACAGACTTTCTCTTTGGTTTTATCAGAAGAATTTTTAGAAAATTGAGCACTGATGAGTCTAGTTTTCATGATCAAAAAAGGGAGAATACACAAATTGCTAATATCAAATTAAAAGGAAGCATCACTGCAGATCCTACCAACAACCCAAAAAATGAAAATTTGTGGACAGCTTTATGGCAATAAATTCAACATCTTAGTGAAAAGAACAAGTTTCTTTAAAAACATGAATGACACACCTAACTCTAGAAGAACTATCAGCTAAGCTAGACATGGTAGTATACCCACAATCCCAGCAACTCAGGAGGCCGAAGCAGAAGGGCAAGTTCAATGCTCAGTTAGATGAGTGTTTTGTTAGGGTTTCTATTGCTGTGAAGAGACGCCATGACCACAGCAACTTTTATGAAGAAAACCATTTAACTGAGATGGCAGCTTACAGTTCAGAGGTTCCGTCCATTATCATCATGGTGGGGAGTATGGTGGCGTGCAGGCAGATGTGGTGCTGGCTACATCTTGATCAGGAGGCAACAGGAAGTGCTCTGAGACACTGGGCAGTATATTGAGCATAGGAAACCTCAAAGCTTGCCCCCACAGTGACACACTTCCTCCAATGAGGCCATACCTACTCCAACAAACCACACCTCCTAATAGTGCCACTCCCTATGAGATTATGAGGGCCAGTTACATTTAAACTACCACAGTTACATAGGGAGAGTCTGTCTCATTAACACATTCAAAAATGACAAAATAGAGACCAATTTATTATAATAAATATTCAGGCCAGATTTTTGTTCCCTTAAGAGAAGCTATAGAAGCTCCTTGAGGCGCTTTTTCCTATAATTCCACTGCTCATGATAAAGTAACTGTGAAAGCTGGGTGTACCATGCTTCGGTACTAATGGGTTACTCCAAAGGGCAAGTTTGACCTCTCAGCATCCCCAGCTTCTGAATCAGGAGTGTGCTGTGGAGTGAATCACGATGTCCTCTGAGCTTGTTTCCTAAATTGTAAAAAATTGATCCGTTTGGAAGTAGCTCAGTGGCTGAGCCCTCCCCTACCTTGGAATCCATGAGGGTGAAACATTTTCAGAGGGGGCCCAGAAGGGACCTGATCTGGACCCCAGAGAGAGAGGTCTTCTCACCTCCTGTGATGATTGGTTCTGTCAATTTGCCACCATTTAGAATCACCTGATTAGGAAGCCTAAACTGAGAAACTTTCTACAGCCTGTGGAGAACTGTCTTGTCACACCTTAAATGTAGGTGAAGCCCAGATTTAAAAAAAAAAAGGGGGGGGGGGACAGGACTGTTCCCTTACAGAGCAGGATGGCCACCAGGTGGCACTAGAGACCAGCACACTGGAGGCTGACCCACTCCTGTGAGCTACAAATAATGAGGCTAAGGGAACTCCAGGAACTCCCTACCTTCAGATCCAGTTGCAATGTCCCACTGTGTCTTATGCCCAACACATCAATTCCCAGTCAGCTTGGATTTGTTTCCCAGCACTGGAAAGAAAAATAAATTAAATAAATAAATAAATAAATAAATAAATAAATAAATAAATAAATAACGTAGTTGCCATCTTGCCTGACAGAGAGCATTCTAAGGTAGAAGAGGCCATGATTTGGCTGAGCAAAGAGGCACAGAGCCATCTGCAGACACCAGAGAACTACTGGCAGGCAGCCCTGAGAGCTATGTGCCCCAGCTCAATTGTCCTTGTGAGCCCAGCTCTGATCTGGCTTACTGCAATTCTTTCCAGAAAGGATATGGCTCCCTCTTCTGGCCACATGGGAGATTAGTAAAACTCCTGGCATGCTGCGTACAGAGCTATGGTCAGCCTGGGCATCAAAGTTCTGCCCTAAAAGCAACTGTTCCCTGAAGTCATGTGCCCTTCCCTGCTGCTTACTATCTGTTTGGATGTCATCACAACATCCCACAACTGCTGGGCATCTGCCCACCTGTCCCCTCACCCCCTCCCCCATCCCAGAGAGTCAAGACAAAGTCATGAACTTTTGGGGAATTATGTGTTTGGCTCAGAGGGCTCAAGAGATCTTAGCCCTCTCAGTGGTTAACAGCACTGTCTGATCCTCCAGACAACTGGGGTTTGATTCCCAGCACCCACGTGGCAACTAACAACTGTCTGTATCTCCAGTTCCAGAGGATCCAGTGCCCTCTTTTGGCCTCTGAGGGCACTACAGATAGAAGGTGTGCAGACATACCTATAGGCAAAACACCCACACACATTAAATTTTGAAGAATTATTTTTCCAGGCAGGGATTCTCTGCAGTGTGGCCCTGGCTGTCCTGGAACTCTCTCTGTTGAGGCTGGCCTCAAACTCAGGCATCTGCCTACCTCTGCCTCCCAAGAACTAGGCCTAAAGAAAGTCATGCAGCACCACACCTAAGAGTTTTTTGTTTTGTTTTGTTTTGTTTTTTAATAGGCTCTTCAGTCTGTCTCCTTCCTGAATTCGAATCCTAGGTTTACCTAGAACCAACTATGTGACCCTGGGACCAGAGACTCGACTTTTCTGTGTCTTGATCTCATCATCTGGTAGACTGGGATGATATCAGAACTTACACCTTAGAATTGTTTCACAGTAAGGACCATTATTGTCATTTTACACCTTAGAATTGTTTCACAGTAAGGACTATTATTGTCATTACAGGCTAAGGCTTGTTCCTAGCAGCATGAGAGCAAGGTGAGAAGGAGCTCACTGTTCCCTAGGCTCTGTGACTCAGAGCCATACCCTGACTGGGGTCAGGAAAAGCCTACCATAGGAAGCCTACCAGAAGCCCTTTCAGACTTCTCAGTCCAGCCCAGGCATTATAAGTGTGGGGGGGGCTCAGAGAGAACAAAAACAGAAGTTAGACTCTCCATAGAGGAGCCAGGAAGAACCAAGATCCAGAGGCCTGAGTCAGAACCATCCACTTCTGAGTCTTACCATGCCTGCTACTCAGTATCTCTGACAGGGCAGATGAAGGATTCTGGGGTTCAAGGAGCAGTAGCCGTGGGCCTCTGTGGCCCACAAAAGAGACCTGATCTGGACCCCAGAGAGAGGTCTTCTTCACCTCCCGTGATGGCTGGTTCTAAATGTCAATTTGCCAGCATTTAGAATCACCTGATTAGGGAGCCTCAACTGAGAACTTTTCTACAACCTGTGGGGAACTGTCTTGTCACACCTTAAATGTGGGTGGGTGGCACCTTCTCTTGGCAGCCCAGATTTTTAAAAAGAGAGGTGTCATAATCACTGTTCTATTGGTGTGAAGAGACGCCATGATCAAGACAATTCTTATATAAGAAAGCATTTAATTGGGGGTCAGAGGTTTAGTCCATTATCATCATGGTAGGAAGCAGAAAGATGTGGCTGGAGCGGTAACTGGGAGCTTTACATCCTGATCTGCAGGCGACAGGCAGAGGGCCTGGCCTGGGAATTTAAAACCTCAAGCAAACCCGCTGTGACATGCCTTCTCCAACAAAGCCACACCTCCTAATTCTTCCCTAACAGTTCCACTAACTAGGGCCAAGCATTCAAACGGGTGAGCCTATGGAGGCCATTCAAATCATCACAAGACAGAAAAGGAAGATGGTTCCTTTCTGATATTAGAAGCAGTTTTTCTAACCTGCCTCCAATAGGGACTGAGGACCAGAAGCTCTTCAGCATCACTCCAGACCTTTGGTGGCAGAATGGGACAACTGATACACTTACCCTAGTGGACTGACTGAGCAACCACTGGGCTCTTGGCCTTTCAGATGTGAGACAGCTGTTGTTGACTATTTTGACTATTGCACAAGCTGATTTAATCTTTAAATGTATAAATGTGTGCATCTATCTGTGTGTGTGTGTGTGTGTGTGTGTGTGTGTGTATGCATGCGTGTGTATTGGTTTGTTCTTCTAGAGATCTCTAATACAAATTGTGGAAGCAGAAGTGGGATGTAGTCCACCTTCTCCTGGTCCACATTTTCTTTGGGGCTTACTTAGTCTTAAGTCTGGCCATTGGTCTAGAGGCAATGATGGGTGGACCCTGGGGGGTGTACACATTGACTTACTTGATGTCTCCTTCAGGAAAAGTCATTGCTGGCTCTAAAGACACATAGGACTAATTCTCTCAGGCAAGGGCAATACTGCAGGAGGTAGGGATGGGTTGGGAGTGGAAAAGCATCCTGTGCTAAGAGTAGGGGGAGTATTTCACTCAGCAGAGTGAAGATGTCAGACCACTTTCAACCTCCATAGGATCCTCCCACACATCCTATCCAGGCTATAGGTTCCCATTTCTTTCCAAGCATTTTAACAGCAAATATCCTTGATGCTGGTGATTAATTTGCATTGTAAGTCAGACAATCATATATCATGTGATGAAGACTTGGGTTTGGTTTTCTGAAATGAGATCTATAGCTGCTGGAAAGACATCTTTTCCGGGCACATGTTAAAACATTTAGATTACTTAAAACCATTTAGATTATTTGTGTTCACTTAGAGTTGGTCAATTTTATCACTGAATTCATTTCCTTTTCCTTACTTACTTTGTCCAGAGTTATGAAAAGGAACTAGCCAGCAACCTGGGGGCAGGTAGACTACACTGCCATTTCCACCATGGAAAGGGCAGCATTTTGTCCTTACTGGAATAGACTCCTAGTCTGGTTATGGATTTGCCTTTCCTGTACATAATGATTCCACCAGGAGGAACAATAATCATCCCTTTGAATGGACGCTTCGGGCTCATAGCACCCTCAGGTCAACAGTGCTAGGAGGTGTGTGTGTCGGTCAAGAAAAATATGGCTTGGGTGTAAGAATATGATTAAGGTCAGTGAAAAACTATAACAAACCAATCCAGGGAGGATGATAGATGTCCTAGAGCAGTGGTTCTCAACCTTCCTGGCGCTCTAATCCTTTATACAGATCCTCGTGTTGTGACGACCCCCCCCCACAACCACTGTTTTTGTTATTACTTCAGAACTATAATTTTGCTAGTTATAATCACAATCTTAAGTATCTGTGGTTTTCCCATGGTCTTGGGCAACCCCTGTGAAAGGGTCATTCAACTCCCCCTCCAAAGGGTCATGACCCACAGGTTGAAAGCCACTGGCCTTGACCCCTGAGGAATGAAGACATGAGTAACCTTTCCAAGTGAACCAATACCTACTGAGTTGCTTCCTGAGTATATAGGAAATACAGAATAGGTGGCAGAAAATGGAGTCACAAATACCAGCCTAAGTCACATGACCAGCTACAGAAATGATCACAATTGACATGAATGCTTTTTTTATTTGCTGAGATTATGCTTAGGCATATATTAAGCAGATGGTTGCATTTTCTTATGTTTCTTTATCATGTAGTGTTGATTGAGATATCAGTGGTTGTGCTGTAAAACTATATGATCATATTTAAATTATGGAATGCTAAGAGATTAAGCATTGGTCAAGGGATTGAGAAGCCAGGATCTTTGGAGCCTAGAATATTATAGTTCAAGCTCCAGATGTTGGCCATTGGAGTTACAAGATTTGATCTTTTCCCTGCTGGATTTTGCTTCTGCTTTGGTGTGTTTGTTCATTTACTATGACTTTCTTTTTTTCTCTTTTGGAATAAAGAATGTTTTCTTGGTAACATAATTGTAGTGATATTTTATTTGTCTGGAGATCAGAGGACAGAGGTAGCCACTAATTAACCATAGAGGTCTGGAGGTCTGTAGAGACAAACAGGAAGTGATATGGCTTGGTGAAGAGAGGGATATAAGTCAGGAGGAGATAGGAGCTTGCTCTCTTTTCTGCTGGGAAGTTGGTGAGGTAAAGTTTGGCTGTGGCTTGCTCCTTTGTCTCTCTGATCTTTCAGCATTTACCCTGATATCTGACTCCAGATTTTTATTATTAAGACCAATTAGAACTCATGGAACACATAATATATTGGAAAAATGTAATTTGGTTTTTATAGTCATAGGAGGTTATAGTCAAGAGTTTTGAAACTTTAAAATTTAGGAACACTAACTGTCTTCCAGAGGACCTAGGTTTGATTCCCAGCACCCACATGGTGGTTCACAACTCTCCATAGCCCCAGCCCTGGAGTATCTGGCACCCTCTTCTGACCTCTTTAGGTATGGCACACACATGGTGCACAGAACAATACATGCATGCAGAACACTCATCTACATAAAATAATTTCTAAAAATTAGACTATATTTTATATTATACAAACAGGAGACTTTGGGACAAGGCATGGAAAGTTATGTTTTTTAAAGTGATGTATTTCTGTGTCAAGTTGACAATGGATAAGCTGTGATCATTGGTTTTAAATGTCAACTTGTTACATGTAGAAAATTACCTGATCAGGGAGCCCCAATTGAGTAATTATCTACACTAGGTTACTCCATGGGTACACCTGTGAGGAACTGTCTTGACTGCCTTAATTGATGTGGGGAGACCCACCCCAAAAATAAGAGGCATCTTTTGATAGTAGCCCAGGTCAAAAAGGAGGGCAGTTCACTCTTCCCTCTTACACTGTTTATCCTGTTTATCCTGCTGCTGACTCCTTCGCTGACATTAGAACCTGCTTTTCTAGGCTTCCAACCTGGATGGAGAGCCAATGGCTCTCCAGGAACCCTCCAGGCCTTTGGGGATAGATTGGGACTGAACAACACCAGAGAGTCTAGTGTAAGACAGCCGTAGACTACTCTAGACAGCAGGACTACTCTGACTGCTAAGGCACCCATCCTTAAGGACCAGGCAACCAAGAAAAACGGCCATGTTCTCAGCCCCTCGTGTGTGAGAAAGCTGTCGTTGAACTATTTCAACCATATTGAGTAAATCCTTTACTGGTTCTATTAGTCCTTTGGTTTAATAGAGCAAATCCTTTATTGGTTCTATTAGTTCTGTCCCTCTAGAGAACTCTGAAATGCCTACAGCTGAGGAAGATTTTTTTTCTAGATTAGTAGGTACTTACAGATATGGTTGCACGCATGGAAGAAAGGGCTGCAAAGGTTAATTTGCTCAAAAGTTGATGACACTGAAGCTTCAGGCCTCTGTTGAAACCTGTGCCTCATTTAAGGGATCTCTTATTGTATGCATGTCTGTGTAAGGATTGGTCTACAGTAGAAACTTGTAGCTGGTGTGCCTTGGCGGGCCTGCCACCCCCAGGTTGAGTCTTATCTCAGAAGGCTCCAGGACCTCCTGGTACACTAGCCAGAAGTGGGTTTCAAACTTCTGTCTTAGCATCCCACTCCAGCATCTGACCCAGGACTCAATACATGGTACTTGCCATGCAAACAGGAGAGACAGAGTTCAGATCCCCAGGACCCATATATCAGTGAACTCTGGATTCACTAAGCAACCTTACTTCAATACAAGAGAGAGAAAACATCTCAAATGGGCCTGCATATGCTCATGCACGCATATGTACCTACACACATGAGAATACATTCACATATATATCACACAAACACACACCAAAAAATGAAGGGATCATAAGGGGGTTCTCTGTGAGGAGCTTGGGGACTTGGGTCTCCAGTCCTATGGCTTGTGGGAACTTTGACAGACCCAGCCCAAACCCCAAGGCCTAGGAGTTTCTAGCTTTGTTGGCCCTTCCTCCCTGTGCCACTGCTGAGCATCAAGCCCACAGCCCCTTGCTGGCTCCAAAGAAGGCCTCAGCTCTGCTAGCCCTGATGCTTAGGGCTATTGGGAGGTAACCTGTTACCACATCCATGGCCTAAGGACTCTGCTCTGCCCAGAGCCACAGACATGCTCCTGAAAACACACACACACACACACACACACACACACACCGTTCAAGCTGATGGGACCTCATGTTTCATGGCCTCTAAATAGAAGTCCACACATGCCCTGGAGTTGACCAGCTGAGAGGGACGGAGGCCAGGCAGAAGTTGGGACAAGTGCTTCTGGCCGAGAAGGATGCCCCAAGTCCAGAGAAGGCGCCATCTGCTACATACTCAAATATCCTTGACACAAGGCACAAAGCAGCTTCCAAATACTTTGATTGGGGCTGAAGTGCATGGCAGCCACAGAGGACAGACAGCAGGGACAAGGGACAAGCAGACATTGTCAGCATAGAATGACTTCCGTGAAGCTGAATCAGGCACCGAGTCACCCAGCATACCTATCTTATTGATCTACCTCCCATGCCACATAAAGCCCTGGTGGGGTGGGCCAAAGCACCCAGGAATCCTGGGATCCCTTTGTATCTGCCTAAGGCCTTGTCAGGCATTAAGACCTGTCTCGGCATAGGAGGGACCTAAGCACATGAGAAATATAACCCATCCTTGTCACCTGTAGGACTCAAACACAGGAGAATGTTTATTTTCTTCTCCAGAATTGTGCAGAGCCAAAAGATAACTGGACTTATCCAGAGAGAGGCAGTGTGGGGGCTTCTGGGAAAGGGCTGCATCCCCTGGGCTTGGCATGGAGTGAGCCAGGGACATGCAGGGCCCAATGGGTCCCCTGCTACAGAACAGAGAGAAAAATGGACAACTCGAAACATGAGGTGGAAGCCCCACTTCACAGAGGACAAGAGGGTGGCTCCCCCAGGCTTCGGAGGCTGCACGAGGCAGGAGACACCTGGCATGGCGGTCTCTGGCCTTTGCGGGGCTGACTCAAGGTTTGGGGTGACGTAGAAGAGCTAGATTGTACTGGAGAGGCCGACCAGGGCCTCAGCAAGGAGAATGAGGAATGAGGTCTCAGGAAGGTAGAGCAGTTTGAGTCCACAACCCTGGAGGCTGATGCCCCCAGGGAAAGCATGGAGAGGGAGGTAGGTGAGGCAGCAGGGGTGCTGCTGGCTGCTGCGTCCATGAAGATCTGACCCCGGATAGACTCCAGCTCGCTCCGGATATCGCTAGCCACCCAGCGGATGTGCCGGCCCTGCTGGTCCAGGACCTTATGCATCAGGAAGTCAGGCTGATTGATTGGCTTAAGATCGGTGAAACACAAGCTTTGGTAGATCTGAGGGGAGATCTGGGAACAGAACAGGAGGTGAGTACCTGCTGGGGCTGGCGGTACCAGGGACCTAGAACAAGCTTGCAGCAAGGGAGAGCCCTCGGGTCTTCCCATGCCATGTAAATCTCTAGCACTGTGGCTACTCCAGAAGACCACAGCTATGGAGCCCACAAGCCCTAAGCAGGCCCCACCTCCCCACTCTTTCCTCCCTACACTAGTCTGTGAGGTGAGCCTGGCACCTTCTGCTCTGAAGCCTGAGGTGGACCTCAAGTACAATCTAGTACAGAAAGTCCCTGAACACACCTCAGGCCTCCCATCAGCACTCCCCAAGCTAGGCTCTGAGGAGCCGCCAGAGCCCACTCACACCAACCGCCCCTGGGGCATAGCCTCTGGCACCATGGGAGCTCCCATAATGCCCTAAGGCAGATAGGAAGGAGAGGCTGGGCAGGGTCTGCACAGGCACGAGACAGGATGGAGTCTGACTGGCTCTTATAAGTCCCTCATTCCCCTTTCTGCACCTAAGGAGAGTCACCCCTTCCGTGTATCTCCCTTTATGTTCTGGGTACCCAGTCACCTCCATCTACTCTTGATCCTCTACACTCGTGGGTGCAGGGGCAGTTAATCTGCTAATGAGTACTCAAAGATTATAATGGGGGCTACAGACAGGAAAGGCCAGAGGAGGGGAGGGCCATCTCTCCATAAGTCCAGGGCCTGTGTCTCCAGACACATGGCTTCTGCTGACAGGAAAACATGCCAGCCTACGTTTATGCCAGACCAGTTTATGCCAGAAACAGAGAACGGGGACCAGATGGGGTCTACTGGCCTCAGACGGCCCCAGTATCGCAGATGCAACCTCACTCCCTCACCTGCTGCTTCATCCAGCCATACTGCACTCTGGCGGCCAGGAGTTTGGGGTCCCGCACATACTCCCTGGGCTTGTAAGCTGCTCCCACGATTTTGCTTACCTGCGGAGAGTCACGGGTGACAACAGTAGCCAGAAGCTGGGCCCCCTACCCTCCTCCAACTATCCCCACCTGCTTGTCCTTGGCCCATTGGTTCCAGCTCTCCTCGATGTCTGCCAAGGAGTGTGCTTTGATCCACGGGGAGATGAGGGACATCTGGTGCAGCCTGACTCGTGCCTCTTCTTCTTTCTCTGCTTTCCCGTGCAGAAAGGCCATCAGCGCTGCCTGCTCACGCCGCTGGTGCACCAGGGCTTCAGCCAGTTCCTTGCTGTGAGAGGTCTCCTTCACAACATGTGCCTACCAGCCCCCACCCCAGACTCATGCCAGAGGGCCTCCCCTTTCTGGGTCTGACCCTCTCCGACCCTTTCCTACTCCTGCCAGGGCCCAGCACGGAGTGAGCGCTGCCTAACATGAGCTCTGGCCCAAGATCGGCTGTGTTTTCTTTTATTCAAGCCTCAGCTAGACCTCCCCCCACCCCTGCAGGAGATGTAAACATCCCCACCCCAGGGAAGCTCTGTCTTGCCTTGTTTTATAAAAACCCCCACAAGAAGACTGTCCCTCATTTGATCCAATCAGTGCTAACCTCTACACAAACTCTCTTCTGGCTGTCCCCAACAACTGTCAGATGAACCCCAGCCATGAGTCCCTCTCCCCATGTAGACCTGTATGTGGTGGTGATGGATGGAACCCAAGGTCTTATCACTAGAGGCACTGAGCCATATCTCCAGCCATCAATAGAGAAAAAAGAAAAACAGATGTTTGACTTTGAGACAGGGTCTCTCTAAGTAGCCTTGGCTGTCCTGGATCAGCTGTGTAGATCAGGCTGGCCTTGAACTCACAGAGATCGACCTGCCTCTGCCTTCTGACTGCTGGGATTAAAGGTGTGGGGGTTAAATAGGGCCACAGGCTGCTTGCAGATCCTAAGCATCTCATCCCACCCCAGTGAAAAACTTCTGGGAGCCAGGGAGCCCCAGGAGCCTAGAGTAACGCACTGCAGCTCCAGGAAGGATTTCTTGAGGGTGGTGCCAGTGAGGTTGGACTTCTCCTCTAAAACTTCTGTCTGCTGCTGATCATCAATCATCTTGGCCTCCTGCAGTCTCCTCCAAATATTCAGGCCGAATGTCCCTGTGATTTGAGTAGATCCTGCTGAGAACCAGGACCCCTGAATCCACTGTTTCTGCCCCTCCACTCCAAGAAGTGATGAGTGACCCTGTGTACCACCCACCCCCTCACCCAAACATGCAGTTGCCTGCCATGTGCCAGGCATTATACTGGCTACACAACCAAAAATCTAGATTTGCCAGACTCCCATACTAGCAGGTACTTGTAGATTATGCCTAAAGCACCCTGCACCATGTATAGGTTGAAACGGGAAGAATGCTGTGATGAGGGCCCAGTGACCCCCATTCAGGCTCCCAGCAGCTCGTGTGAGAAATGACAAGGGCATAAAATGACTGGGATCTATCTAGGTGAGGTCTGGGGTGGAGCAGAAGACAGAGAAATCAGTGTCCTGCTCTGGTCCTGGCATGGATGACCTGAATTCAGCCCCAGAACAGATGTGGTACACAGAGAACCAATTTCTGTGAATTCTGGCTTCCACTTGTGTGCAGTAGTACAGGCATGCCATGCCATGCATGAAACCACCCTTCCCCCAACACACACACACACACACACACACACACACACACACACACACACACTAAATAAATAAATAAATGTCATTTTCCAGCTATGAAATTATGAAATTAAGAGAAAGAAAAGATACAGGTTGTAAAATCCCATTTTGGAGAAATCACCAAAGAGCTCCAGCAGCCAATAAGAGAACAACTAAAGTGACAGATGGGGAAGTCTTTGCAAGAAACCCTAGTCTGGGAGTCACTTGCTTCTCCGGGAGTCCCTGGTGTGGTCTAGGCTGTGTAAGAATCAAGCTTGGCCTAGGCAGAAGGATACAACTGTGGGGCCAGGGAGCTCCTTCCAGCCCTGCAGAAGTCCTGCAGTGAGGCGTGTGCTGAGCACTAGGGGTTGTAGGGTTGGGCTAGAATGAGATCAAGGGAGAGGGCCTCCCGAGAAGCCAGGACATCTCTGCTTTGACATACCCAAAGATGGGGTAAATTGAGTCCACCTAAATCAGTCCCAGCTCAGACCCAGCCGAATGAGGTGAGAAAACACACACTCGGGGAAAATAATACCAACTCAGTCTTCACAAACCAGTTACACAACATCCAGAAAAATCACATTGTGCTCTGCTTTTAAAATGTATATGGTAAACTGTCTTTTGTTTGTTTGTTTTATTGATTGATTGACTGACTGACTGACTGACTGACTGACTGACTGACTGACTGACTGATTTTTGAGACAGAGCTTCTCTGTATTGCTTTGGAGCCTGTCCTGGAACTAGCTCTGTAGACCAGGCTGGCCTCGAACTCACAGAGATCTGCCTGCCTCTGTCTCCCGAGTGTTGGGTAAACTGTCATTTTGAGTTCACCAAGAAGTTGGCTTCAGAAGCAGGGTGATCCACCCCCAGCTGTGTAACACCCCCCTCCCCAGTTGTAACTCAAGCTTATTTATCTCAAAGTCTCCTCTAAGACCCCTGTCCTGAGGCAAACTAGCCCCCTAATTCTGTGCAGGGAGAAGAGGAAAACAGCAAAAGAGTCTAAGAAACTTGTGTAGCTAACATTGCTCCGATACCAAAGTCAGACAACAATGTTCTGGTGAACAGAAATGTAAAAAAAACCCTCTACCTACTCATGGAGACAGCTTCATCAATAAAGTCAGTGTCCACTGTATCAGCATGAGGACCCGAGTTCAATCCCCAGGGCCAGTGCAGAGAGGTGTGGTGCTAAATCCTGCCAGCAAAGGCGAGGCTGAAGCAGGCAGACCCCTGGGATTTGCCGGCCAGCCAGCCTTGTCCAGCCGACAAACACAAGGCCAATGAAAGAGTCTATTTCAAAAGACATCTCGACATGCATGCACTCACATGTGCACATTCATGAACACATGCATCACACAAGAAGACATCTTAGCAAGCCAAGAAAACAACCAGGGAAAGTCTTTAAACATTGGTCTTGGTAATGACTCCTTGGCCGGGACACCAAAAGCACAAACAACAAAGGCAAAAATAGACAAGCAGAGCTCTACAAAAGCCTCTTGGCAGGTAAACACAACCTATGGAAGGGGAAAGACACCTTACCATATACCAACACAGGCCAAGCCAACCACTGAAATATATAACTCTTGCAGACTGATAGCAGAAAGACCTGATTTAAAATGCACAAAGGACTTGAATAGACATCTATCCAAATGAGAAATGCAAATGGCCAGCAGGCTGAGGGAAGATGCTCGGCACCTCTACACAGGGAACAGGAATACACCTCACACTCATGAGAGGGGCTTTTATCAGAAGGGTGGCATCTCTCTGCATCAGGGAACATGAAGAACGATCAGAATCCTTGCAGAAATATAAATCTGGGTAACTACTCTAGGAAGCAGTATGGCATTCATTCCTCAAAGTTGAAATTGAGACTTCCACTTGATCCAGCCACCCACTTCTGGTTATTTTCCTAAAAGAATTGAAAGCATGTGATAACCCATATGGGTGGCAGAGACTGAAGAATTGTAAATTTGGGGTCAATCTGGCCTACATAGTAAGACCCCCCTTTTACACACACACACACACACACACACACACACACACACACACACACACTGAAAATAGGATCATTTTCCACTACCCTCAGTCTTATTATTGCCAGTGGCCAAAACATGTAAACAGCCAAAGCACGGATTGACAGATGGATTCAGACAACACACCTGTAATGGAATGCTCTTCAGCCTTAGAAAAGAAGGGAATTCGGTGACTATGACAACAGAGATGAACCTTGAAAACACAAAGCCCAGTGAAATGAGCTAGACACAAGGCAAACTGCATAATGCCATGGCTATATGGTGTCTAAAATAGTCAGGCTCATAGATAGAAAGCGGAGACCAGGACTGAGAAGAAGGGAGACATTGCAGGATAAGAGTTCAGGGATCTGAGTAAGTGTAGCTGACTTAGCAAAGTGCTGGGACAAAGAGTTTTTATTCTTGGCTTGTGAAAGAACAGAAATTTGGAACCACTTCAAAAGACCACAGGGCAATATCAGCTGGAACTGAGGAGAAAACATATATATCATTGATTAAGAATAACCTCTAGATACATACAATATAGGAATGCCTATAATTGTTTATTTAAAAAATGTTACAGGACTGTTTCTAGGAGGCTATAGGAGTATTATTCTCAATCGTGTAAAATAGCTAGAAAAACTAACATGGGTTAAGTAGGCA
The DNA here is from genome assembly GCA_030556225.1 of Cricetiscus sungorus. Taxonomy (NCBI): domain Eukaryota; kingdom Metazoa; phylum Chordata; class Mammalia; order Rodentia; family Cricetidae; genus Cricetiscus; species Cricetiscus sungorus. The sequence continues at coordinate 16,508,955 of JANBXA010000391.1, forward strand.
TGGCATTTGCTGTGGATAAACTTCACAGCTGGATGGTTTAGAGAAAGAAAATAGAAACAAAGCAAAGCTCATCACATGATCTCATATGTACAAAGTGAAGAAACAGTCAGAGCTTAGAAACCAGGGTAGGGATTGTGGCCCCACCTGGGACCCAGCACTGGAGAAGACAAGAAAGAGGATTGAGAGTCCAAGGCCAGCCTGGGCTATCATAGTGAAAGGCTGTCAAAAACAAAAACAAAAAAACAAAAAACAAGCAAGCAAACAAAAACAATACAGGGTCCAGAGAGATGTCTCAGCTGGTAAAGTATCTGCTACAGAAGCCTGAAGACTGAAAGCCAGGGCGCTGTGCACGCCTCCATGCTGAGGCATGGACCTCCATGCTGGGGTGTGGACCTCCATGCTGAGGCATATGGAGACAGATGAATCCCTCAAACTCACTGTTCAGCCAACCTAACCACATCAGTAAGCTCTGGGTCCAGTGAGAGACCCTGTATCAAAAGAAATAAGGTGGAGAGTGATTGCAGAAGGCTCAATGTTGACCTCTGGCCTACACAAGTGAGTGCATGCATGCACATGTACCCACAAACACATGTGCACACACCTGTACAAACCTGTATATACACCATACCTACACATATACCGGAGAAGGAGGAGGAGGAGGAGGAGGAGGAGCAGGAAGAGGAGGAGGAGGAGGAGGAAGAGAAGGAGGAGGAAGAAGAGAAGGAAGAGGAGGAGGAGGAGGAGGAGGAGGAGGAGGAGGAGGAGGAGGAGGAGGAGGAGGAGGAGGAGGAGGAGAAGAAGAAGAAGAAGAAGAAGAAGAAGAAGAAGAAGAAGAAGAAGAAGAAGAAGAAGAAGAAGAAGAAGAGATGCCAGGGCCTGGCGAGCTGGCTCAGTGGGCGAAGGCAGTTGCCGCCAAGCCTGCCGATCTGAGTTCCACTCCAGGGACACAACAGAAGGAAAGAGCCATCTCACACAGTTGTATTCTGACTTCTGCATGAATTCCATGGCATGTGCCTCCCTCAATAAAGAAATAATTGTAGCACACACACATAACAGCCAAGGTAGGTAGGGGTGAGAAGGGACACTCAGGGGTGTCTGTGCAGCCAATGTGGGCTGTACAGACAGATAGATGTATACTCTGAGAATTCAAAGTGGAACACTTGAGCTTCTGAGCTTTTCTTTGTATGACACCAGGACAAAAAAAAGAACAGAGTTTACCAGATATACGATTTTCTAAAACTCACCAAGACAAGCAAAGCTGGGTGGGCAGGTGAACACATGGAAAGACAGTTGATGAATAGTGGGCCACCAGACACATTCACATCCTGCAAGGCTCTCCGAGCAGATGCAAGAGCCTTCTCCCCTCAGGCGGGGGGGGGCGCTAGGGCAGCACCAGGATGTGTTCCACAGGGAAATGCCATGTTTCAGCAGTACCCATACCTATGGTATCACCAGAGAGTCTCCAAGCCTTGACGTCCCCATCCTCACTGGCACTGACAATCAGCTGGAAGGTGTCCACATACAGGATATCTGTCAAGCTCTCCAGGTGACTACTCCAGGTAATCAGAAGTGGTGGGGGGACCAGAGAAATGGTCTGGCCTTCCACAACCTGTAGGGGGCAGTAGAGGATGACTTACACCAAGCTATCACTCAGACTCCAGACCTGGACATCAGCCAATGAACTATCTGCTTCGGCTGACCTCTGGTAGGTCTCAGCACGTCTCTGACCTTGTGGGCCCCTTCGTTAAAACCATCAGAATCATTTTCCACCTTCCTCTACACAGACCATCTCATTGGAACCCCACAACCTCATATGCCATAGAGCATTTTCACCACTTTACTGAGAAGACAGAATCAGAGATATTCAGAAATCAGCCTGAGGTCACAGAGCCAGAAAGTAATGGGACAAGAACATAAGCACGTACGTCTTCCAACCCAGCTGAGCCCTGGAAGAACAGGCTGCAAGAGGTGGTTGGTGCCACATCACACTAGGAGGAACATTACACTGTGAGAGAGAAAAAACTCTATATAACTGGGAAGTGACCAGGACCGTGTGTGTGTGTGTGTGTGTGTGTGTGTGTGTGTGTGTGTGATGCCATGTGCACATGTATATGCACGTCTGCCTGTGTTCGGCCCACATGTACACATGTGCACATGCATGTATATGATGCAGGTAAAGACATGAAGTTGACCTCAGGTGTCCTCCTTTATCTCTCAGGATCTCTTGCTGAACCCAGTTTGCTAATCCCAGCTGGTCTAGCAAGCCAGTGTGTCCCAGCAATCCCCAGCCTCTGGCCCATGCCATGTCTGCCCAGCTGCTAAACCGGTTCTAGGATTCAAACTCCAGTCCCCGCATTTGGGCAACAAGTGCTGTATCCATCGAGCTGTCTCCCCAGCCCCAACCTTTTTGAGATCAAACAAGGCTGAGGAAGAACAGTCAGGAAGAATAAAGTTAGACTACTGCAAACTATAACCCAACTGTGAAAGACAGCAGAAAGCTCAGAAACCATCCAAAGCATGGATGAAAATAGTGTCAGGAAGTGTGGCTCAAACACAAACACAGTGGGCTGTCAAAAGAAAACCAACCATTATCACCTCTGAAACTAAAATAAACACTAAAAGGTTTTTCTTGGGGTTTTTTGTTTGTTTGTTTGTTTGTTTGTTTGTTTGTTTGTTTGTTTGTTTTGGTTTGGGGCATTGTTTGGTTTGGTTGGTTAGTCTTCTGGTTTTGGCTTTTAAGTTTTTGGGGGCAAGGTCTTATGAGGCCTATGCTGGCATCAAAATTGCTATCAGAGTAATCCTGACCTCACAGAAAACTCTTAGAAGATTTTGTGCAGAACTGTCATTTATATTTTCAATATTCGGTGGGATTCACCAGCAAAGGCATTTGTGCCTCAGCATCCCTCTGTGAGATGGTCCTTTGCTAACTCACCCCTTTACATGCTTTACCCATGTCTCCAGATGTTCTATCTTTTATTGAGTCAGTTTCATGTCTTCCTTAGATTTTGACCGCTTCCCTTTTTTCATTAAAAAAAAAAAAAAAAAAGAGCTGGGCAGTGGTAGTGCACCCTTAGTCCCAGAACTCAGGAGGTAGAGGCAGGTGGACCTCTGTGAGTTCCAAGCCAGCCTGGTCTACAGAGCGAGTTCTAGGACAACCAGGGCTACACAGAGAAACCAAATAGATAGGCAGACAGATGATAGATAGATGATAGATGATAGATAGATAGATAGATAGATAGATAGATAGATAGATAGATAGATAGACAGATAGATACATAGATACATAGATATATGAAAGAAAGAAAAGCTGTCATTTGTCATAAAAGTCAAATACCACATGACCTCATGTATGTACAGAATGATGGGGTATTAGTAAAAGGAGTCTATGTATTGGAATCTTTAAAAATGTGCATGTATACTTACACATATACACATAAATGCATTAAATATGACATGAAAACAACAGGAGGACTTTGATGTAAAAGAAGGAAACCAGCAATTGGGGGAGAGAGGATGGATGAGAGGGTTAATGGGGTACAATATGAGCAAAGTGGGAAAGTGTCATGAAACTTATTTTGTATGCTAACTAAAAATCAATTAAAGCATCAATAGGAAAAGAGGGTATAAAGTTTCAGTTGGACAGAAGAAACAAGTTTTAAAATTTACTGTATAAGTACAATAACAACATGCCTCATGCTTAAAATAGCCAAGACTATAATCAATATACTCTTCAAAGTAACCAAGAATAAATTTCAGATGTCTTCTCACAAAAATAAGCAAGCAAGGTGATGAATATGTTAATTAACTGTCATTCTCCTTTGTAAACACACATTACACTGTACCCTATAAATATGCATAATTTTGATTTTTCAGATCAAACAATATTAATAAAAATTTTAAGTGTGAAGAGAATTTGATGATGATCCACTTGGGCAAAACACTATCACAATCTCTTTTAAATGCCTCATCATAATGCACACAGGCGTGAGCAGGTTCTGAAGCTGACAGATTGGTTTTAATCGCAAACCGAGTGCCAGCAGCTCCATAGGCTTAGATGTGAGTGTTGGCACCTCCACCCCATCTCCCTCATCTGCAAAGTATCACTCCCCAGAGCCTCAGATGAGACCAAGGGCACATGGCACTTACTACAGCACGCTCTAAGAAAACATCAGTCGCTACTGTCATGGTTGTGTTAACATCAGATATTCCTCGTGTACTGGATCCATGATGGGTCAATTCCCAGCACACATAGGTGCAGTGCAATTTCTTCATGCTAAAATGAGTCACCTGAGCATGACATATTTTCTCAGAGCGTCAAAAGGCACATAAGCAGCCAGCATGCAGTGCAGACCTGTAAACCCAGAACTAGGAGGCTGAAGCAAGAGGATGGTGACTTTGAAGCCATCTTGAGCTACATAGATAGACCTCCTCTCAAAATACTGATGGTTGCAAGATGAATAACAAAGTTGCAAATATATGGAACCCTTTGGCCTAGGACCCCACCTTTGGGAATGTATCCTTCAGACATGCTAACACACATGTGAAATAGCACTCGCTACTAAGATTCACTTTTAAGATTAAAACAAAGCAATTTTCCCCTTAAGAGGGACCATATTAATAACGTAGCCTATGGCTTGCTATACAGCTCTAGAAAGATTCCTAAAATGTATTATGGAGTGAGAAAAGCAAGGAAGTGCTGCCACCACACGTTCAGGCAAAAATAACTGTCCACATGCACACTCAGGTAAATCAACACCAGAATAGCCAGAAGTCACTAACAGAGGCCTCTTCAGGGAAGAATTGTGCCTCACAAGGGACGGGGCCTCTCTACATTGCCTGGGCACTTTTAAAGCTTTCATTATGTATCATGAACACATAAAAAAGCATATTATAATAAATGTATTTAAACATAAATATACAAACTAAACACAAATGTATAATCAGACACACATAATGAGGCATATTACTGTCAGCCCTGAAAACACCTCAAGATTCCACTCCCCAACCCAACAAGTGTTATCGCTTCTGACAGGCAGGCTCGGTTTTTCTACTGTTATGATTCATAACACAATGTACACGCTCTGGGGTTTGACTTGGCTCAACATTCTGAAGAGTCACTGATTTTGTGAGTAGATGTGAAATGTGTATGAAACCCACAGGCTGACGAGTGTGTGGGTGTTCCCAGTGTGCAGCCATTATCAATGGTAATTCTCTCAACCTTCTTCCTATGTTTTACATGAACTTCTGGGTGTGAGCCTAGAGTGGAACTGCTGGGTAGAAAGCTATACATGCTCAAGTTAGGTAGCTATTGTCAAATAATTCCCCGAAGTGACTATACTAATCACCAATGCTTGCCCAAGGTGGCTGGTCCACTTGGTCTGCATCCCTGAAGACTTGAGCGTGTGCCTTTTTGGTTTCAGTCATCCTAGTGAGGATGTAGTGATATCACTCTGTCACTTCCATTTTTTTTTTCTTGGCAACTAAAGAAAAAACACTTGATTTCATGAGGCCCTGGGGCAAACACCAAGCACTTTGAACCATGTATAAGCATTGACTACTTGAAAGAGTAGTCAAAATAATACTTCAACTTTAAACTTGTGATGCTAGGGTCCTCACTGTAAGGGTCAACACGTGTGGGAAGGGGATGGTGAGCACATAGCTGTGTGTACATGTGTGATGAATACCTGTGGGCTTACTTGGCCCTGTCACCTGTAGTAATGATGACATCTGACTAACAGATTTCTCCATATAGGCTGGGCACCATAAAGGGAGCATGAAGACTCATAATGTCCATGAAAAGCCTCAGTCCTTGCTCCTCAGTGGAACTTTCCCAAGCAACCCTCCTGCCATCTTCCTACCTCCTTCTCCTTCTCAGGGATGTAGTACGGGGAGCAGGCCTGGAAGTGTTTACGGATTAAGAACCGGAACTTATTCTCCCCTTCAGTAGAGATCTTGATCCCACTGTGTTGGGGTGGTCTCTGGCCAACAAATAAGCAGTAATCCTTGATGTCCCAGATCTAGGTACAAAGTGTGAGTTAGTGGCCCTGGCCCCAACCCCAGAACATACTGTGGATTCCCCCCACACTGTTCCTTTGAGCTTTGGGAGTGATTCATTCTTACACCACTGAGATAAATAACTACTCACTTCAGAGGGGCTATATAGATATGATAAGATAAAAAGGTAGATTACTGAATCTAGTTTTTAAAAGCAACTACTAGTTTTAAACATTTTACATTGGATTGGACTTCTTCTGTATATTGTATATAAATATTGTATATTGATACAAATTTGAGATTAATTTTGTTAAAACATACTGTACATATATTTCTAATTTAACAATGTAATGCAAATTTCTAGTCCTTGAAAGTTATTATTACCAGCTATATAAGATAATAAGGAAATGTAGGTTAGTAATCAGTCACCTATCACAATCAGACCTATAGTCACATTAGGTATGTTTTCAAGGTCAAGAGATATAGTTTAGAAAGACAGGTCACCTTCAAACACTTCAGAGATCTACAGAAAATGGCATTTAAGATGTTTTAATAACATAGGTTCTTTTTTGTGAAAATGAGATGTCTGCTCCTGACACTACCAGTCTACTTCAGAGAAGATGATGGCATCAAAGAAACTCCACATGGAGTTTGAGTTCTTTGTAGCAAAGCTAAGATACTGGGCAAGAAAGTGCCCTTGCCTCAACTGCTGACAGTGTGCTGTCCAAATTGGACAAACAGGGCACCAAAAAAAGTAACTGAAAACCTTCCGAGACAAGGCAGGACAGTCCTTCAGACTATCCTGCTTCACAAAAAAAAAAAAAAAAAATCTGTCAGACATGCTAGGTCTATAGGCCAAAGATGAATGCCCCAATGTTATAGAGAAACCTTGGGTGACTATCCAGGCAGCCAGCTGTTTCCATCATTTCTCACATTTTTTGGAAGTTGTTTGCTTGCACTTACTGTTTACTCAGTTAATATTATTTCTGCCTTGGGTCTCTGAGCGAGTTATAATTTTCATTGTTTACCAGACTCAGAAAAGAAACACATTAAAGATATGTAAAGTGAAAAAGGTTGAGAGACATTAAAAGATAATTTGATAATGCACATTAGAATAGAAAGTAAATTAGGTGCAAGACTTTAGACTCACAAAAATAGGATAGACAATTGAGTATTTTTTCTGAATTTGCCAAATGCAATTGGACTAGACATTGTTGATACTGCCTGTATATGTTGAATATACTTATTGTGTATAGTTTTTCTTAAGTTACTTATAGTCTTTCTTTTTGTATGAGACAGAAAAGAATAATTGTGGTGATACATTGTTTATGATTTAATAAAGCAACTGGAGATCAAAATGCAAAACTAGCCACAAGCCATAGAGGCCAGGCAGTGGTAGTATATGCCTTTGATCCCAGGACTCTGGAGGCAAAGGCAAATGGATCTCTGTGAGTTCAAGGCCACACTGAGCTACACAAAATTGATCCAGTCTAAAGAGAAACACCTCACACAAAGGTGATCTCAGCACTTGGGATCACATGCCTTTAATCCCAGCACTAGGGAAGGGGAGACGGGAGTGAGATGACTAGGTAGAGAGAGGAATGTAATGAAGAAGCAAAGTCAGTCCCAGAGACTTATTCTCCAGCCAGACTGAGGGCAGGACAGCCCTTTCAGCCTGAGGTTGAGGTAAGAGCTAGTGGTCGGAAGCTTTGCTTTTCTGATCTTCAGCGTGAAGCTTGAACCACAAAATAAGTCTCTGGACTTATATTTTTCATGTTACAGAGCCATAGGGTCTTCTAAGCCAGACCCCTTGGTTAGCAGGCAGAGGGTTTTTTGAGTGGCTTAGACGGACAAGGAACTCATGCCTCAGGTCTCACCAAAGATCACAAAATCAACTATGAGACACATGGCTGGCAGGTGTGGGAGTTGTGGGGTGACAGTAATGGATAATGGGGTCCACTGGGGGAGGAGGGGAGCAGCTTGGAGAGGCCATTTCAACAAGCCCTGGTTCATTTCACTGACCATAGCAGAGCAGAAGACTCCTAAGAAACTTACCTTGCCCCCACCACCTTCTCCAGTGAAACCAGGACCCAGTGGGAGCAGGAGGTAGATCAGGGCCACAGGCAGCACAGAAATGGACAAAAGCTAGACTGTTCCAGTCCTTCCTCACCTTGATAGTTCCTTTACTGTCCCCTGTGATGAGGATCCAGTCATTTTCGTCAGTGGTCATGGCATTCACAACAATATTCCCACTGTCTTCAAGGTCCACAAGGAACTTCCCCAACAGACCTCCATTCCCATGGATGGACCAGGCATAGATGAAGCCATCGATGCAGCTGCTCAGCATGGCAGCTGTGTGTGGCAGGCGAGGCCTTGTCTGTAGAAAAATGATCTGCACAAGAGGGGTGGGCCTAACTCAGCAGTGGCTTCCTCTGGCCACTGTTACACACTACTAAATGACCCAGACAAGTCACCACACCCAACTGATGCCCCAGTCTCCCAAGATGCTCCTTACTTCCTGGCAAGAACTGAAGGTCTGTGAGCTAAGTGAAGGCAGGGAATGGTGTCTTTTTGTTGTTGTACCTACAGCGGCTCCTGATACCATAGTATATGGAAGAAGACACATAAGTTTGCCTCACTCATCTCAAGTTTCCCAAGTCCTATTTGTAAGCATTCAGGCATTATGCTGGCCTGCCCCTGTTACCTGGCAGAATGCACTCAGGCAATACTCTGGTCAACCCAGGGTTCCATGAGTACTAGTCTGCAGCAGGTGTAAAGGACCCCTTTAAAAGTCAGACCCCTGCCTACTTATGCTCTCTTTTTTGTTCCCTCTCTTCCTCTCTCTCTCTCTCTCTCTCTCTCTCTCTCTCTCTCTCTCTCTCTCTCTCTCTCTCCCCCCCTGTTTTTGGTTGGCCACCAGCTACCCCCCTCTTTTTCTCTTCCCTCCTCTCTCTCCCCCTCTCGCCTCTTCTGTTCCTGGTGCCTCTATGTCTCTTCCCTTCTCCCTCACTCCCCTTTCTAAATAAACTCCTCATTTAAGCTCTGTCTGCCTGGCGTGTTATTCCCTCCCACCTGAGTCATCAGCACTGGCTATGCAAACTACTATGCTCTCCCACGTGGTCCTTTACCTTGGGACCCCACTGACCTGGAACCCTCACTCGGGACCACCCCCCTACCCTTTCTCCAGCTTTTATTCCTATAACTGTAACTAAAGAACAACACTGTTACTCTCTCAATGTGACATGGAGAACTAACTCATTCTCTCTTAAATGTACTTACAGCAAAGTGACCATGTGAATGTCAGAGGACAAGCACATTTACCCACTGAGCCATCTCACCAGCCCAGCACCTTCAACTCTTTTATCTTATCTCAGAAACTAGCAGTATCTTCTTACTATAGTAGAAACTTCATTAAGCCCTCCAAGGAGAAACCTAATTAAGAATTAGTTTCTAGCTGGGCATGGTGACACACCCCTTTAATCCCAGCATTTGGGAAACAGAGGCAGACAGATCTCTGCCTGTCTTCGAGTTTAAGGCCAGCCTCGTCTACATAGTCAGTTCCAGACAGTCAGAGCTACATAATGAGACCCTATCTCAAAAAAAAAAAAAAAGAATCAGTTTCTAAAAAGAAGGCAATTGCTATTCCAAGCTGGCCTTTATTACTATTATTATTATTATTATTATTATTATTATTATTATTATTAAAAATGGTTTATTCTTTGACAATTTCATACATGAATATAGTATATTTTGGCCACATTCATACATACCCAAATTCCTCTCTTTTATACTCCTCCCACTCCTTCTGGACCCCTCCTACTTCCCAACACACCTCCCTCCTACTTTTACACTTTTTTAAGATAGCCCACTGAAGCCAGGTATGCTGACACACACTCTCAGAAGGCAGAGGCAGGCAGATCTCTATGAGTTTGAGGCCACCTTAGTCCACCTAATAAATTCCAGGCCAGCCAGAGCGACAGAGAAATGCTGTCTTGGGGGGAAAAAATTGGGGGTGGGAGAAAGAGATAACCCATTGAGTTGAACTGAAGTTGCTTGCATGTCCATGGGTGTAAGGTTATTTACTGGCCAGCTTCAAAATTCTTAAATATCCTGCTTCTTTAGAAGTCCTAAACAAGATGCTCAACCCTCATCCCATTGATCAGGTACCAGGATCAAAAGAAACAGAAATCCTTTAGACCCTCAATCTGAGGGCAATGGTGAATTCTACCCAACATTTAAGGAACTGGCAATACGAGGAGGATGAGAATGAGGAGGAGGAGAAGGGAGAGGAGAGAAAGGAGGAGGCAAGAATGCTTCCAAATGCACTCTATGAAGCCAGTATTACTCTGATACCAACACCAGACAAAAACTCCACAACCAGATAGCTTTGGTGAACACTGATAAAAAAAAAAAAAAAAAAAAAAAAAACTCTCAATAACATATTAGCAAACTAAATTCAGCAACACATTAAAAAGGATAATATACCACAACCAGATGAGACTTATCTCTGAAATTAAAGAATAGCTCAACAACCAAAACCAACCAGCATCCTGGGGTGGAGAGCTCAGTGGTAGAATACATGCATATATGAGGGCCTGAGTTTAGTCAGTACATCAATATTTTATATTAGCAAAAGGAAGGAGAAAACTCACACTCATGTGATTCATTACACATTGATTCAGAAAAAGCACCTAAAAAAATTGGCATCCTTGTCGGTGCCCATAAAGATGGCTGCCCTCCATCTTGGCACATGGACAGAGAGTTCAAAACGGTCCTCAGCAAGTTATAAGACCTAAAGGTCAAAGGTATGGCTACAGTAGGGTGTTTGGCTGTCTTATTCTAAATAACAACAGGCCTGAATCTGAGGTGTGGCTACTCCTGACCTCAAAGCTAGGGAACAAGAAGTTGGAGCTAAACCTTAGAATAAATGAGGAAGAAAAGTCTGTTCCATATACAAGATACTGTGTTCCCCTTTTTGGTTAAGGTACATAAGAGTGGTGAAAAATAAATTCGTGGCATTTCAATATTAACTGAATCTGCCCTCCTGACTTTTATTCTGTGTTTCTGTCTTTTCTTTATCGTCTATAGCTAGCCTGTTCCTCATCCATACACCCCCACTCAGGTATGGGGCTGCTCGCCTGGTTCCCATTGCAGCCCCACAAACAACTTCCAACATATCCTTTCATGAAAATACTGAACAAACTCTAAATGGAAAATAGTTATCTGGAAGGAGAAAAGCATTTTCTTCTATGGTGTAGCCACTGGAAGGGTGCCCTGTAAACAGATTCATCCATGCTTCTGTAACCAACCCTAAGGAAACTCACTAGGTGAAAAGTCAAGACATGAAATAAAATAATTAAAAAAACAGTAATTGAACAAAAGGGAAAATTGCCCCAACCCGTGGGGCAGTCAACGACGAACTGGGAGACACCTAGGGGAATCGAAAAACAAGGGATAAGAAGAACGACAGCAAGTCCATATTATGATCAAGTTGCCAAATTTTCTTTTCTCAGGGGAGGCTCTTATAGGACCATGGGCAGGATGTGAGCAGGGTTTGCAAGAGGGCAGGATGAAAGGGTCAAGAGAAGGAATGCCCTGTACTAATCTTTAACTGGCTGTAAAACTGTAGCAGGAGGAATATCCTGAGCTAGTCTTTAACTTGTTGTAAAACTGCAAGCCTGTATCTAGGAATGTATTCTGCTTATTTCTTAAGAGGCAGTAATTTTCTATCTCAGAGGCCTGAGGTAGTGAGGACGGTGATGGTCCCCAACAGAAAATGACCAACAATGTTGCAAGGATCAGCAAAACCCTCTCAATAATAATAATGACCTTAAATGTAAAATAGTCTTGGGCTGGAGAGATGGCTCAGCAGTTAAGAGCTTACTGTACTTCCAAAGCTCAGTTCCCAGCATCTACATCAGAGCTCAGAGCTGTCTGTAACTCCAGCTCCAGGGGATTGGGAAGACACCCTCCCTGACCTCCAGAGGCATACACACAAAATATATATACATTATATTCACAAAATGTATTCACAAAGATATATACACATTAATAATAAAAATGCAAATAGTATTAACTTTCCAATTAAGTTAGATTAAAAACTTGCTTGGTTTTGGTCTACAAGAACCATCTCACCAGCAAAGACACACAGAGACTGAAAGTGAGAGGCTGTATGGCGGTTTGAAAGAAAATGGCCCCAAAGGAAGTGGCACTATTAGGAGGTGTGGCCTTGTTGGAGGAAGTGTGTCACTGTGGGGGTGGGCTTTAAGGGTCTCCTTTGCTCAAGCTTCCCTCAGTGTGACTGTTCAGTCAACTTCCTGTTGCCTTCAAGATGTAGGACTCTCAGTCCCAGCACCACATCTGCCTACATGCTTCCATGCTCCCCACCGCAATGATAATGACTCAACCTCTGAAACTGTAAGCGAGCCACCCCAATTAAATGTTTTCCTTATAAGAGCTGGTGCAGTCATGCTGTCCCTTCACAGCACTAAAATCCTTAACTAAGACAGGATGGAAATCAATATGCCAAGCACATGGAAACCTAAAACATGCAGGAATACTAGACTCCCATCTGACAAGGTAGATTTCAAAACAAACGTAGTTAGAAAAGACAAAAGAGACTTCGTATTATTATTACAGGGGTTAGTCTACCAAGAAAATACAATTGCAAATATATATGTAACAAACACTGGGACACCTATTTGCCATAAAACAAACACTACAGGACATAAAAGACAGGTCTAGATACAATCATAACTCTCAACAGGTAGAGCAGACAAAAAAAAAAATCAACAAAGAAACTTCAGAGTTAATCTAAATCATAGATCGAATGGACACAACAGGCACCCACAAAATATTTCTCCCAACTGCTGTAGATCACATTTTAGGACATAAAGTAAGTCATAAGACCAAAAACACTTATTTATTTTTCTTATCACATCATAGTGGAATAAACATACCAATCAACATCAAGAGAAAGGCTGGGCACACTGGTGGATGAGTTCAAGGCCAGACTGGTCTACATAGCAAGTTCCAGTCTGTTGGCTGTATTTATGCTCTACTGATGGCTTGACATACAGAAGCTTTTTAATTTTATGTAATCCTATTTGTCAATTCTTGGGGCTAATTCCTGTGCTGCTGGGGTTCTCTTCAGAAAGTTCTTGCCTATAATTACATATTTTTAAGCCTTTACTTATGTTTTGCTCTACTGGTTTTGGTTTCAACAATCCACTACTGCATTTTTAATGTTGATTTTGTATCCTAAAACTTTATTCAAAGTATCAGATATGTATATTTTGTGGGAAACAGAAAGATACCTGTAGATGTGACTTATGTGGACAGTTTATGGCAGGGGGGTAAGCAAACAAAGGAAGGAAAGAGAGAAGAAACAGAGACACAGAGACAGAAGTGGACAGAGAGAGCTGCCTCCTCGGAGAACTGACAGAAGATAGAAGGAAGTGGGTGGAGTTTTCCTCTTAAAGAGCCAAGGTGCAAAGGCCTACGATGCACAGAGGGGACACTGTGCCGGATTCCCAAAGGATTCCCGGATTACAACACCTGTGCCTCATGGTAAATGACTGGATGTTTCCAGATGAAAGGAACAGAAAAAACTTAAAGTTTATGCAAGTTCAGAGCTGGAGAGATGGCTCAGCATTGGCTGTTCTTTCAGAGGACCCAGGTTCAATTCCCAGAACCGGCATGGCACCTCACAATTATCTTCTATTCCAGTTCCAAGGGATCCGAAGTTAAATGGTCACACAGACACAACAACACACAGAAAAATTTTAAAAAGTAAGCCATTTTAAAAATTGAAATTTATGCAAGTTGTTAAGGTCTGAGGAAGTGATTTAAGATTTGTACAAATGAGATTTAGAGATATTGTATATGATGTTAAAACTTCAAAAGTTAGGCCAGGCATTAGTGGTGCACACATTTAATCCTAACACTCAGGAGGCAGAGGCAGGCAGATCTCTGTGAGTTTGAGGCCAGCCTGGTCTACAGAGTGAGTTCTAGGACAGGCTCCAAAACAATACAGAGAAACCCTGTCTTGAAAAAAAAAATTCAAAGTTTTAACACAGTAATCAATGAGTTTCAGATAAGCTGTTAATTGGTATAGCACTAGCTACTATTATCATAGTCTCAGGCTTAACATTATTTTTTATTTCCCCAATATAAACTAAAAATGTTTCTCGTACTGAAAATGCCTCTGTCCAATCCATACACATCCAGACATGCTACCATCCTGTTGGTAACTTCTCAGGCTTTGTTTCGCCATGGCTCAAAGCATGAATCTACTCCAGCTGTTTACAGACACTTGTATCTTCTATGCAATGAGGGTGTCAATGCAGACTACTGATGGTGGTCATGCTAATCTATCTAAAACTTGTATCTCTTTTTGTAAACTTCAGGGAGTCAAGACTTGGATCCACCTGTCACAGGTCAAACAGACTCTGGGATCCCTTGACTGTTAACTACTCCTGTCAGTCAACAGCTTAGACTTTCCTGCCTACTGCTTATCCCTGAGGGTGGGCTCTTTCCTTTCCCTGGCAGTGAGGCTTCTTCACAACCCCTCCAACTACCACGACCAAACGTCTAGGAGAGTCACGTGTACACACAAGATAAATATTTTCCCCCTAAGCTCCTTAACTTTACCTTCTGCCTCTAGTCTATATCTGTCCCAGCAAATTTCCACTCAGCTGACAGATACCATCCAGCAATCAACTACAGCCTGCAAACTGCTCCAAAATCCCCTACACCTCATTATCCCCAAGTGGTCCTGCAGAACTGAAAAGTGCTGGGCTGGCTGACAACTGATGTGAAAGGGAACCCGTCTGTAAACTCTGGCCTCCAGGGGTGGACTCCAAGTCTATCCTTTGGTCTCCCTTGGGCCTCTAGCTCCTACCCACTCCCAGACTTTGACCCACATTGCAGCCTTCCTGTCCCACCACAATGACCTTCCCAGCTGAGAAGCAGTAACTGCTGTGTTGTACCTTAGCATCAACAAGGCTGGAATGATGGTTCTCACAGGCAGTCCAAATATAAAAGGATGAGCTCAAACTGAATTATAGGAGGGTTTCTAGTCATCAGATAAAAGCCAGCATTCCTCAGGCACTTGTGAAACCAGTTTCCAACTGCCAAAGGGAGTCATTCCCCTCATCTCTGGCAGAAGGGACAAATGGCTACCTGTGGTATCTATCAGCATATCAAAGCCCACGCTGGCCTCCAGCTCCCTCGGTATCATAATTACCCATTACACATTCCAAAGTCCATGTCAGCATCCTGGCCTTTATCCACCTCCTTTACCCTAAAATCCCTCCATCTCATAGGCTTCCCTCTCCCAGATACTCATCCTTCTCATAACCTGGCTATTCTCACTATTCTCCATCTATCTCTTACTCTCGCTTCCTCTCTCCTAGTCTCTTATGCTTTCCCTGTGCTCTAGTCTCTATCTTTTGCTGTCTTACTATATCCACTATTCTCTCCCACTCTCTTACTTCCCTAACCCTGGCCATGTCTAGTCTTCTTCCTCTCTCTGCGCTGGACTCTTCTGCTTGTTCATTCTCTCATATGTACAACATTAACCATATCCTGCAAGAGGCAGAGAAATTATGATAAGCCTGCACTGCCAGACCTGGTGTGTTACTTTTCTTAAGAGATGATTCTCAAATTATATTGTTTCAGGCAGAAACAAAACAAAACAAAAAACCTAGATCAGTTCCTATACAAAACTAGTTAAAAAAAAAAAAAAAAGAAGAAGAAAAGAAGAAAGAAAAGAAAGGAAAGAAAGAAAGAAAGAAAAGAAGGAAAGAAAAAAATGAAGTAGATAAAGATGTAAGATCTGATAGAAAAGGTTATTCAATTAATACTGATATAGAAAAAAAATGTTGAACTACAACTTCAAATGCTTAGTTTGGTTTTGAAGCCAAAACCTTCTTTGTGTATATACAGCATATAGGCATAGGAAAGAATTTCAAAGAAAGGAAATCCAGTATGCTTGCACTATTTTTCATAGGATTTTTTAAAGATTTTTTATGTATATATTTATATTATATGGCATGCACATGGATTTGGGTGCCTATGGAGGGCTCACCATCATCCACACCACAAAAGTGTCTCACTTCTGAATTGGGGGAAACTGAGGCCTCCTTCCCAAACCTCACTAGTGGCAAAACAGCCAGAGTAGAGAGTGTGCAGGCCTGCGGCAACATGCCAAGCATTGTGGGCCAAGCTAGGACACAAGACTAGATGTGCAACTGGCAGTGAGTCAGGAGGCTGGCTCTGGGAAGGACCAAGCAGGATGCGTGTGATTCAGAGGCATGGATAACCAACACAATTCCTATTATACTCTGGCACTGGTCCCTCAAACCCCAAACATAGTCCCCTCTCATTGTAGAAGAAGCTGCTGGGTTGACATTGGGCTCCCAGGCTCCCTTGGTCCAGTGCTCCAACAAGTTTCCAACCACAAGAGGCTAAAGGTCTTCCTGTGGCTCTTTCAGAATAATCCAGGATAGCTCACAACCACTAGAACTCAATTCTTAGGGGATTCAGAATCCTTGATTGGCTTTTATGGGCACCTTTATTCATGCGCACATATAAACATGTGAACAAGAATGTACACAGTAATAAAAATTAAATTATATTAAATTTTTAAGAGGCTAATGATCTAAGGCTGGGAATGTAGTTCAGTTGGCAAGTTCAAGCATGCTCAAAGCCCTAAGCACCATGTAAGCCAAATGGTGGCAAACACCTTTAGTCCTAGAATATGAGAGATAGAAGCAGGAGCGTCTGAAGTTCAGGGTCATCTTCAGCTATGTGAGTTCAATGCTAGCCTGGTATAAGGTATTCGAGTTAGGATCTGTTGCTATGATAAAACACCATGACCAAAAGCAACTTGGGAAGGAAAGGGTTTATTTCATCTTACAGCTCCATATCACAGCCAGGATGTAAGTCTTCAGAAGCTAGAAGAGGATCATAGTGAGGGTTTCAGGCCAGAGAGGGGCCAGGAGGAAGAAATGAGCACAGATGAACCAACCCAACTTGCACCCCACTACTGTTGTGGAATATTAAACTATGTAGAGATGTGTTACGCTTGTTTATATTATGGAATATTACTTTAACTGTGTAAAGGTGTGTTACATTTGTTTCTGCTGCCTTTGTTAATGGTGTAAAAATGTGTTACATATGGTGTTTATGCTGAACTTCTTTAATTATGTAAAGATGTGCTGCTGTTTCACCTTGCCTGCCTAAGGTTCCTGATTAGTCTAATAAAGAGTTGAATGGCCAATGGCTAGACAGAGAAAGGATAGGCAGGGCTTGTGGGCAGAGAGAATAAGTGGGAGGAGAAATCTAAACAAGAGAGGAGGAAGAGAGAATAAGGGAGAAGGAGAAGGACATACCTGGAGCCAAAGCCAGGCAGCCACCAACCACCCAGACTCTGGAATAAGCAAGAAAGTAAGGCAGGTGGGGTGGGGATGGGGGTTTGTAAAAGAAAAAACAAAAAAACAACAACAACAAAAAAGCCCTGAGGCAAAAGGTAAAGAGAAACAGGTTAATTTAATTTAAGTTAAAGGCGCTAGCCTGAAATGAGGTTAATTTAAGTTAAAGAACGCTAGCCTGAAATGAGCCTAAGCTAGGCTGAACTTCCTAACTAATAAGAAGTCTCCATGTCATGATTTTGGAGCTAGTTGGTGACCCAAAAAGGAAAGCCAGTTACACGTACAAAACACCATCCAAGGCAAAGAGAGAGACTTCTAACAGTGGGTTCTAGGAAAGCCACTTCTCCCCCAGCCCTGCCCCTGGCCAGGCTGTAGCAAACTGCTTTGGAGCTCCAAATTCACCAGGCCCATGACACACTGCCCCTGACCAGCCCAGCTGCCCACTCCCCACTGGGCACAACTCACCTTCTCCACTGACTCATTTGGCTGCAGCTGCACCTTCTTCCAGAATTCCCCCTTTCTCTTTTGAGCATCTTTGTGAAATGATGGTTTGTGAAGCAATGATTCACTGTGGGGCTTGTTAGACAATTCAGGTTTGTGAGACCTGGAAGATTTCTAAAAATAAAAAATGGCCTCTTGGTAGCCACATGGCACCCTCCCTCCTGTGCACTATGGAGATCAGAAGTAGGGGATAATAGAGCACCCATAGGGACCCCGTCCTGCAGAAGGGCCAGTGGGCTATGTGGCTGGGCCTTAGGACACTCTGAAACTGAGAGGTTTCTATTTTAAGTGATCAGCAATTTTGCTCTGTAGGGCAGAGACTTCAGTCACCTCTAGGGTGTAACCTCCCTTTGTCCTAGAAGTCAGGCTAGAGGGGTCTAATGCCCATTGTTCTTAAGATATGAGTGCAGAGGCCTAAACCGGTCAAAGATGGCCCAGTATCAGACAGTAATTTATATTCATCTCACAGCACCCTCAGGTGCCTGAGTCTCAAAGTGTCATGGTGTGCCAGTACTTCACAGTACAGCGCACCCTATAGGGCCGAAAGGTGTATGACTCTCACGACAGAAAGTCATCTCAGCAGACCATACTGGAGCTGGCCTACATTGCCCCATGCCTGGAACTGGAGCTGGCCAATGCTGCCCCATGCCTGGGAACTGGGAAGCTGGTGCCGCTCATTCAAGCCTCAGGTCTCAGAAATCAGAATTCAGCTTACAGAAGCGAGCTTTCTCCATCCCTCTGGCCCAGTACTCCAAGGATCTCCTGTACTCAGTGTTGGGATACTGTCATCATTCCTACAAACTCAATGTCAGTTACCTTCCTTCAGACCTTGGTCTCGTCCCACATCCTAAAATCCAGTGCTGTCAAATCAATCCTGGGCCTTCAGGGCTTGAAGGTGAAGACCATCTTACTTCATCTCCACCTTCCGCACTGTGGCGTAAGCTTCGGGGAAGTGGCACTTGGTGCCCTGAATAGCTCACTCCTGGGCCAGGAGGCTACATCTTAACAACTAATGCCATAGACCAGGCTCTAACATCCAATTTAGACTTTTAGAACTCTGTTCTCTACAGGTCCTATTCATAAGCTTTCAACTCTCAGACCTGGTCTGGAGATGCAAGAACCATCCCCAGGCTTGAGTAAGCAGAGTGTGTTAGCTGAAGTGCAATCAAAATAGAGATGCAATGGGTGGTGGGGGTGTGCACCTTTAAACCCAGCACTTGGAAGGCAGAGGCGGGCAGATCTCTGTGAGTTTAATCTCAGCCTGGTCTACAGAGTAAGTTCTAGGACAGCCAGGACTGTTACACAGAGAAACCCTGACTCAAAAAAAAAAAAAGAAGAACTTTGTCCCCCATTACATACCACACACACACACACACACACACACACACACACACACACACACACACACACACACGTTCAGAACATGTGAGCTGGATAGTTGGCGCAAGAGGGATGGTCTCACTCCCACCTGTTGAGACATGATCCTCTCTTGGTCCGTGTCTCTCCCTTGTTTCATCACTGGGGGAGCTGACATCAATCTCCGACTCATAGTAAAGCCAGCAAACTTCGTGTAAGGCTTGTGTGCCCACTTTTGCCCTTTATCGCTTGGGGAGACTTTGGTGTTGGCTATACATTCCTCTGCATCTTTCATCTGCAGAGAGAGAGGGCAGATCCAGAAACTCCTCTAAAAGTGGGAAGCTCAGGCCCTCCTCAGCCCAGTGCGGAGGTCACCAGCCCTCCAGGAACCCAGCATTGCTTCACAGAAATCTTATGCCTTAAGAGGCCTCAGACCAAAGCTTATAAACCCGCCCCTGGGCCTACTACTAATACCCTAGGCAGGACACAGCTCCCGAGAGGAACTCAGTCTCCCCATCTGAAAAAATGGACAGTGGTTTCCAAGTATTTACTTTGTCACTTTTACTCTTGGGCAAGCCCATGGTACAGAAAAGATAAAACACTGAGCTCTTTTGAAGAATGCAGTACCTACTATAGGAGCTTCCACCCATCAGCACACCTGCAAAGAGCTGACCTATAGCACCATTCCAGCTTTAGGTTGCTACAATGTATCAATTTCCAGACTGTGTGTTTCCTACTTCCCTATCATGAGTCTGGGAAGCTTCACCCAGAAGTATGGACATCATTGCCCAATGTGGAAGTTGTGGGCAGGACCACTGCCCACCGCCAATCTGATGGGACTGTAAGTATCTAGAAGAGTAAAGCCATATCTGGGTGTGTCTGTGAAGGTGTTCTCGAGGAGGAAACAACGGAGGAAAGACCCACACTCAATGAACAAAAGAGGAAGCACATTTCTCTGGTACCTCTTTTTCTGCTTCCGAGTCACCCAAATGTGGCTACTCTGGGTAGCCTGGCCCTCCTGCCGTGGCAGACTTGGACTCTCTGAAACTGTGACCCCTGGTAAGTCTTCCCCTTTTAAGCTGTTTCTGTCTGGTATTTTGTTACAGCCGTGAAAAGCTAACAGTGGGCCATCCTCAAGGAGGAAGTAATCCACTCAAAAGGACAGCCTAGCACCACGGCCCTGCAGTCATACTGTCATGGTCTAGATCTACCCCTTCTTGGTCGTATGCCCTGAGAGAGGTGTTCGACCTCTCCAGGCCTCTGTTTTCTGTCACATGAAGATGTTCAAGGAGCTACCATCCACTCTCCTAGCTACCATACCTCACCACCCCAGTATGAGTCTCCATCTCTCCCTCTGTCCCTCGTTGCTCTTTCTGCCCTCCCAGATTCTGGCCTGGACAACAGCGAAAGCAGATGGTGACTGGAGTAAAAGGCGCCTGGGAAATTAGCAAAGCGCGTGACGCTGTACCTTCTTTGGCTGTAAAGGCAAGGGGCTCTTGGAGGCATTGAAATTCAAGATTGGCTTCATCATGCTGACATTCCAGAAAAGGATGTCCCCGCTGTAGGAAGAAGTCCCCAGGAACTGGTTCTGATACTTGGCCATGCTCAGAACATCCTCCGCGTGATAGGTCTGCCAGTGGTAGCAGGAGAGTACCAGCTTGGTCTTGTGGAATCTGTGAACATGGCCAGAGGCACAAGGGTCAAGAGCTCACAAGCTGCAATGTTCTTTGGGGGAAACCACAGCCTTTAGGATTTGGAAGCCAACTCAGAGCAGCATTGTCTTGGGGGTTCAGGGTTTTGTTTAACGCCCATACTGACCTCCTAAACACTCACTATGAGTCAAACATAAAGGCTCTGCTCTTGGGGTTCATAAATGAGGAGTCTTAGTTCATCCCAAGTAAAGAGTCATGTTTAAACAAGGGGGAGTTATAGCTGTGACCAGGCCTCCTCTAATAAGAGGGACCTTGTACATGTTGGTCCTTCCTCCCAGAATGTGTGTTACATCCCAATGCTTCCCTGATACCCCTCCAGTACTGATCTCACCCTGGGCCTCTTTGGCTAAGCTCTGCTCCTCCATAGGAAGCCTACTCTTTCCCCACAGCAATCAATATACTTTATAAATCAAATTATCCCATTATTTAATAGAGACTGGGTGTTTGTGTATACTCAAAACTCATGAGGAGATACTCTAATCCTCAAGGAGGGAATGGTGCTTGGGGAAGACATCTAATCAAGAAGACAGAAGCCTCGTTAATGGTATGATAAAGAGACCAAAGAGATCTCCACCCTTCCCATCACAGAGACTACAACAAGGCAATGACCCTTTATAAATAAGGAAAAGGCTCTCACACGACTCCACAATGCTTTGGTCTAGGACCTTTCAGCCTTTTGTAAGTGCAAGAAATAAATCTCTATTGTTTAAATGTCACCCACTCTGTGGTACTATGCTGTAGCAGCCTTTGTGACAAAGGTAGAAGCTACACAGAGAATGAGGTGCTGCTGGAACAGATAACTAAAACTATGCAAGTGACTTTGGAGGTGGCAGATGAGCAGAGTTTAGAAGAATTCTAGTGAAAGCCTAAAGCACCAAGTCTGCCATCAAGGATGGTTTCAGGGAGGGCACGGGAAAGGGGAGAGCTATAGAGAAAGCCATGCTGGGGATGTAGCTCAGTTGAGACACATGCCTAGCATGTATGTGAAGCCCTGAGTTTGATCCCAAACGCTGAATAAACTAGGCATGGTGGTGACAGCTGCAATCCCACCCCTAGAGAGGTGAAGGCAAGAGGATCAGAACTCCAAAAGCATCTACATAGGGAGTTCAAGGCCAGCCTGGGATACAGGAGACCAGAGAGAGAGAGAGACAGAGACAGAGACAGAGAGACAGAGAGGCAGAGAGAGAGAGACAGAGAGGCAGAGAGAGAGAGACAGAGAGACAGAGAGAGACAGAGAGAGACAGAGACACAGAGACAGAGAGACAGAGAGGCAGAGAGAGAGAGACAGAGAGACAGAGAGAGACAGAGAGAGACAGAGACACAGAGACAGAGAGGAAACCCGGCTCAGTGTGCACCCTCCCAACCCCAGCTATTTAAAGATGACATAAGCGACCCTAAGTTGCAATATGGATGATAATGACCATTATGATATCTCAAGTAGAAATGAGAAACATACTACTGGAAACTGGAGGCAAAGCCATCATGGGTACGAAGTGACAGAGAACTTGGCTGGATTATGTTCACATGCTAGTGTTCTGTGGCAAGTAGAGTTTGCAAGCCATGAGACTGGGTATTTATTAGTCTGAGAAAATTTCTAAGAAAGATATTTGAAGATGTAGACAGTTAAAGTAAAATCCTAGAAGAGATGAATAATTTTAAATCAGAATTGTTGAGCAAAGGGGAAGAAAGCCTGGGGTTGCTGCTCAATGGCAGGGCATTAGCCTAGCACATATGAGCCTGTGGTTCAGTCCACAGTACCAAAAAAGGATGGGGGGACAGAAGACCTACTCTTCTCAGACCTTATCTACTGAAAGGAAAGATGAGCCTGTCAGAGTGTGGCCCAGACTGTGAGAACACTGTGGGGTCAGCTGCTTGGCAGAAGCTGTGTGCTATGCTCTAAAATAATGGGAAAATGGCTCTAAGAGCAGTTCAGGCATTTGAACTGTCCTTCCTGTTGCAAAAGAGTTTCAGAAAGAGATCATCAATACAAGTTAGACCTCAGCACCCATTGCCCTCAACACCCCACTTTATAGTCTCTCATGGCACACTCTGGTATCATGTTCTTTAGCCATGCCAGGTATAGTTCCTGAGGGCAATAGTATAATACAAGCTATATCAATAGAGATAGGAAAGCCTGGCTACTTCCGTCATCTAGATTCCAGTGGACAGAGCCATGGGTTCAGGACTACAGCCCCAAACAGCCACTGGACCTATGCAAGGAACAGAACCATAACAGGGGCATGAACTGGACCCAGGGCCACCATTAGGACATAGGATTCCAAAGCCATGGAAGCAGATTACCTAGAGGTTTACATATTCAGCCCATCTCAGGGCCTCCATCTCAGGAGGCTTGGAGACAGAGCAGCAAGAGAGAGGATTATTTTGGTGTCTTAAGATGACTCAATGGATAAAGGTGCTTGCTGCTAATTATGATGACCTGAGTTCAATCCCTGGAACACACATGGTAGAAGTAACAAACTGACTCACCCACAAGTTGTCCTCTGACCTCTGCCTATATGCTATCACACATATAGTAGATAGTCAGATGACAGATGATTGAATGATAGAGGTGAAATTTGTTCCAAATTTGCCTCAGGTACACTGGGTCTCATATTTAGATGAGACTTTAGACTTAGACATTTCAGTTGATGCTAACCAAATGATAACCTCAGTCACCCTCCACTCCCACACTAATTGGTGGCCTTATCCCCTCCCCCCCCTCTTTGGTTCTGTTTCTTGGGAAAGGTCTCCACTCTGAGAAATTGTGTAGCTCAACCATTCCGGGGACTAGTGTGAGTATATTAGGAGGTGGTATATTTGGAAGGTGGTGAGGTCATGAGTGTGGAGCCCTCATTGGTGGGATTATAGCCCTCAACCCTTCTATCAGGTAAGTTCATAGGAAGGAAAGAGCTTTCTAGGAACCAGGAAGCAGGCCTTCACCAGAGGCCAAACTTGCTGGTGCCTTGGGCTGAGACAACCCAACCTCTGGGACTATAGGGAGTAACTCCTTGTGCCTTGTAAGCTACCAGTCAGTGTCATCCTGTTATAAAAGACCTCCATGGAATGAGAAGCTGCATGGGGACAAAGACTGTCACTTTTGCCATGGCCACCACCAGCAGAAGGAAACTCACTACACTCTACATGAATGGATGGGTGGATACATGAGTGGGGCAATGGCTGGTGGCCACCACGGGTGCCCTGCTATGCTGAGAAAGCTCGGAATGAGGAAAAGCTCAAAATAAGGGAGACACCCGGCAGCCCAAGCCTCCCACTCACACCTGCTGCTCACGTGAAATTGGTGATTCTCTTACTCCACCCTGTCATGTAGTACACTTTGTTCATGTGGACAATTCCACTAATCTGTTGAAGATAAAGAAAACAGCACTAGACTCCTGACACTTTCCTAAATGTGCCCACCAGAAAGTCAAAACTCAATGTCGGTGAGAATTCCCAGCGTCAATGCCACCATCAAGCTTTCAGAGCGCCTGCTAACTACCTAACTGAAGGGAGCTGCAGACCATCCAACCTGGTGTATCTGAAATACACAGATGATGTGGGTACCTATGTTCATTCTGCAGAAGAGATAACTGGGCAGCATGTGACCCAGCTAAAATCCAATAACTACTGAGAGAGCTGGGACCAGTACTCAATCCCTTGCTCCTCTCTGTGTGAGGCCAGAGGTCAACTTCCCTTGTAGTTTCTCCTTTACCATCCACTTTTATTGAAGGGGGGGGCTCTCTCAATGGGAGCTCACCCATTAGGCTAGCCGGGTAAGACAGTAAACCTCCCCAGTGTTGGAATTAGAAGCCCATGCCGCCACCCCACAGCTTTCTAAGGGGTGCCGGGGTCAAACTCTTCCACAGCTGAGGTCTCTCTGGCACCCTCACCTCCGGCTTCTTGATCAAGTGCTCTTTCTGCCCAGGAAGGGGACTCAAGTCCCAGAGTGGCACTTACAGCTGACCCCCCTAGAGTGCTACTTTCTGTCTCAGGCTGTCCAACTGTCCAGAAATGAGCTCAACCTGGGCTATAGGAGGGATTCTGGCAGTTAGATAAGGAACCTGCAAAACCATTTTACATCTTCCAAAAGGAGTCATTCCCCGCACCTCTGGCAGGAGGGACACATGGCTACCTGTGGTGTCCATCAGCATATCAAAGCTCATGCTGCCTCCAGCTCCCTCAACATCACAAGTACCCCTTACACATTCCAAAGTCCAAGCTCGCATCCTGGCCCTTCCCACTTCCCCAGGCTTCCCTCCACCCAGATACTCATTTGCTCTCTTTATAATAGCAAGTGCCCCCTCCCACCCCCCCCCCCGCTATCCTCACTACATTCTCTTTCTCTTACTCGTTCTCTTTTATTCTCTCGCTATGCTCTGTGCTCTGTCTCTTGCTACCTCACTAACTCTGCTGTTCTCTCCCATTTCCCTAGCCCTGGCCATGTTCAGTCTACTTTCTCTCTCTCTCTCTCTCTCTCTCTCTCTCTCTCTCTCTCTCTCTCTCTCTCTCTCTCTCTCTCGTGCACACCCACACACACACACACACACACACACACACCTACAATAAAAACCATAACCATATCATGGAAGAGTCATGTCAGCATCAGCAATTCCTTCTCTGTACCCCTTCATATACACACTTTCAAATAAG
This sequence comes from Cricetiscus sungorus, assembly GCA_030556225.1. Lineage (NCBI taxonomy): Eukaryota > Metazoa > Chordata > Mammalia > Rodentia > Cricetidae > Cricetiscus > Cricetiscus sungorus. The sequence continues at coordinate 16,534,600 of JANBXA010000391.1, forward strand.
AGTGAGCACAGGAGCCTCCAAATCAAACACCCCCACTGCTAAACACACACCCCAAAGCTCCAAGGTACAGAATAACACATCCTTGCACATTTGAAATGCAAGAGCAACTGTTATCTATGGAACCCTCATGAGAGACACTGCCTAGCTTCAGTTCATGCAGGAGGACCCAAGGGCTCAGGCAAGTTTAAAGGCAGGCAGCCTGATCGAGCTGTGCAGCCTCTTAGACACACAGAACACTATGTTCTGGGGTTCCCAGGAACCTGCTGGCTCAACCACACTGACCTCCATATGGTCCTGGTTGGGAAAAGTCAATAGGCACTCCCCAGTGTTGTAATTCCACATCTGCATGGTGCCATCACGCAGGCCTGTGAGCAGACACCGCTCCGACTCGTCCAGGGACATGGCAGTTAGCTCACTTTGCTGAATGCCACACACAGGGAACTCCATCCTCTTCTTGCCCGTGGTGATGTCCCACACACTCACTGTGCCATGTAGGCAGCCACTCACCACCTGCAAGTAGAGCACACAGGTGTCCCAATTCACTGCAGGGCAGGCCTAAGTATGCCATGAGGCCCCTCCCATCCACGCCCCCACCCCCCACCCCCAAGTTGGCAACCTGTGCAGCATAGGTAATACCTGAAAACAAACCTGTTGCTACTAGTATTTTTAAATGAATCAATTTCATAAAGTTCTCATTAACTCAAAAAATGGCACTTGAGAACTCAAGTTCCCAGAAGGGACAGGAAAGCCACACCTATATTAAAGATTGTGTAACCCTGAACAACTGGCTAGAACTCCATGACTACGGAGGGTTAGAATGCTGCACATCTAGACCCAAATGATCCCGGACTGTCTTTAGTTCCCTTAACAGCCATTCACCTCGTATCCCACTTCTGTGTCTGACCTAGCACCCTTTCAACGCTCAGGAAACACCTTTGAGCTGTGTTAGCTTAGCAGACCACCAGCTTTCACTGACCCTAAGGCTGAGAATATGTCAGGTGTATCTGACAGCAGAGGTCCTCCTGCTTTACTGTCACTAACCTACCTGATGCTCTCACCAATGTATTTGGGAAAATATCTCAGTGTATTGCTTTCTTTTGTCTCATGACTATAAAAGCTCATGTAACTGCTTCATCATCAGAACATATAATTTGATAAGACAACAAAAGGACATCAAAAGGATATAAACTGGAAAAGAAGTCAAACTGTCACTATTTGTTGGTGATAAACACCTTCAGTAATGTAGGAGGATATAAGATTAACTCAAAAATAAAAAATCAGTAGTCCTCCTATGTACAGATGATAAATTGGCTGAGAAAGAAATCAGAGAAGCATCACCCTTTACAATAGCCACAAACAACATAAAATACCTTGGGGTAACACTAACCAAACAAGTGAAAGACCTATATAGCTAGAACGTCAAGTCTTTAAAAAAAGAAATTAAAGAAGATACCAGAAAATGGAAAGCTCTCCCATGCTCTTGGATAGGTAGGATCACCGTAATAAAAATGGCAATCTTGCCAAAAGTAATCTACAGATTCAATGGAATCCCCATCAAAATCCCAGCACAATTCTTCACAGACCTGGAAAGAACAATATTCAACTTCATATGGAAAAACAAAACACCCAGAATAGCCAAAACAATCCTGTATAATAAAGGGTCATCTGGGGGCATCCCTGACTTCAAGCTCTACTATAGAGCTATAGTAATGAAAACAGCTTGGTATTGGCACAAAAACAGACAGGGAGACCAATGGGATTGAATCAAAGACCCTGATCTCACACACTTATGAACACCTAATTTTTAATAAAGAAGCTAAAAATATAAAATAGAGAAAAAAAAAAGCATACTTAACAAATGGTGCTGGTATAACTGGTTGTCAACATGTAGGAGAATGTAAATAGATCTTTATCTATCCCCATGCACAACACTCAAGTCCAAATGAATCACAGACCTCAATATCCATCCACACTGACCCTCATAGAAGAGAAAGTGGGAAATACCCTTGAACACATAGGCACAAGAGACCACTTCCAAAACAGAACACCAGTAGCACAGACACTGAGAGCAACAATTAATAAATGGGACCTCCTGAAACTGAGAAGCTTCTGTAAAGCAAAGGACACAGTCAACAAGACAAAATGGCTCCCTACAGAATGGGAAAAGATCTTCACCAACCTCACATCTGACAAAGGGCTTATCTCCAAAATATACAAAGAACTCAAGAAACTAGATAACAAACTACCAAGTAATCCAATTTAAAAATGGGGTACAGCTCTAAACAAAGAATTCACAATAGAGCAATCTCAAATGGTGGAAAGACACCTAAGGAAATGCTCAGCATTAGTCATCAGGGAAAAGCAAATCAAAATAACTCTGAAATCTCATACCAATCAGAATAGCTAAGATCAAAAATACCAATGACAGCTAATGCTGGAGAGGATGTGGAGAAAGGGGAACACTCCTCTATTTCTGGTGGGGATGCAAACTTGTACAGCCACTGTGGAAATCAGTATGGTGATTTCTCAGAAAATTAGGAATCTACCTACCTCAAAACCCAGCAATACCACTGTTGGGCATATACCCGGAGGCACATTCCCACCACAAGGACATTTGCTCAACTATGTTCATAGCAACATTATTCATATTAGTCAGAACTTGGAAACAACCTAGATGCCCCTCAACTGAAGAATGGATAAAGAAAATGTGGTATATTTACACAATGGAGTACTATTCAGCAGTAAGAAACAATGGCATCTTAAAGTTTGCAGGCAAATGGACAGAACTAGAAAAAAAAACATCCTAAGTGAAGTAACCCAGACCCAGAAAGACAAATATAGTATGAACTCACTCATAAGTGGATACCAGGCATAAAGCAAAAGATGCCCAGCCTACAATCCACAACCCCAGCGGAGCTAGAACCCTCTTTCAGAAACAGATGGAAACAGATGCAGAAATCCAAAACTAACCAATGGGCCAAGCTCCTGGAGTACAATCGAAGTGAGGGAGGAGCAACAATATGAATAAAGAAGTCAAGGCCATGATGGGGAAACCCACAGAATCAGCTGACCCAAGCTAGTGAGAGATCACTGACTCAGTTCTCACAAATGGGGAACCTGCATAAGACTGAACTAGACTCCCTTAAGGTGAGGAAGTGGGGGGAGCAGGAGGACAGGAGGGAGGGGGAACTAGGATTGGAATATAAAAATATTAATTTAAAAAAGATTTAATAAAAAAATAAATACACCAGCCAAAAAAAAAAAAAAAAAAAGAACATGTAATTTGGGAGAGCCTGAATCCATGTTCCCAGACCACCATTATTCATAGTTAGCTCAAGACAAACTCTTCTTCCTGTGAGGTGACGCTCGTGGTTTGCATCAACTCATCCTCTCATCACTCTCTCCAGAGAAGAGAATCTGTGGTATAGAGAAGACGCTTGCCAAAACACCTTCAGTCAGGACCCAAATGGTAGCAAAAAGGCCAAGCAGGGAACAGCCTCCTGGTCCCTCCACAGAGAAGCTGGGAGGATGCAAGATGGCTGCCGTCATCTTGTTCTGAGGCAGTAGCCTGTGAAGCTACTTTAGATGGGCATGGACATTCCTTCCTAGAAGAGCTGGGGGTGTTTACAAACAAAAAGAAAAGCTGCTCTGCAGACCTGAGGCGCCCTAAGGCACCTGGAGACTGAGGCAGTGATACGGAGACCCAGAACTGTAGGCGCGCTCTGGCCAAAGGGCTCTCCTGAAGACGCCACCATGTCCACAGCCCAGGCCAGACGAGAGGTGCCACTGGAGTGGGCAGAAGCCTGAAGCCCTTTCTGTTCACGTTCCCCATAAGCATTCTGTGTGCCCAGCTGTACACATAATGTGGCTTCTCCTCAGCCTAGGGCACTGGTGCGGTGCCTTTCCCATAAGAAACAGAATGTGGTTTCCATGAAGTGGTATTCTGGGGTAGCTTGTAGGGTGGGAACCTTGAGGGACATCCAGCATCTGTTTCCGTGCTAAGAGGACCGTCTGCCCAGAGCTGACCTAAGTGGCATCCCAAGGGAGGGGTACTCAGAGGGGTCAACAACCCAGTGACCAGATGGGGAGCGCTGTCAGATCCCATGACAAACCAGTCTACATTTTGTCTGCATTTTGATGACAGCAGTACTACAGCCAGCGCACTAATGATTTCCAGGATGCCGCTGTTAGGATGCAGACTCGGGTACATGGAGAGGTCTGGGTCCTGGTGGTGGCCAGCCCTGCCCACTCACCTGCTTGAAGATCTTGCTGTAGAGGACTGCACACAAGGCTGTGCTGTGAGTCGCCATCTTCCCAATTTTCATGGGCCCCTGGGACTCCAAGTACCCTCTGAGGATCCCGATCTGTGAGCCGGGGAGGGGCGGACAGCTGAGCAGTCAGACGGACTCTGCCCTCTGTGACTAAGGCCTTGAGGAGAAACCTCCAACATCAAGACATCCTGTACTCCCATGAGGCTCCTCAGAAATTCAGAATTCTACCTCCTCTCTTACCCTAACCCGAGGCCCTGTTTCTAGGACTGAGACTCCCAGTCCCTCATGTCCCAGTAATCCCCATGAGGCCCAAGTCCATGGTCTTCTCACCTTCTGAGGAGCTAAAGCCTCACTCGGGTGTTTCCTTTATAACCAGCCTGGCAGACATGAAGATATTCTAAAGAGACACTTGGGTCTTCCAATCTCACTAGGAGACTGTTGAAACAGTGGACCCCAGAGACATGGGCATTTCCCCAGGATCTCATGCTGGGAGAAGGAAAGAGTGCCAGCCAAGGTGGGGTGGGGGGTGAGATGGATGAACACAACTTATCTCCCAGAAAGATATTTCACACCGTTCTACATCAGACCATCTTACAGGAAGATACTGCGGCCACATGGTAATGGGTCAATGGCCAATCTGCCTGGGACTGTTTAGATTACACATATGCTTGACTATCTATTTGAAGGATATCCAGCATCTGTTTCTGTGCTAAGAGGACTGTCTACCCAGAGCTGATCCTCACTTCAGGATCCCAAAGATGGACCTGAGGGGTTTGCTGGACCTCTTTGTCCCTCTTCCCAATGTGGCAATACTGAATAAATCTCCTTTTTCTGATTTCTACTATCAATTTGGCTTTTTTGTTTGTTTGCTTTTGGTTTTGTTTTTGGGGACATGGTTTCTCTGTGTAGCCCTGGCTGTCCTGAAACTAGCTCTGTAGACCAGGCTGGTTTTGAAGCCACAGAGATTCGCCTGTGAGTTCTATGTCCCTTGACAGGGTGGTGCAGCCAACAGTGGGTACATGGCATCAGGGAAGCTCTCCGGACAGAAGCTCTGCCACTTGTCTGCCACGGGGCTCCCACGTGACGCCAGGCCTCACCATGACTCTAGCCAGTCCTCCCCTCCAGCCATCCTCGAGGTCAGGGTAGACCCATGGACACCACACAGGTTATAGCTCACAGATGCTCTTCCTGGCAGTTTTCTCCAGGGCCTCCCTGCCTTCCTGGAGTTGATGATTACAACTGGTGGGGACAAAGCAGCATGGAGGGATGACAGCAGAGTCTGAGGGATGCGTGAGTAGGGATGGAGTAGGGGTGGAGAAAAGGATGGGCTAGGTCCAGAACCTGCTCTCCCAGAAGCTCAAAAACCAGAGCCTCCCAGACTGCAGGGCCAGGCCAGCCCAGGACAGACTGTCAGCTGTGCCCGTTCTTACGATAGCACTCACGTTGTAGGTGCTACAGATGAGGGTGCTGTCTCTGTGGAAGTAGGCGCTGGTTATGGGGCAGTTGCCCAGGGGGAAGAGCTTCCCACAGAAGGACTGGAGGCACACATAGTCCTGCAGGTCCCACACACGAATGTTCTGTAGGGAAAAGGCAAGAGGCAGGAGGATCTGCAGAAGCAGCCGGCACCCCAGGCCTTGGGGATGCCCTGGGAGCAAGGCCACCCATGAATAGAGTATCTGCTGCTGTCACAGCCCCTCCCAAGTAGTCCCTGTTCTCCGTGAGTGAAAGAGATCAGCGCCTCCTGCCTCAGCTTTCTACTGCGCACCTCTAAAGGCAAAGACTGCAGGCAGCCCACTTCCTACCTTGGACCTTCACTTGCTCCCCCACTCCAGGCCGGCTCTAACTGCTCACAGCTGGGCTCCACCCCCACAAGAGGCTTGTGACCACCTGAACAATGGCTCCTCTCGGGTATCTCCCTGTGGGCCTTTGGCACAGTGTGAGGCCAGCAGCAGGACTCAGACTCCTCCCAACGCTGGCTGAGCTATGTTAGCACCCCAGGGCCAGTGTCTTTTCCTGGGGAACAGAGCTGGGGGAATGGAGGACAAAGATGTGCCCCACGAGGGTGACACCTTGTCTCTGGAGATGCTGATCAGGATGCTGGTATTCTTGCTGTTCACGAGAAGGTGAGTCACTGACGTCTGATGTCCCTTCATCAGCCACACAGGCCTTTTGGAGACTAGGGGGTTCCACAGGCGGATGTGGGGGTCATAGCCACCAGTTGCTGGAGTCAAGAAATGAGTATCAGCTACCAGGGCCTACATTGAGACCTTCTTCCAGGCCCAGGCCTCAGGCTCCAGCCAGAGTTGGCAGATGGAGAAGGCCACCGTGACCTGTCACTGTCCCTCTTGCCCTTTCCTCTCTGACGTTCTGAGTCACACCCCGCCTCCCAGCAATCTAGATCAGCAGAGAAAGAAGCCAGAGGCCAAGTGCTCGGGTCATCCTCAGGCGGCTGCAGCCCCCACCGCAACTCTGCTTCTGGGGGACACAAAGGCCACTTACCCAGGAAGTTCCTGTCTGGACAGTAATCAAAGCAAAGAATTCCCTTCCTTAAGTTCAGTGATGATAACCTAGAGCAGAAAATCAAGGGGGCAAGATGCAGGGCTAAGAGCAGCAGGCTGGGCCCTGAGAGGGGAGGAGCTAGGCGCTTGGTGGAGAGGGACCAGTGTCTCTCTACCCAGGAAGAAGAGAGGCCCCCGGCCCCACCCAGTGCTCAACCAGCACCCAAAGCATGGCCCAGTAAAGTAGCACATGCCCAAAATGAGCAAGCCTTTCTATTCATAAAGTATTTTAACTTAACATGATTTCACACCTACCACCCTCAGGCAGGTATCCTCCAAGCCAACACAAAAATAAAAATAAATTTTAAAAAACCAGCTCAGGGCCATTGGTGCTGCGCCCTCACCCTGCACTGGATGCCATCTCACAGGTCACCTGGACCCCCCACATGCCATCCTCAAGAGTGGCATTGCCTGGTGCAATGAGAACACCAATGGGTGCAGTCAGGGACCTACGAGGGATGAGGGCTCTGCCCTGGTGGGCACAACAGGAAATGCCTCAAAACATCCAGGAACGGAGAAGAGGAGGAAGGGTGAGGCAGGGCACAAAGGTCCGAGAGGCCCCGACAGGATCCCAGGGCTGTCAGGTCCCCTGCACGTGCCACTGAACTACCTGTCCAGACGTTTCCCGGGCCAGCTCTTCCTTCCCACCCTCACACCACACCGCGTCTAGTCCAGGGCACCTTAGCTGCCTTAGCAGCCTCACAGCTGTTTCTTAACCTTCATCCTTGCTTCAGATTTTCAAGAACACATCAAAGCATGCATATCCCACCCACTCGCAAGCTGGAGATGTGGGCCAGTGAGATGGCTTGGTAGATAAAGGCGCTTTTGCCAAGCTTGATAATGGGGTTCAACTCCTGGGACCCACACCATGGCAGGAGAGAACCAACTCCCACCAGTTATCCTTTGAGTGACACATGAGTGCAGCAGTGTGTGTCACCATCCCTATAATAAATATATGTTTAAAAACAAAACAAACAAACAATAAAAACAGATGCCTCCATCTACACACGTATGTGCAGAGAAATGCTCTGGAACAATGGTCTCCAAGACGATAAAAGGAATTGCATCAGACTCACTCATCTATGCAACAGGCATCTGCTGGCTCCTGTTTCCTGCCAGGACTCGGGGGCCACTGTGCTCCCTGCCTTACAAATCTTGTCTCCTGGAGCAAAGCACAGGAGCAAGGAAATGGACAGAGACAGGAGGGATGGTGACCAACTATGAAGACAGAGAAGCAAGGGGATAACTTGGCAGGGGGAAACCGAATCCTCTTTGAGAAAGGGTGATGGGAGTTAGGAACCTGCAGGGGAATTAGAAATGACCAAGGGGAGTCTGTGGGGGGCTGGGGTGTGAGGGAGGCGAGGCTTCAGACGCAGGGATCAGCTAGTGCAAGATTATACTGCTGGTGGAAGTGGGCAGAGGCAAGGGAGTGGGGGGACTGGACTATGAAGGACCCAGGCGGAGCCCCAGAGGGATGAGATCTGCAGATGGTTGTGTATAGGGACAGCAGCTAGAGAGGGGACCTAGTGAGCAGTGACAATGACTTCAGATAGGAGTTGATGGAAGAAATAAGAAAAGAGAAAGGAGAGGAGGCAGGGTTACACATTCCAAACCAGTTCCTACAGCCCCAATCCCCGACTCAACAACCTGAAGGGATCAGGTAAGACCAACTACAATGAAGCTGGACCTTCGGGGCCCTTAGATGCTGAGGGTGACTCCACAGGAGTCAGGTTTGGCATTCAAGTCTCTCCTACAGTGGTTACTCCACTAGAGGTCATCAGGTACTGGAGATCAGCAGGCAGCCAATAGTGCCACCTCCTGGCCAGAGGTGGTACTGCATCAACACTGAAAAAGGCTCTGTGTGTGTGTAATACGTTCTCCAACCTATCCCCAAATTAAATATTCCAACCCCTCCACCTCCACCCTTGGCCACCTCCAGGTCACTATCATGCATACTCTGAACTACTGTGATAACCTTCTCCCTGGCGGTCCCATCTCTCCAGGCCCTTAGACTTGAAGACATAAATTAGGATCCCCCATCCCTCTACTCAAAACCATCTGCACTTTGCTTATACCTGATTCCAAAGAATTCCCAGATGCCACAGAAAGTTGGGCATTGCAGTACACATCTGTAATCCTGTCTTTCTGCAGAAAGTTATGATGCCAAACCAGTAGAACCTTCAGGAACTCACAGGCCAGCCAGTCTGGTGGGCACAGTGGTCAACAAAAAAGAGGCCCTGTCTCAAACAGTGGGAGGTGAGGACCAACTCTGGAGATTGTCCCCTAACTTCTACATGTGCACTGAGGCATGCATTCCACCACACTCCCCAGACCACAGAGAGAGAGTTAAAATAGGCCTGTTACTCTTTTTCACTGGTAGACATTCCAAAATGATGACTAAACGGAATCCAGAGGCCATGTGCTAGGCCCTACATCCACTGTCAGCCTATGGAACACAAGCTGCTTCCTGGGACCCAGCACAAGCCTCAGGACAGTGCCCTGCTGATGATGTGCCAACCCTGAGGTTGGTTGAGAGATGGTTATCTCTCATCGGGGCTATCTGCATGCAGCAGAGGGAAGCCAGACCTATCCAGGACACTCCTGCTGTCCATCTCCCTTCATCACAGACTCCTTACCTGGGTTTCTCGAGCTCTTTGGCTGGCAGGATTATCAGCACCAGTGAGGACCTCTCAATGGCTGAACACGAGACCACCACATTTAGCTGGGGGATGAACTTGACCTGCTGACACCAGTTGGGGTGGAGATTCTGGGAGAGAAAATAGCTGTAGCAGGAGACCTCCCATAGATAGTCAAGTCCCACGTCCCATCCCCTGGACCTTAGCCAGGGCAGTGCTGGATGGGACTGGGGATCACAAAATCTAAGGCCCTTGCCTTAGCAACCACAACTTGGACAAAGTGAAGAACCGCCTCCATCAGATTGACTAGTGGGTATGTCTACAGGTCATTTTCTTAAGTAATGATTGAGGTGAGAGGGTCCAGCCCACTGTGGGTGATGTTAGTCCTGGGGAGGTGGTCCTGGGCTATATAAGAAAGCAAGCTGAGCAAACCATGGAGAGCAAGCCAGTAAGCAGCATCCTTCCACGGTTCCTGCCTCAGCTCCTGCTCGAGTTCCTACCCCTACTTCCCTCAATGATGATCTGTGACGAAGACATGTAGCCAAAGAAACCCTTTCATCCCCAAGTTGTGTTTGCTCAGTGTTTTATCACAGCAACAGAGAGAAAACCAACAAGTCTTCACTCTGGACCTGACTGGTACCCATGCTTAGCTCTGGAGATTTCCCTCCCCAGGACAAGAAAAGTGGAGAGTGAAAAACACCAATCGGCACATAGATATGATTATCAAACACTCATTCAGCGCCATATATGTGCAAGCCCCTGGGTTGGGTCTTATGTCTCTATGTCCTCCAATGTCTGTCACAATAATGGTATCTAAGCCAAGACACTAGATGAGGCCTGGGATGCTTAGCAACTTCAAAGACAAGCTTCATCCTAATGAGATAACCACAGATGAAGAGAGAGGAAGGAGCCAAACATGGTGGTGCATGTGGCAATCCCAGCACTTGGGAGATGGAGGGAGGAGGACCAGGTGTTCAAGCACAGCAACCTTGAACCCAGTCTCAAAACGAGAAAAAGAAATGATGGGAAGGGGGAGTAGTATGGGTACCACTTCCTGTGCGGTTACGGGCCTGTTCCTAAAGTATGTCCAACTCAGATCTGCCCTGAGAGCATCATTCATTCTTCTGTTCCTCAAATGTACCAGGAGTTGCTGGGCCCTGGGTGCTGTTTTGGGAACTGGAGACAGAACAGAGAGCACAACCCACGAAGCCCCCACCCTTGAGGAGCTGCCACTGTCATGAGGATGACAGGAAAAGAAGAATAGATAGATAATTCAAAGTTGGGGAGTTGGGAGTGATAGCCTCTTCTGGGGGCAGGGCTAACAGCAGGGCATTCGAAGCCAGCTACTTAGGACATTAAGTATGGGGATGATAGATGGACCAAGAAGTCCTCTGCAACATGAAGAAACAGCATGTGCCAAGGCCCTGTGCTAAGAAGGGGCTTGAGGAGTTCTAGAGTAAGCAAGGGAGCCTGTCTCAGCAACAAATGAGAAGCAACTAGAGAACAGTAGGAGATGGGGATATAGCTCAGTTCCGTTGGCAGAATGTTTGCCTAGCATGCACAAAGCCCTGGGTTCAATCCCCAGCACATATATGATGGCACGTGCCTGTAATAACAGCGCTTGGAAGGTGAATGCAAGGAGATCAGAAACTCGAAGTCATCCTTGGCTACACAGAAACTACAAGGCTAGCCTTGAACACACGAAACTATGGTTGAGGGATTGGGGCACTAACAATGGAGTAAGCTAGGGGCTTGATCGGCTTGTGTTTAATGCTCAAGTCAAAGACTAGATTGCTTCAAGTATGATGAGAAGCTGCTGGGGTGGCATGACTATATTCTAAAGCAGATCTCCTCTGGCTGCTGAATTGAGCAAGCATTTCATGGAGAGAGAGAATAGGGAAGCCAAATAGCCAGTGACTATCCAGACTAAAGATGATGTTTTCATTGCCTGGGGAAGCCAAGAAGGCAGCCAGAGAGACAGGGCTAGCCCCGGGACACACCTGTGTCCTAGAAAGGTGTGGAAGGGATGCAACAGCTTCCTGCACTCTGTCCTTAGAGACCAAGCCCCCAAGAGCTGAGGCTGAGCCTAGACGGCAAATCCATTTAGAACATTTATTTTTTTAGTCGAGGGCATATGTGGGTAACTATAGGCTAAGGAAAGGCACACTCACCTTCATTTGGAAGCTTCTATATAGAGGGGACTTCTCATGTAAGAGTTTCCGCAAGGAAATGTTGGTCCAGTGATCTGACAGATAAACAACCAGAGTCCACATCAGCAACGGCTCCTCTGCCAGCCAAATGACACGTTCACTGATGTGTGTCCATGCTTCCCACAATGCCAACCAGCCAGCCACTCATTGGAGCCTGGGCCGGTCCTGCTTCCTGCTGTTTCCCTGCCACCCAGCATGGCCCCAAAGTGCAACAGTGACCAGCTTCCAGGGGCTACACACTCCCAGGTGCTGCCACCTAAACAAGTTGCCTCCCCCTTAGCGTGTTCCAGAGAATGCATGGAGGCTTCAGGTTCTGTTCACTCTGAAGAGTGATGCATGACTCAGCACACATTGGCTTCCTAGGCCAGAAAGCGGAAGTCCGAGAAGTACAGGATGCATGTATGCGCCACGAGCAAGCAACTCCTACATGCCAAGCACTGCCCACACCAACTGCCCTGCCCTTGCAAAACCACCCAGGCAGCAGCTGATAAACCCCCAGGGAGAGCAAACTGGTAGAGATGGGTGAGTCAGTGGTGCCAGGCCAAGCCTGTAGGGTCAGGAGCTGTTGGAGGAAGTAGGTCAGAAATGCGAGTCAGATGGCTCCAGGTCTGAAAGCAACTCCCGGGAATCGTGGAGGAAAAACACTGGAGGGGTGGGTGGTGGCCTGGAGTGTCTGTACAGGGGTAAGAGGAAGCTTCCAAAGGGGGGGGGAGTCCCCAGGCTGAGGAGACAACTCAGTCTGTAAAGCGCTTGCTACGAAGGAGGAGGATCCAACTTTAATCACCAGAACCTGTGAAAAGCACACTTGCTCCCAGAGCTGGAGAGGCGGGGACAGGAGGATTCTGGGAGCTTGGTGAGCCCCAGGTGAGTCCTACTAAAACACAAGGCGGACAGTTCCTAGGGAATGATGCCTGCCGTTGCCCTCTGGCCTCCACACACATGGGCACACACCTGCATAAGCATCCAGAGCACATGTATGTACATATACATATAAACACACACACGTAAAAGAAGTCCCGAGCCAGACAGGCTGTTGCTTGTGGCTGACAATGAGGAAGGAGAAGCATAACAGTGTCAACTGTCCATCTTTCCCAGTAGGCTCTGAGACCCTGACACATCCTCTAAGCACTTCTATGTACCTAACACTCACTCGCTCCATGCAGCCTATAGCAGAGCCAAAAATTAAGCATGGTTGTCTCTGCCCCCATTTGAATAGGTGATTGAGGCACAGAAAGGTTAAACAGCTGGCTTCAGGACACCTAGAGCTAGGTGCATATTGCTTAGCTTGGTCCATCCCCTCTCGCATGTCACCGTTTCTTCACATTTGTTCCTAGTCTCCAGTTTATTGGGTGGCCCATAAGGACTCACACCCATTAATCCCCTGCCTTGTTTCATTCACCACTCATCACAGTCATGACACAAACATGACCAGGGCAAGGTAGCCACCAGGAACTGATGGGACAAGGACAAAATAGAGTGCTAGCTGGCAGGGTAGCTCAGTGCTACAAAGCTTGTCTGACACATTCAAAGCTCTGGGTTCAATCCCCAGCCCACACACATGTACATGTACACAGACACTGACAGACACATATACACAGGCATGTACGTATGTATGTATGTATACACACACACACACACACACACACACACACACACACACACTAGTTTTGTTTATTCCCTTCCAGAACATCAATAAGCCAGCTTAGGAGGGGTCCTTGCCAAGGCCTGGGAACCCTTGGAGACCTCCTTAACTAGAAGTCCCAGCAAGGGCTGCCCTGGCATCCTGGATAGAAAGGTGACAGGGCCCCAGGGTCCAGGCTTCTAGCGTGACTAGAGGCCCAGCATCTCACTTAAGGATCCATCATGAATCTGATCCAGGCCCAGTGAGTCTCCCAGGAAGCCCCAGGTCGGTGGCCTCTGTTGACCTTGCACCCTTTGTCAAAGAAGCTCCAAATGACTTCCTGCGTCAATGTAGGGCACATCCCAGCAAATGGTGAGAATTGGAGACTCTGGATATGCAGCTTGGCTTCAGATCTCAGTTGCCACTTCCCAGCCTCGAGGTGGGCATGAGTAGCTTCAGTTCACCAAACCTCTTAAGTCACTCAGTCCTAGTGCGTGGAGATGACAGGGGACGATGCATCATACGCTCAGGGTACAGCTGACTACTGATGCCAGGTGTGTTTATTCACAATGCTGCCAAGTCAGGTGGTCCCCCAGGCTCCACCACAGCCCACCCTGGGGTCTAGCTAGTCTGTTCTCACTCAAAGATAGCTCAAAGAAGCACTCACATCAGACACAGTCACTGCCCTGAACCTCAGAGGGTAGGAGATGCGTCCCAGGGCCACAGCCAAGCACTTACTCTCCCTGAGCTGAGGAAGATCTGCAACCTTCAATCCTCACCAGCAAAAGTCCCCACCTCAAAAGCATGTCTCTCAGCTCAGACCCTCCAGCCTGTCCTGACACCACTGAACTATTCCCTTGCCCCAGTAAAGCAGGGTGCTCACTCTCTGAACTCCAGAGACAAAGAAATCAGAGTTGGGCAACTCAGCATCCATGTCTACCCACTCCCCAGGCCTCTGCCCATTCCCATAGCTAAAGGTAGCTACCCCACTTGGAGTTCCGGGGAAGGATGTGTGGGTTGAACAGCCCACCAGCCACATTGTCAGACATGAAGATGACGACGTTGCCCTTGGTGTCCCCATAGCAGAACACACCTTTGTGATAGTCAGACCTGGGGGAAAGATGAAGATAGAACATGCCGTGTGTCGGATGGGGACTGACTGAGGTGACATAAAAATAAAGAGACTGATCTCTACAGAAGATGGCTGCCTTTAATCAGAACAACAAAGGGCGGCCTCTTTGCCGTGAGAGTGCCGGCTGTGACCCGGGCATTGGGGGATTTGGTTTTTTGGTTTTTGTTTTAATATGGCAGAAAAGGAAACTTTTGGGTAGAAATTTCTTTTTTTGTCTAAAAACCTATTTTCTGCTTTCCTAAGCTCATATAGGAGTCCCTATCACACTGGCTTCCTTGCCAGGAGTCCTAATGACTTGCTGGGAGATCCTAATGACGTGTTGACCCCTTGCCACTGACCTTCCTCCTTGTAACTGCCCACTGCTATCATTGACATTTGGTGTGTCAAATCTTCCTGGGTAGAGTTTCTCAGGCTGCTTGCAGCTGTTAGGTTATGAACCCTTCCGGTGGAGCCTTCTGCCCTACTGTCCCAAGATCCTGTCCATCTTAGGGACAAGGACAGTTCCAACAGACTTCCGGCCTTGCTCTGGGCCTCTGGCCAGTGGCCAAGCACATCCCAGTCATCACAGAACCAAAATTCAGGCTCTGTTTCAACCACTTTTACTTCCCAGAGACCTCAGTGCAGCAGGACAAGCTCTGCTAACACTGAGCGGTTGATGGGGTAAGAAAGGAAAGAGGGAGGGGTAAAGATGGCTCTGAGAGCAGAGGGGCTGGACAAGTCCCAGGGAGAGAAGCAATAAGGGGCAATATGACAATGAGCTCAGAGCCAACTCTCTCGGGTGCTCTCTGGGGTCCCAGCCCCCTTCCCAGTGGCATGGTAGCTGCTAAGACCCTGTCAAACTCCTGTGACACTTACCAGTAGTCCATGACCATGACGCAGTTATCCAGATCAATAAAGGTGAAGGCCCGGACACATTTGTGGTTACTGATATCAAAGAACTCTGGGAAAGAGAAAAGAGAGAGACATACAGAGCCGAGAGCCATGGCTCAGGCTTGGGAGGTTCTGGCAGTGGCAGGCAGCCTCCCAGCACTCCCTGCCACCTCTCTGCCACCCCCACAGCAACCAAGAGCAGCAGAGCTGAGCACAACCACTCACCAAGCCAAGATCCAGCTGCAAACCACCCTTTGAGCCCACTGCAGCTGGAACAAAAGCCTAATGTAGACCTCGGCCTGCAAAGTCCTTTAGGGCCAGACCCTCCACAGCCCAGTGTACCTTCCATACATGGAAGAGCACCTCTGTGTCTCCCCTACCTGACCCGTGGCCCTGTACAGCCAGTAGGCTCTTAGCATGCCAGCCTTTTGCCTCTAGCTGCATCTCCCTGCAATCTGCCACTCCCCCCCAGAACCCTTCCAGACCAGCTCCGTGGCCCCCTTAGAAAGGCTTCTCCCTCTTCAGCTGGGCCTGCTGCCATTCCCCCACCCGGCTAGCTGCCTGTCAGTCTCCCTCACCTCCTTTACCTCTGCCTCAAGTTCATTTCTGTTTGACCGTAGGAGCTGCCTGGCCTGGCCTGGCCTGGCCTGGCCTGGCCTGAGAGCTGTGCGAGGCAGGGAGCATGTTTTACATGGCACCTGCGGGGTCCTCAGCATCTAACACAGCACCCAGGGCTCCACTTTGCTGAGTAACTATGGCTGTGACACACAAAGGAAGAGAGACGTTCCAAGCCCTGGGTAATGTGGGTAGCGGGCAACTTCTGGCCCCTGTGGCTTCTGCTAGTGTCTGTCCATATGTGTGTCCCTGCTGGTGTTTAGAGCAAACACCCCTCATCAGGGCTAGAGCTGGGAAGCCCAAGCCGATCAGAGACCAGGCAAGCTCACAGCATGCAGGTGCATATGAAGAACAGATTGCAGGGTGGCTTTATGCAGCCCCCGACCCCCATCCCTCACTGTCTGGAACCAGCCTGCCAGACTGGTCTTTTGAAACATTATTTTCATCCCACCCAAAAGCCTTCCATGGGGCCCTGATGCACAGCTGCTACTGACTAAACCCTACTCCCTTCAGGTAGCCCAGTCAGTCTAATGAGGCTGAGGAGCAGCCTCCCATATTTGAATGACAGGCCCTCAAGTGTCTGCTTCCTACAGGCCCCGCCATCCCAGAAGGGCTATGAGTCACAGAGCAGGGCTAGCTGGGCCGAGCCACATAGGTCAAGGTTCATGCTGGTGACCCTCTACCCTTAACCAAGTGCTCTGAGCGGCCACATCTGTTCAGTCAGCAGAGATGAAGGCATGAGGAAATGGGGTCAGGCTCTCAACGCTGAGAGTGAAGGGAGAGAACACTGGGAATCATGGGTAGCAGCCAGCTCCTAATTGCTCCAGTCCTTGCTTCTCTAGCTGTATCACAGTCTGTCCTTTTGGTAAGGACAGCATTGGCTAACACATGCCAAGCACCTCATACCTCACTAACCCACACTCACCCCAGCGATATGGAGCATTGCCCCTGGTTTTCCTCTGGGTAGATCAAGGCCCTCAAAGGTAAAGTAACTGCTCAAAATCACACACCTACTGAGAGGCAGGACTGGAGCTGAAACCTGGGCAGTGGCCGTTTCAGAATAGCCACTCTCCAGCTCTGCACCATGGGCCATGGGACACACAGGAATGTCCTTTCCTTGATGATCTGATCAAGTGAACCCTTTATCCATCCACCCACCTACCCAGTGCCACTGAGCCTCTAGATGTCACCAAGCACTGAGATGTGAGTGAAGCAGACACAGTTCTCACTGCCTGAGCTCCAGGACCGAGGAGAAGGCAGACACCAAAGACTCTCACTGACATGTATGATCACATTCTGAAGAGCTTGACGGGGATGTTTTTGAGAGGCGCCTGGCTTGGACTAGTTTGTCATGGAAGGGGAAAAATAGAAGCTCTGGCTAGGATGGGGAGAGGTGTGGGAGGTAGGGCAGTGTGCAAATTGATCCACAGTGCCCATCAGAGATGGCAAGAGAAGGTCACAGTATCCTCAGCACAAGAGGAGAGTCCAGTCCAAGGGAAAACGATGGGCAGCCAGGGCCAGACTAAGGCCCCTCCCCTAGCCTGTGCTTCCTGAAGGTTTTCTTTTGGGAGACATTTCAAAAGGCCATTGGTAGCTATAGAGGAACCTTCATTTCAGAGGAAGTGAGCTAAGCAAGAGGAGGCTTCAAGGCTATCCCAGTGACAGCTAAAGGTCGCCTGGACTGAAAGCAGCAGGACACGAAGGTAAAATCAAGCTGGAGACTGGTAAGGGCTTTGGTTCACAATTTGAACTGTTCAAAGCTTGTAGACATTCAGCATTCACTGAGCACATCTGCCTACAAAGCAATCATCAACACAAGTGACCAACACCCAGTGCCCCTTACAGCACACAGCACTCAGCGGCCCTCACTACCCAACAACATTCCCAGAGGACTCCCATTCACACTCAGCCAACTGGTCTGTCTCAAGTGCAGATCCACCACTCACTAGAAGCCAAGGGTAGGCCTGGAGAGCCCCAGGGACTCACCTATCTTCAGCTCAGTTGAGGCAACTGCAATGAGGTTCATGTTGTGTATACATACCATGTCGACAACCCACATCTGCTGGTGGCCGAACTGCTGGGTCTGGGTTAGCTGGCAGAAGAAGAACAGAGCCTCAGGCCACAGGTTATTAACAGAGTGCAGAGGTACAGGGACCTTTCATGCCACACTAGGTCCCAGAGCAAGCATGGTCCTGGCATGCCTCATGCCAGCACTAAAAGCAAAGCCTTGGCTAAACTCCTCCAGGCTATTCCCTCATCTGTAAAATGGGCCTAACAGTCACCCATCTTCATGATCTCAGTCACTTAAGGTCAGGCCCACTTCCAAAGCCTCCCATTTGCATGACAGTGAGCCCCCAGTGGGTCCTAGCTGATGGTCCTGAGAGGCCTACAATCTATCCCAAGCCAGCTCCTTCAGGAAGAACCTCCATAATTCTCAGGACTTCCCAAGAAGGCTTCCTCTGTCTCTTTGAGCTCCCAAGCTCTGGCCCCTGAGGGGCCACACAGGTGACTATATAGCAGTCACTGCCAAGAGATCAGGCTGCCTGCTTCCACACACAGGTGGAGAAAAGGAAGACAAAGTATGCCAGAAACCACAGGCTCAAGAATGCAGATGTGAACACACACACAGAGGCCCCCAAGAGTCACGGAACCTCTACATACCCTAGCCCCATCTAGGTCTCTTCCCCCACAAGAACTGATCCTGCTGCAATGTAAAGCCCTGTGTGGCTACAGTGTGAAACCCTTCACACTGCTGATAGCGTTCTCCGAAAGCCTTACTAGGGAGCCCTGGAGGGCAGGCCTTTCCTTGTTTGCTGCAGGATCCTCCACTAGCCTGGCAGCATCAAATACATATCAGATTTGCCTGAATGTGTCATTCCTTACTATACTAGGCTATGAGCTGATAGCAGAAAGCCCATGATGATACTGGCTTATATTCATTTAATATAAGCCAGTGATGAATGCCTTGATCTACTCAAGCAAGACCCACGATCCATACTATTAAGTTCCCCTTAAACCCTGAGAGGGGCTACTACTCTAAGTCTCTTTGGGCATACAAGGAATCAGAGACATCTCAGCCAGCATCTCACAACCGTTGTATGGTATAGCTGGGACTCTACCTCTGGTATTTGGACCCCAGAGCTAATAGAAACAGAGGTTTCTATTAGCAGGACTTAGAGACAGTGTGGATATGACAGAGTGAGGACAGAAAGCTGGACACTGGCACAGAGGCTGGAGGGTAACATTCACTGAGATGGAAACTCTAGGGACACACCCCCTGCTTTGGAACAAACTGCTTTGGAGGTGCCTAGTAGATGTGCAAGCAGTATTCTGCTTAGTAGGTGACAAGAATGAGCTCCAATAGTAAATTCAGAATATTGACCCAAGCCCTGTGTCTTCAACGCCAGGCTACTCAGATAATAAATGCCAACCAAGGAGGAGTCCACTCAGGGTGCCACAACAGAGGTTCTCCACCAACCCCATGAGTGTCCTACTCACCCGAAATGAGCTCATCATTGAGAAAGTCTCGGACCAGAACTGCAGGACCCCGTCTTTGGTGACAGTCAGGAAACACCCCATCTTTTTGAACCGTTGGATTAAAAAAGCCACTTTCACAACCTCACTCCCATGGTGCCTACAAATGGCAAGAAGCAAGCATACAACTCAGAAAGAAAGTATCTGCATGAACCAAGAGCCAAGAACAGAAGAGGCAGAACAGAGGCCAGCGGGGATAACTACACATACACACACACACACACACACACACACACACACACACACACACACACACACCAAAAAACTGTAGGTGGCTTCAGGGGACATGGGACTCTGCCCTTTCTCTAAGTAGACTTCAACTGGATTAACAAAGACCACAAGAAAATGAGCCCCAATAGAGGATAGGGTGTGGCTCAGTGGAAGACTGTTTGCCTAGTGTGTGTGAGGCCCTGGGTTCCATCCAGAAAAATAACTGACTGCAATACAGTATGAGATAGACTCTAAAGCTGAGCTCTAGAAATAGGCAGCCAGGTCCCTCACTTTGTAGACATGGAGGGTAGAGATCTTCAGAGCTTCTTCCCAGGAGAAACAGCCCACAGATGGCAAGCAGGGTAAAGCTTGTGACAGAAACCTGAGAAATGGTACTTTCTAACCATTGCCTTCATGCTCTGGGGCAAAGAGGAGAGTAGAATAAGGCAAGAGTAGACCAGGGGGTAACAAGGAGCCAGGCTCTGTGCACCCAACTCCTCATGGCCAGAATACTGAACACAGCAAACAGTTCCTGGGCAGGCCTGGCCTTGCAGGCTGTTACCCACAGACTTTCAAGCAAGCCTCCATGCTACCTGCCAGTGGCTGCTTTCCTGCCCCAGTACCAACAAAGCCAGCTCTGGCTATTAAGGCTCACACTCCCCCGTGTCATCTGCCCATCTTGGATCATGGTAGTTTGGGACAGGT
The DNA here is from genome assembly GCA_030556225.1 of Cricetiscus sungorus. Lineage (NCBI taxonomy): Eukaryota > Metazoa > Chordata > Mammalia > Rodentia > Cricetidae > Cricetiscus > Cricetiscus sungorus. Next base: position 16,554,962 of record JANBXA010000391.1, read on the forward strand.
CACATCACTTACAGGGAGTTGCATCCCACCCCAGTCCCAGCAGAGCTAAAACTTAAAACCTAGTGCTTTCATCCCTCCTCCAAAGCCTTTTCCAGGTATGAGCTAACCTGAGGCTTATGGGGAGTCTACATGCAGTTCCACGGAGGAACAGGGGCATGTGTGTCTAGCTATAGGTCTCCTTGTCTCCTGTCATCAGCTTACTTCTCTGTACTGAATGCGTCTGATATTTCCAAACGTCTCTCTCTGTGTCACTTCAACTCTGCCCTTTCTAGCAGGACCAAAGACTGGGGGAATAGAGATGTGAGGCCTGAATCTAACAAAGCCCTGGGAATAGCATCTTGGGGAGGTCTGTTTCCTCAGTGTTCTGACTGTGCCTCTCCCTTTCTGGACAGTGAAAGGATCAAAGAGGGTGGTGTGTTGGGTGTGTGCTCAACCCAGACTTGGTAAGGTGAGCCGGCTTTTAAAAGTCACCCTCTCATAAAATTAACTACACATTGCTTGGCTATTCTGGCTACTTTCTCCATCAGATCAGAGATCCCCCTGGGTTTGTAAGCTGTAGAAATAAATGAAAGCAAATACAGAAAAAAAGCTTCCTAAGAATTCTGTGTCCTAGATTTTAAACATTTTTGAGATCGGAAGAAACAGAAAGACCAGTGAAGGAGAAGCTAAGTGTTTATGTCAAAATTACAGTTATAAAATCTCTCATTATTCATATTTAATTGGCTACTCCTCAATTAACTCCCAACCATATTTCTTTTTACAAGCTACTCTTCTATGATCTCCATTAAACTGCCCTCTCCACTGAAGCTTCAGGCTGCCCAAGGCAGAGACAACCTCTAGATCTTGCTCCTCCACAGCCTGCACTGGGTGTGGCTCACTGAAGCAGGCCCACCTACAGCCTGCTCTCACCAGACCACAAATGTGGTCACCAAACTGTGCACCACAGGAGCTGGCACCCTGGCCACACAGCTCAGGCTGCTGGTGCTCCAACCCAGGGTGGTTCCAGTGAAGCAGAAAGGGCCCACAGGCAGCCCAGCTCAACAGCCCTGGAGGCAGGAGGGCATTCGATACGCCAGTGGTTCTCAACCTGGGGGTCATGATCCCTTCGGAGGTCACATGATTCTTTCACAGGGGTCACATATCAGATATCCTGCACATCATATATTTACATTAAAATTCATAACAGTAGCAAAATTACAGTTATGAAGTAACAACGAAAATAATTTTATGGTTGGGTCACCACAGCATGAGGAATTGTGTTGAAGGGTCACAGCATTAGAAAGGTTGAGAACCACTGTAAGCCAACAAACGGCCCCTTGTCCTTAGGGAGTCAGAGGGAAGAGCATCACAGTATAGAAAGGAAGAGGTTGATGAAATTTGAGACACGCCGTTCCAAAGCATGGCACTTTGGACACTGGATATTTTCAGCTAAAGTTGTTTGAGAAGCAGTTTGTTGCCGTCATAAGATCCCAGGTGGGAGCAATCTTATTATCTTTTTATTTCTTTTCTTTTCTGAAGCAGGGTGTCCTATATACTAGGCTGGTCTCCAACTCATCGTATAGCTGAAGGGAACCCTGAAATTAGGATCCTCCTGCCTCTAGCACCTGAGTGCTCTGGGATTGCAGGTTATGTACCATCACTCATAGCTACAACCTTGCTTCTGAAAAGCCAGGCTACAGAGAGGACTAGGGATGGGCAGCCTGGCTAAGTCTCCTCCAGTAATTACACCAACTCCTCCCTCCTTTGCCCTACTTTCCCCGAGGCACTGGGGATTTAGATCAATTGAAGGAGTGCTTGGCTAGCATGCATATGGCGCCCTGGATTTGATCCCCAGCACTGCATAGAACTAACGGCATTCCTATAATCCAAGCACTCAGGAAGCAGAAGTTCAAGTGAGTTGGAAGCCAGACTAGGATGCATGAGGTCTGTCTCAAAGTTCAAATCAGCAATTTCCCCATAACTTTCCACTCTTGGCTCAAACCTAGCACAGAAACTCTTGGGACTTATAGCTTCTAGCACTTTCACTTCTTTAGGAAGGTTCCCATGAAAAGGCAAATTGTACTAAATAAGTATACATGGCATTCTCTTATATGTCATCTGCTACAGAATCCCTCCAAGGCCAAGCTCCACGCATAGAGATGCCACACATAGAGGGACCACAAGCAGAGTGAGTAGCAGGGCAGATGGAGCCAAGCTAGAGCCACTATGTTCTAACCTCTCCCAAGGGTCAGCAAGGCCTCACACAGCCTCCACAGCTTGGCTAGCTTCCTTCCTGTCACCTCACAGGGGACTCCCAGTTGCACATATGTGAGCCATCTGTGCCTCTGAGGATGACACCGCCAGACTCTCAGCACTGGCCATACAGAGAAACAAGAGAAACTGGGGTGTGCAGAAAAGGTGGGGGAGAATACTTAGAACAGCATCACCACTTACTGCCTGTTAGCCTGAGCAAGCCATCAGGCTGGCCCCTCTCAGCCTTGGCTTCCTCATCTGTGAAAAGGGGACAAGCCACCTACCTTTGTCATCATGACCATCTACAGATTGTGAAGGACAAGCTCAAAGGACAAGTGCCATCCGGCACCTTGGTTAAGCCAGCAGAGTGACTCATGGACTGAGGAGGGGGCTCCCTGCAGGCCTGGTGCCAGCACTTTTCCATCATACCTCGGCTGCAGGGAAGAGGCTCTTACAGGGGGATGATGGTCATGGGAAGGTGGAAGCGGAGGCGGTACTGACTCTTCCTCATCTCCTCCTTGCCCTGGAACTCACGCATCATATAGTCCACATACTTTTGCTGTCTCAAAAAGACAAAGCAAGGGAAAGAAGGTGTTGGCAGTGGTCTTGATGTTTGCCCGGCACACAGTGTCTTTCTTTGTCCCCCTACAGCCCCCTACCTCAGGAGGGAATGGCTCTGAAGTGCAGGCAAACTAGCTGTACCTCGGGTGTGAATGCTTGATGGGAAGGTCTCGATGTGGGAGACAATGAGCCGACCTCACAGAAGTCTCAAGGGAGACTCCTCACCGACACCAAACTTCCCTCCACCTAGCAAGTGCCCCGACTGGTACCACAGTCCATTTTGACTTTCTGATTCTTGATGCCTCCCATCTTCAAGCCTCTGCTTGCTCTACTGAGAGGTCCAGACTGAACCTTCTAGCCTTTCCCAACTTCCTGTGGCAGCGGGGCACCCTCCTTACCCAGGTGACAAAGCCATTGCAGTCTGAGTCCACCTTCAAGAACAGAACCTGCAGCATCTCCTCTGGCATGCTGCTAAGCATCATCTTCATGACCTTGATGAAACCTTCCTTGTCCAGGGCTTCAAGAGAGAAGAACACCAGTGCTTGGTCACAAGTCACTCGGTCCTCACAGGCCACAGGCTGCAGGCACCCCACTCCAGACACTCTCTGCTACCCGCCTGTGATTGTCAGTTGGACTCCCTCAAGGGAGGCAGGTGGGAGAACTCCAGCCAGAGGTGTGGTGCCTCTCCCCCAACCCTCCCATCAGTCCCGAGATTGGCCCCATTTGCCCTTCCCTCAAGGCCCCAGCATCCACCTTAGCACAGGCTAGCTGATTCCTGATGCTTCCTCAATCACTCAACTGTCTTTCCCATCTCATCAGCCCACACGCAGTCATTTGTCATGAACACCTGCCACTGTGTTGACCCCACAGCAGGAGACAGGGTGGACAGAGGTTCTCAAAAGACCAGACCCCACATCTGATCAACAACCCTCCACAGACCAGAGGCAGATGGTGAGCAGTAATCTTCGCATGGGGAGAGAGAGGTATAAACAGCCACACAGGGAGAGAGACACAGCAGGTTCCACATTGTGGATCTGAACCTAGGGCCTCACACATGCTGGCAACTGCTTGACCACTAAGCTGCTCCACAGTATGGTAAATACATCTTTTTAAAGCAATTTGTGAAAATAAAAACTTTCAGTCAGGTATGATGGTGTATGCCTGTAATTTCAGCATGTGGGGTGGCAGAGTTCAGAGTTCAAGGCCAGCCTGGGCTACATGAGATCCTGTTTCAGAAAAACATAACAATAATAACAGCACACTTTGCCTAGAAGGGGTGAGGGTGAAGAAAGGAGGAAGGCAAGGTAAGTATAAAATGCTTCCCTCCGAGCTGGGTTCAAGTTTGAAAAGGTGTCGGTTGGCCCTAATTTTTTTGTTTTAAATATAATTATTGCCTTTAAAAATCACTTCAACCCTTAAAATACTGGAACCCTTACCATAGCCTGAAGGTCATGCAGTATCTTGGTCTTTTCAGGAAGAACCATCTTCCACCATGTCCTCCATCTGTAAAACTGCCCCCCCCCGCACCACCACCCCCCTCCCAGCGCCCACCGCAGGGCCTTCCGCAGCTTGGATGGCCCTCCCTGCAGTTCAGGTCATTCTTTCTACGAGGATGCCTTTCTTCCTAAGGACCATCTGAAGAGGCTGTCATCCCCATTGCCTGGCATTCTTAGCTATCTGACACAGGCACTGTCTCCCACTCCGCCATGACCTCTAGAAGTACACAAAAGCCCTTCTGTCACTCGGTTCTGGGCACTCCACAGATACTAGACCCTGAGTGTTTCTGTGGGCACCGAGAAGTGACAGCTCGGCATTCTGTAAATGCTGGCCACATACGGGGACTCTAAGGAAACAGAGGCCGCCTGCCCAAAGTCACACAGCCAGTAGGTTGGTAGTGACAGACAAAGTTCAGCATCTGGCCCCAGATGCTCATGGTCTTCACCCTGCCCTATTCATAAACAGCAGCCCACTGCTGTTACAGCCATTGCCCCTGTCACACTAGACTGATGGTGAAACAAAAGCCTGAGTAACATGTGCCTGCTTGAAAAGATGCCCGTCTCAAGTATGTAAAGCTGGGGCCAAGAGACTTACATGCTGTAAGTAGTGCTCTATGCCCCTTCCATGCCCAGATGGTGACAATGACAGTTTAAGAGCACTGCAGAGAGATAGGTAAACCAAACTGCCTCTGCACTTGCAAATCCTCAGGAGAAGGGAGGGAGGTCTCTTCAGAGCCATGGGCCTCCCACGATGCAAGAACTCCCTGGCTTGGAGGACACAGGGCAAACAGGAAGGCACCAACATGACCTTGCTCATCCAGCCACCAGTGCTGGTGTCCAGGAGCCTAGGAAATGGAATGGCACCCATGTTCTCAATAGCCTTGTTGAAGGTGTCAAAAAGAGAAGAGAAAAGAAAAGAAAAGAAAAGAAAAGAAAAGAAAAGAAAAGAAAAAGCAGCCTGATTTCCTAACCTTCCATCAATATGGAGGGACTTTTCCTCCCTCAAATTAACACCATGGACAGATGTTTAAAAATAAAAAGCTCAGGTTGAGAAGTCAGTTTAGTGGTGAAGCATTTGCAATCCCAGGAACCTACATGTAAAGCCAGACATGGCAGCACATGCCTGTAATCCCAGTCCAAGGCAGGGCAAAGCCTGCTGGATCCTGGAGCCTTGCAGTCCACCAGCCTTGCCAAAACAACAAACGTCGGATCTGGTGAAGAGACCCTGTCTCAAATAAGATGAAGAGCAATAGAAGAAGATACCCTGATGTCAACTTCCAGCCTATTCCACATGGACACACACATTCTGTCTCTGTCAGTCTCTCTGTGCATCTGTGTGTGTGTGTGTGTGTGTGTGTGTGTGTGTGTGTGTGTGTGTTCAACTCTCTCTCTCTCTCTCTCTCTCTCTCTCTCTCTCTCTCTCTCTCTCTCTCTCTCTCTCTCTCTCGTGTGTCTGTGACACTCAAATGAACAGGAAAGTAGGTGGGCTGGGTACTAGCACCCATAGTCAACTCTGAAAATGCCTTTACTGCTATTGACTTTCAGGAGTTCCATTGCAAAGGGCAGAAAAGCTGCCAGAAGGAAAAAGGTATACAGAGGGTGTCCCCAGGACATCATTTACGGCCCACGGGATATAAATAAGCGAAAGGGAGGGGTGGCTCCAGTCACGTTAGAACTCTTGGACCCATTAGTAAGGCTTGCCTAGGAGGCTCCAGGGCGCCACACCAAGTCCATCAGACATTAAAAAGACGGGAAAACGGGGAAAAGAGGGGTCTGTAACAATGTACACAACCCCAGCTTAGGGCTTTTACACTTTACAGAGGTATAAATGCAAACCCATTTAATTGCTGCTTCTTGCTTTCATAAGATATCTCACACTTTATTTAAAAATGTGCATTGTGTTAGCTGATTTTACCCAGCCTGGGGCTAAGTAAGTGTTCTGAATACATGTGGGTAAGGGAGGCTAAGCTAGTGTTTGGTCAGCCGGTGTGAAATGCTTCCTCAGCTCAGAATATTTTCAGCTTCAAATCAGTATCTGAAGAGTAAGATTAGAGATATTTACAGAGGCCCCCAGGATGGGTGGGCCCTGACATTCACATCCTCCTGCTTAGTGTGAGGCCTTTGACTTGCTTTCAGGCAACAGGGTATCACATCATTGCTTACAGCCCCATGACACCTGTGACTGTTGCTCTACCTTTGGCTCAGCCTTGCCAGCTGCAATGTGGGTGAATCTCACATGGCCAAGCACTGTAGGGTAGCTTCTGGGAACTGAGGGCAACAGTCAGAAAAAAATGAAAGGTCTCCCTACCACAATCGAAAGGATCTGAATTCTGGAACAATGTGTACGAGCTTAACATAAGTCCTTCCTGAGTCTAGCCCCTGATGACACCATGGTCCAGATGACTACAAAACTGCAGTATTTTGGGGTCCTGGGCAGGAAGGCAGCTCAGTCCTGTCCTCGCTCCATACCCATGGTAACTACGAGATCACAAGCCCAAGTTGGGTTAAACCACAAGTTGGGGCAGCTGTCACACATCAGTTGATAACAAACCACAGACTGAAAATGCTTAGAGGGAAACACACCAAAATACAGCATCCGGGCTAGTGGGATTTTAGAAACACCTTAGTTCCCAAATAGTTTTCAATATCCTCGTACCACTTACCCAGATATAAACAGGACACCGGACATAACAGTGTTGCCCAGGTGTGAGCCCTCCGTACACCCCAGATACCAGGTCCTGAGCAGGAGTCACAGAGACCATTCTACAGTATATCTGTACCTCCATTCTTATCTGTCTCCTTCTCAAACACCTTCTGTAGGTCAGCCAGGTGCATCTCAGCAAACTGCTGAGCCCTTTGGTGGGCATCGCTGCTCTGGCTAAGAGGTCTTGTCGGGGACAGAGAATCAGAAGTCTCCTTGTCCTGGGATCCATGTGGAGGAGCCAGCTGGAAAAAATATGACCACAAGAACTAGGCACTAAGACAGTTAGTTCCCTGAGTCAAATGTTTGCTGGCATATCTCATTTACAAGATAAACCTCTGTGAGTGGTGCTCATTGATGGGAGAAGTAAGGCTTCCTTACTCTGTCTTACATCCTTTAATCCTATGAAGATGAAGAAGGGTCTAGAGTCTCTCTTGTGATGGTGGAGGTAACCATTGTTCTCTTATGGATGGCATGTTTAGGTCAGCAAGGTCAGAGGACACAGGCTCCTCTTTCTGCTTTAACTTTTTGTTTGTTTTGTTCATTGAGACAGGGTCTCAACGTGTAGCCCAAGCTGGCATTGACATTCCCCTGCCTCAACCTCCCAAGTGCTAGGATTAACAGAGTCTGCCACCTCTCCTAGCTTAGAATGCTCTAAAGGACTTCAGTCCCACCAAAGGGGCAAACATGCTTGGACTCCTATGAATGTCCACAAATTCCCTCATGATCTACACACGCTTACTGAGCACCAGGCACTGTGGATCCAAACAACAAGGAACGAAGCAGAGAATCCCGCCCTCACAAGCCAGATGGAGTGGACACTCTTACCATCCACCCAAGGCCCGTTAGGAACACCAGAACTGTCTCAGCCCTTCCCTCTCCTTCCTGTGCCTTCTTAATGCTCCTCTTGTCCATTCTTCTTGATACCCATCTCCCAATCCCTGTCCTACCCCAAACACTGACTTAGGCAGGCACAAGCACAATGACTGGGGTCTGCCCTTCCTGAGCATGATTCCTGAGCATAGCATTGTCACAGTCTAACTTTAACAGGCTTCCTCCTTTCAAGGCACACACCATGTCCCAGGCACACCGACTGTACCCACCACTCCAGCACGGCACGTGCTCCTCTTCCTAGCTTGTATGCTATGCACAGCACTGCCCAGCTACCCCACAGCTAAACCCCACTCTATCAGCATTTTCTCCGAGGAGATTCTTCTTTACATTGTGTTGAGAGCCACCACTGCCACCCCTAACATTCCACCAAGTTCTCATCATTTCTACCACTCTGGGGCATCTCCATCTGTGGACAGCAGGCATGAGAGGAAGGACAGGGCTGCAGAGACCTGAGCTCTGAGTCACAATTACATCTGGCTCTCCCACTTACAAGCTATTTTAGCTTGGGCATTTCTCATCACCTCTCTGAGCCACTGATTTCTTCACCTGAGGAATAGAAATCCACAGCCTGCAGAGTTCTGAAGACCTAAACGGCACATGAAGCCCAGGGAAGTGGCTTTACAATAAATAATGATGGTTCTTGTGACATATCTCTGAATGAGATTCAAGAAGATGAGGGTGTATTCCGTAAACTTAATCATAATTTGCATTATCTCTGTATTTCCTGTCCCATGCACTGAACAGATAATGTGACATATATCTGATTTGATGGTAACTTATATAACCCACATCACCATTATCACCACTTTTCTGAGCAAAATTAAGTACAGAACATATACAGTGAATTGATATCCTCATGTGTGTGGCATCTGGCCCATGCTGAGCCCTCAAAGAAGAAGCCAAGCTAAATGTGTGTCTACGAAAGCACACATCTGCAATCCCAGCCAGCACTTGGGATGCTGAGGCAGAACTGCCACAAATATGAGGCTAGCCTGGCTTCATAATGAAACCCTGTCTCAAAAAATAATAATAAGTAAATTTAAAAAATTTAAAAATACAGCTGGGTGTGGTTGTGTGTGCCTTTAATCCCAGCACTCTGAAGGCAGAGGCAGGCAGATCTTTGTGAGTTTGAGGCCAGCTTGGTCTACATAGGGAGTTCCAGGCCAGCCAGAGATACACAGTGAGACACTATTTCAAAAACAAAGCAAAGGCTGGGTATGTAAGACAGTGTTACACTTGCCTAACTTACTCGAGTTCTGGGCTCAGTCCTCAGTGTGGGGGATGGTGAGGAGAGGAAAAGAGGGAATAGGAGCCTGCTTGTTAGGCACACCTAAGTTACCACGTGGCCCTATAAATAATCTAAGTGTGCAAGCCTGGTGCAAAAGCTAGTGGACTTGTATGGTGGCAAGTGACACTTTGTGTGGTTCCCAAATGCCCTCTTCCTTGTTTACTCTGTCGCTTTCTTACCTTTTGAGGCTGAGGGTTCTCTCCTAACTTCTCAGAAGACATTAGTCTTGACCTAGAATGGGTAATCACAGCTGCTTTAAAACAAGTCTGCAGAACCGACCTAGCCCAGCCCAGTGGAAAAGGTCAGAGGAATGATGTCTGCCCCTTGTCCACAGCCACTCCTAGTAAGTATTCCATGAGCAGCGCCTTTCCCAGGGAGACCTTCCTTCCCTACATTTACAATGATGCCTTCCTGAATTGAGGGAAAGGGGCTGACCCACTGAAGTCATTAAGTTTTTCGGGTTACTTTACTCCTAGCAAATTTGGAGGGGCTTAGCCAGTCATGTGCTGGTCCCAAGAACCATTCAACCGAGGAGAAGAACATCCATAGGCAGACACACATCTAAAGTCGAAGACATAACCTTCCACTACATACAGCCTCCAACCTCCTCCAGGACCCTGGGGGACAAGACCTTCTCCAATGAGATCAGGTAAGAGCACATGGTGGGATCTCAGTCTTCCACGTCAAGGCCATGTTTCTAATGAAAGTTCAGTGCTATGCTAAGATACTGGGGCACAAGACCAGCAGGGTCCCCAGCCCTGATGAGAGTTGAGAGGAATTCTCAGAGAGCAGAATAGCCAGCTAAGAAAAATAAGACACTGCAGTACCCAGGGGACTGACCAAATAAGCCACATGGCTGGACCATAAGATCCCAGGAGGCATAAGGAAGAGAGGAAAAAGTGGAAATAAAATATTGAGGAGAAAATCAAGGAGAATGAAGAACATAAGTATCTGGCTTAGGAGACTGAATTCCCTGGATGAAGGGTAGTGGATAAAGTTCTCAGCACAAGAGGGAAGCCTTGGGGAGGAAAACTGAACACTGGCAAGAAGGTCCTGTCCAGTGGTGTCTCAACAGCCCACAAAGAAAGACCAGGAGAAGACAAGAACCCAGGGGAAGGGCTAGAAGCCAAGAACCATGGTAACTAAGGGAAATGGCAGAAGCTTCTCCAGAAAAAGGAGCAGGGAGGGAAGGGGACATGAAGCAAGTCATGCTAACCACTCAGCTAAAAATAAACTCAAATATCTGGAAATTGGGGGACTGGTAAGCTTAGAGCACAGACACATTTAGGGGACAGAAATGAAAAACACAAAAGACAACTAGGATGTGGTAGTGAGGGGGAAAACACTGAAAACGGCAGGGAAAAAAAATCTGCAAAAGTATATTTATTTATAAGTACATTTCTATTAAATATATGAATGTGTATGTTGGCACATACATTAAAAATTAAAAATGTAGGGCTGGAGAGATGGCTTCATCAGTTAAAAGCATTGGCTGCTCCTACAAAGGATCCAGGTTCAATTCCTAGCACCCAACACGACAACTCACAACTGTCTACAACTGCAGTTCTAAAGGCTCTAATGTCATCTTCTGACCTTCTTGGACACTGCACACACGTGGTGCACAGACATATATGCAGATAAAACAATCATACACATAAAAATAAATTTTTAAAAAATAAAAAAGGCCTAAGAAGATATGTCTTAAATTTAATGTCAGTTATCTGTGGCAGATGAGATAGTGGGAGGAAGAGAGAAAACGACTTTTTTCAGGCCGGGACAAACAACTACCTCCTCATAACAGAACAAAGGGAGAAGGTGGCCCCCACACCCTGTTTATCTACATCCACCCTCCATTCCACTGCATGGAGTCCACCCCACCCCCCTTCCCCACAAAGTACCTTGGGGAGGCAAATGCTGACAGTACCAGATGGTTGAGGATGACTATTTGGTGCTGGCAGCAGTATCAGTGGTTTGTGTCTAAGCATGAACACTGAAGGAACAACACAACTGTGCAGAAGTTTGTGAGCGCGCGGGGGGTGGGGGGTGGGGGGGGAGACACGCTAGCTCCTACCTAAGAGCTTCCCACTGGATGAAGGGAAATAGCTCAGCAGGAAGTGGGGATGGGAGAGTGCCCCAGCATGGGTGATGGGTAATGTCTGTCTGCATCTGCCACTGCACTAAGTTCCACATCCCGAGTGATGGCAATGTGGATAGGCCCCAATTCCTGTCCTACTTCCTCTACCCCACCGGACTTGCCCAACTTAGTTGAAGGCACTAGGTAAGGTGGTGCGGAAGTGCCTGAGAGATCCAGCTGGTGACAGTTTGGCCAGGGGACATCCTGGGGTCTAAGCATTGTCTGCACTAGCCATGCCTGCTGCTGCTGCCAGTTCAGACAAAAGGTTACCTTGTCAGCATGGAGAGGAGGTTTATTAGACCTCTTTTAGGGACAGGGGCGCATTCCCAGGCTGCTCTGCGAAAAGGCGGAAGAGCAGAGCAGTACCGAAGGGGTCCCCCAGATTAAGAGCCTAGAGAACAATGTCCCCAAAGGGAGGGGCTCAGGAGGCACAGGCTGAGGCTTTGTGGGACTGAACGTTAACCTCGTCTGGGAAGGCGGGCAAATGTGCGCGTGGGTAGGAAAGGCGCTGGGATTGAGGTTGGATGAAAACTGATTCCTCCCCACGCGGCGGACAGCAAAGCCCAGCAGCTGGTGGGTGGGAATAGGTGGGAGGGGCGGGAGGGGCGGGGCTATGGGAGGCGGGGCCAGGGGTAGGCAGCTCCTACCCCTCCTTAGCCCACACGACTCCGAGATGGTTACTTCTAATTCTTCCGGTATGGGGGGTTCGCCCCTTGGTCTTCTCCCTGGAGCTGAGGTAGTTTTGCAGGTCTTGGCGGGGCCCTTATTTTTGATCCCCTTTGGCTGGTCAGAGATCTCTTCAGTGTTGGCACTTTGCAGGGCTCCATCACTCCCACCAGCAGATTGCCAGACTCACCCAAAGCTGCACTGGCCTGTCTTCTCAACCTTTCCCTGTTTGGAGGCCAAGGGCTGGCTGGGCTGCGATTTCTACTGCCACTGGCTCATCTTCCTTCTCTGTGAAGCCACAGAATGGCAGCTGTGATGTGCACACTGGTGCCCACCGGAGGCAGACGCAGCTCAATGATGAGGACTGGCTGGAAGCAAATGCAAATGCCTTCTAAGCGCCACACCAATAACAGAAGTGAACCAATTAGATCTATGCTTTTTGTTAACTTGGTTTTAGTTTTCTAAGATAAGGTCTCACGTAACCCAGGTGGCTTTGAACTCCCTATATGGCCAAGGGTGGCCAGATGTGACTTGATCCTCTTGCCTTCACCTCCAAGGTGTTCGAATTATGTATATTCACCACCACACACACCGTCTAATTTTTTTTAAAGGGGGGGGGACTGACAGCAATCCTTAGGATTTACATGGCACGGGCAGGGTGATTGGCATTGAGTCCTAGTGCTCAGAGAATGAAATAGGGGGTGGCTCTGGGTGGCCATGGCTCCTTGGCTTCTGGAATCCTCACCTAGTCAAGTAGGTCACAGCCAGAGATGAGACAAAATAGGATTCCCCTAAAGCTCTGGGCCCAGGGCAGGCCTGATCTGCCTAAAATTTAACAGAACATTATACAAACTATGAGTATGGGGGGTGGGGAATGGAAAGTCTTCTCCCCAAACAACAGGACCTTGTCAGAATGGAGACAAACTTTGGATCCCTTTTAGGAACAGGGGCATTCTGCCAATTTGGATTCCCAGGAGTCAAAGACTAACAGGGAGTTCTATAAAAAGTCTGCATTCAAAAGCAAGTGGATCACCATACTTGCATGAAGCTGGCAAGCTTGTGTATGCTTATAAACGTTAAGCTTTGTATCATCCTGAAGTCTCAGCTAACCTCTAGGGGATGGAAATGAAACTTGGGTACTTATCTAGCATATATGAAACCAATATGTTCAGTCCCCAGGCTTAGGGGTTTGAGTGAGAACGGCCCCCATAGGCTCATGTATTTCAGTGTCTGGTTCCTAGTTGGTAGACTGCTTAGGAAGGATTAGGACGCGTGGCCTTGTTAGAAGAGGTGTGTCACTGAGGGGTGGGCTTTAAGGTTTCAAAACTACCACACCAAGCCCCAGTCTTTCTCTCTCTGCCTTCTGCAACTTACGGATAATATGTAGGCTCTCGGCTCCAGCAACAGGCTTCCTGCCACAGGGAAATGAACTAACCCTCTAAAATTGTAAGCAAGCTCCCAATTAAATGCTTTCTCTTATAAGTTGCCTTGGTCATGGTGTCTCTTCACAGCAATAGATCAGTGACTGTATAAAGTCTGCAATCTCAGCATTCAAGAGGTAAAGACGCAAGAGGAGAGTAAGCTCAAGGTTATCCTCAGCTGAAGGCCTGCCTGAGCTACATGAGACTATGTTTCAAAAACGTAAAGAGTACCAGTAATGGTGGAGGTAAATGGCATCTCTTAGTGCATCTATAATGATAGAACCCTGTATAATCTAAATCAAAACATGAGAAAAATGACAAGCTCAGACTGCAGGGCACTTTATAACTGGGCCAGTGCACTCCAATGTCAGTGTACATGGCTGTACTCCAGCACTTGAGAGACTGAAGCAGAAGGATTTGTGATTTTTTAAAGCCTCCATGGGCAACATAGCCAGCTCCGGGATAGCCTGAGCTACACAGAAAACCTACAAAAAAAGCAAAAGGCAGAAAGGAGATCAAGTCTTGCTGTTCAAAATTGAGGACTTCAGTTCAGACCCTCATGTAAAAGAATGGTATAGCAGCACACAAAGGTGACCCCAGAAAAACAAGAGGACCCCAGGGGTTTGCTTGCCAACTAGTGTAGCTGAATAGAAAGATCTTGGTTCAGTGAGACCCTGTCTCAAGACCTATGGTGGAGAAAGAAGACAACCAACATTGATTGACCTTTGTCTCCACAGGTGTACACATCCACACTCACATGTACAAGCATCTACGTACATGCATGCACATTCATACACACATGTACAAGCACACATACATGTGCATGCATGTACTCTCTCTCTCTCACACACACACACACACACACACACACACACACACACACACACACACACACAGAGTCTGCCATGTTAAAACAAAGCAGCTAAGAAGCTATTGTAGTCTGAAGATGGTTCAAGGAACCCGACAACTAGAAGCAATATATGATTTTGCATTGGATCCTAGACTGAAAAAAAAAAATACTCTAGGGTCCAACAATAGGTGAAAATGGAATAAGGGTTCTATTTAACTATTGATTGCATTTGTTTTCTAGTCTTTTAAGAATCATGTATTGCTTAAGAAATACACATAATTATATACTCTCAAGGGTAAAGAGACATGAGGTCCATAACTTGTTCCAAATGGCTCAACAAATACAATAAGCAGCAGATCAGGGCAATATTCACAATCCGAGCAAAGGGGAGTTCTCCGTGATATTCTTCCACTAGTGTGTGAGGACATGCTGGTGTGTGGGTATGTACTTAGTATATGGCTAAGCACTGGTGTGAGGTTCCATGCAGCTGTGCATGCATGCCTGCGGAGGCCAGGGAACAACTTTGGGTGTCATTCCTCAAATGCCATCACTAGTGAGACAGGGTTTCTCACTGACCTGGACATCACCAAGGAGGGAGCAGACCCAAGAGCCTGTCTCCACTTCCCCAGCACTGAATTGTAAGTATATGTCATCATGCCTGGCTTTTTTTGTTTTTAATGTTTGATCTAAGGATCAAACCAAGAAGATCTTGCATGCTGCATGCAAGGCAACATTTAGCATCTAAGCCATTCCCCAACTCCTCAATACTAAGCTTTATTAGAGACATATGTCTAAGTGACAGCTCATGCTAGCAGGGATGTGGACCCAGGGAAACACTCCTCTGTTGCTAGTGGGGTTGCAAACTTAAACAGCCACTATGAAAATCAGATCCTCAGAAAGATGGAAATTGATCCACTTCAAGATTCAGCTATATTGCTTTCGGGCATATACCCAAAAGATAACTTCATCTTACCACAAGGTCACCTGCTCAACCATATTCATTGCTGCTCTATGCATAATAGCCAGAAACTGAAAACAACCTAGATGTCCCTCAACAGAAGAATAGGCAAAGAAAATATGGTACGTTTACATAATGGAGTATCACTCAGCTGTTTAAAAAAAAAAAAATGACATCATGAAATTTGCAGGCAAATGAATGGAACTAGAAAAAAACTCATCCTGAGTGAGGTAACCTAGACCCAGAAAGACAAATATGGCATGTATTCAATTATATCTAGATATTAGGCATTAAATAAATTATAACCGAACTATAATTCATAGATCCAGAAAGGACAGGCATAGGGGAGGAGACTTGGGGGACACATGATCTCCCTAGGAGGGGAAAATAGATATTAAGGGTGGAATGGAAGGTGAGGCATGCGAACGGGATGATCAGGTGGGAAGGCAGAGGGGAGGATGGGCTTGAAGGAGGTAATAGGGGAGAGGCAGCTAGCGCTGAAGGGCATTTGAGGGGTAGTACGGGATGACTCCTGAAGATATTCTGCTATACTCATAGATCGGTGCCTTATTCAGCCATCATCAGAAAGGCTTCCTCCTGCAGCAGATGAACATGAATACCAAGACCAAAAGTCAGACATTATGCAGGGACACCTTGGAACACACAGCTCTAAATGAAATGTCTTCATCAAATCCTTCCCATCAAGAGTTCAGGGAATTCTGCAGAAGAGGCAGGAGTAGGGGAGGTAGAGGAAATAGAGGACACCAGAGAAAGGCCCTCTAAAACAACTGAGCACAGTTCTTATGAACTCACGCTGAAGCAGCAAGCACAGGGCCTACACTGTTCTGCACCAGGTCCCCCGCATATATACCATAGTTCTCAAAATTTTCAAAGAACTGACTCCTGGATATATGAACAAATAGGTCTCTGGTTCTTGTGTCTGCTCTTGGAGCTCTTTTTCTATTGAATGGTCTTGTCCAACTTTTTTTTCCTCCTCCTCCTCCTTCTTTTGTTTTTTGAGACAGGGTTTCTTTCTCTGTGGCTCTGGAGGCTGTCCTGGAACTAGCTCTCGTAGATCAAGCTGGTCTCTAACTCACAGAGATCCACCTCCTGAGTGCTGAAATTAAAGGCATGTGCCACCACCACATCTTTTCCAACTTTGATGTTTTCTTATCATTATATTTTATTTTTGTTAGAAAAAAGGAGACATACATATATGTATATGTATATGTATATGTATATGTATATGTATATGTATATGTATATGTCTTTAGGAGAGAGAGAGCATAAACCTGTGGTCATGAACTGAGGCAAAGCACCAAGTGGAATTAAAGATATTGTTCAATGGCAACAGAGACTACTCAAAAGAAATGGACACGGGCTGGAGGCACAGCTCAGCAGAGAGCACTTGCCTATCATGCATGGAACTTTGCATTTCATCCTCAGAACCAAAGAGAAGAGAAGATCAAAGAAGAAATGAAGGTGGAATGGAGAGGAACTTGAAGCCCAGAGGGAAGGAGGAAACAGGCAATTCAACTTATATTTATATATAAATATAATTCAACTTATATTTAAAATCAAAGAGGAAGTAAGATCCCAAGTCATAACCACTGCTTTTAACACACCCGAGATCTGCTTAGAACAGACTGCAGAGGGGAAAGGAGGGTACAGACCCAGAAGTAGGGAGCATGATAGCAGCACAGACCGGAGTAACTGACATGATACATTGTAATTGTCAGGCATGCAGTTGTAGATCAGATGACTCAAGACTAAGGACATTTGTCCCAGAAATGAAGAGATGCTTCTGGTTTCAATTCAGTCCCTGGAGTCAGGCAAATGACTCTTAAGACCAATTTTCAGAGGACATTCACCTGGACCCAATTTGATCTCCACAGCTAAACTTGCTGGCTGGCAGATAGCAATCAGTTTGCAATGCTCACTTCCTTTGTAACCTCTTGACAGCGGTCCCTGAGTCAACTGCAGAGAAGGCTTCTACCTGACCACAGTCAGCTGGTCAAATTTATAGCCAGGGAACTAAGGAAATTCCATACAAAGAACATGAAGGTAATGTCAGAATCTAACCCATAAACCAGAAACACACAGCCATTTTCACCCAGTTTGAGACCTTTTATTGATTAAATTGACTCACAGAGGGCAATAACAGCACCAAGAGCCAGGACAAGTGTGAATATAAAGCAATCCATAGGACAAACAGCAGCCCAGGGAGACTCTCAAGGGAACCATGGGACATGTCAGGAGTTCTTGGTAAAGCAGGTTCACCAAACCAAAAAGGCCAGCTTGCTCCCCCAGTTCAGAGAACAAACCTCTGACCCCTACTTCTGCATCAGAACCAATTATTTAAGAGGCAGGCAACAAGAGCATTACATACAAGATGGGGGACAAGCTGGACTTGCTATCTTCATCACGGCATAAATGCCACAGCCAGCTGGTGAAGGTCTCTTCAGTGAGACTTCTGGTAGGGCCCTGGATTCCAGATCTTCAAATCTGACCATAAGAAAATGGACATTACCAAACTGTCAAGACACCACCACCAGCCAAATTACCTCCCTGGACCTAAACAGAGAACATCAACACACCAAAAGTAATACCACCCATTTCACCTTAACAGAACAAAGATCACACTGCTGGATAGAAAAGGTCAAGTGAATGAATAAGCTATCAAAAGGGGAGGGGGCACGAAAATCCTTTCAAATAGTTTGGATAGATGAAGAAACTATAAATTTTTATTTATTAGAACAGGGGGGAGGGGTGTGAATCAGTGGTTAAGAGCACTGATTGCTTTTCCAGAAGACCCAGGTTTAATTCCTACCACCTACATGGTGGCTCATGAACGTCTCTTAATTACAATTCCAGGGAATTCCATGCCCTATTCTATAACATCTCCTTGGATACTACATGAACATGGTGCACAGACATATATGCAAGCAAAACACCCATACCCATAAAACAAGAACTGTGTGGCCTTTGGAGGTTGGACATACAAGTGGAAGACAGAGGATAACTTCCAGTAGTTGGTTCTCCTCTCCATCATGGGTTCCCGGGCTTGAGCTCAGGTTGTCAGGATTCTACAACACACATCTTTACCTGCTGAGCTATCTTACTGGCCTGAAGCTAGAGATTTTCATAGTAAAAAACACTAAACTGATTATTTCTCATTGGTTTTTGGTTTTGTCCCTATAGAATGTTGATTCTTGTGATAGTTTCTACATTTTTTTTCAATGACACACATTTACTAATTTAATAGTTTGTTTTTTATAGATCCTATTTTCAATATTTTTAAAAAACTAAAATATGCTGGGAGATCATTTTTCCCCTTCTCTGGAAGAACAATGGGGTGCTGGAGACATGGACCAGGTTACAGTGAATTCATTTCTTTAAGGGAAAGTTCAAAAGAGTCAAAATATAATCAATAACTCAGGTTTTAAAAAATGAGGGAAGGCATTTAGAAGGAAAATGCAGATAAGTCTCAGCACAATGATTCAGGAAGTTTAAAGCCTACTTGAGATGAATCCAGGCATTACCATCTAGAGAATATCCTCTACAATCTATTCAATGGCATGCTGAACACTGAAAGGGATGCAACAGAGACCTCAGGCAGGCATGAACCACAGCAGATCTGACCCAGAACAGCCGCTTCCTCACTCACGAGGCAACAACAACGTGCTCCCTCACTATGAATTCTAAAATGTCAAAACTCCATCTTTCAGCTCTATGTAACTTGCATTTTATAATGTGCAGGCCAGGCATGGTGGTATACACCTGTAATCCCAAAATTTGGAGGACAGAGGCAAGTAAATCTCTATAAACTCAAGGCCAGACTAGTTTACATAGCAAGTTTCAGGTCAGCCACATATCAAAAATAAAATAAAATTACTGAGGTGTGAGGTAACGCCAACTATAGATCCATGCCTGCCTATAAAATGAACTCATGAGTTACCATCCTCAAAAGAAGTTTAAATTTCAAAGTGAAACAGCACTCATGGGGCTAAACATGTAGCTTGGCTGGTGGAATGTTTGCCTAGCATGCATGGGTTTGATACTCCATGTGCTGGAAATGGCTTATTATCCCAGCATTCATGAGGTGGAAGATCTACAGTTCAATTCAAGGACAGTCTGGAATACATGAAACCCTGCCTCAAAACAACAAAAAGATTAAAGGGTCTGGATTAAGGAGACTAGATATGGGACTGACTAGGCTAGACCTACTCACCTAGACAACCAAATTAATGAAGTTATCACACAACAGTGTCAACAGAAAGCCCCTAAACTACACAGAGGGAAAAGATGAACATTCACAAACTGCAATTAGGCAGCAACCTGGATAAATCTATATAGGTCAATGGTTCTAACTATGATCAGTTCAAAGAAAGCACAGAACCCCTCATCTTTGGGGAAATTCTGCACACCTAGTTATAACATGATTCAAACATTATGAAAGAGGAATGTAATAAAGACACATAAATATCATCTTGTTCAGTTTTGAAATTGTATAAACTATGAGAATTCAAAGGTATGACATCACTCACAGAAAGTAACAGAACAGGAAATAACCACTGATTCACAGACTGATCACAAGCAAACATTTAGCTTGGTTGAAAGCAGTTTCTTTCACTCTCCCTGCTGACTATAGTAAGATTTGGGTCACACACACACTAGCAAGCTAATCTGGCCAGGCTGGTCAGGCTTAGAGCCCAGGGCCTGATTTGTAAACTAAGCAAACCATGCATCATGGGAAAATCGCCCAATGAGCACCTCACACTAACGCTCATGGCCATAACTTTTAAATGAAAGCTTTCCTGAGGAGTCCCATGCTTACAGCAAAAGAAAGCTGCTCTGCCTGTCCTCACTTTACATCCTAAGAAACAATGCTGGAATCATGGTCGTTTAAAACCAGTAAACTGGGAGTCACTAATTCCTCATTTACATGAAACATGGAATGTATTTAGTCCTTCATCCCAGCTGGGTAAAGCAGGATGAAAATCAGCATGAAGACAAAGGAAATGGACATCACCAGCACCACCACCACACCAACACCACCACCAACAAGCTGAGAGAGAACTGCTAGAACTCAGCACTCACTTTTCAAATACCCAAAGCCATGTCCTGAATTGTCAGGGCACAAAAACCCATTCTAAATTTTTCTCTAATCTATAAACAACTTCGACCTGAAATCAGGTCACTGGATTGCTTTCCAACCTTGCAGCTCCTGCACCTGCCTGCTAGCTCTCTTGGATCCCAACAAACAGGCAGTGTGGGAGGTCCTCCAGCCAACACTAGAGCCCTTGATTTGCAGACAAGACAAAAAGGTGGATTATAATTGTTTTATCTGATGTTCTCACTGAAACATTAAGACTTGATGCTTGCTGGGCAGTGGTGGTGCTCGCCTTTCAGGCAGAGGCATGTGGATCTCTGTGAGTTCGAGGCCAGCCTGGTCTACAGAGCAAGTTCCAGGACAGGTTCCAAAGCTACAGAGAGACCCTGTCTCGAAAAACAAAAAACAAACAAACAAATACTTGATGCTACCTCTGGGCAAGGCCCACATCTAGGCTACCTGAGTGGCATATTAAAATACAGATTCATAGTCTCCCAACTCAAGAACCTCTGGGGATGAATTTCCAAATGTTCTACATCAATAAGCTCCCAAGAGATGCAAGCAATCAATTTAGCCCGAGAAACAAATCCTGAAGCCCAATCTATCTATAGTACCCAGTTCCACTCTGTGCCATAGACCTTGCCAAGCAACACATTCAAACTCACCACACCATTGCCCTAACATGAGTTGGTCACAACTGAGGCCTATATGGCTTAGCCAGGTCAATGGACAGTATCCACTTCTTATCTAGTAACTTCTCGGCTGACAGCACCAACACATATATATCCCTGTAGGTATCTTCTTAGAGATGATGAATACAGATGGTGCCAAATTCTTCCCAAAACTAGGAATGTTTCCTGGATGGAATTGTGCCAGGGAAAGCAGTGAGTATAAACTTCAGGAAAATCATCAAGTTCCACTCCCAGTGCAACCATTACTGTAGGTACTCTCAAGATCAGATGAATTAACCTTTCATCCATTTAATATTATTTCAAGATGAAGAAACAGGGGGGGGGGCACGACAGGTCGCCTTTTCAACTCACTTTAAAGGCACACGACTTTACAAAACAGGAAAGGGGTAACAACTTTATTTTCTAGTTTGAGACTGTTTTTGAAAATGCATTTCAGGAAAATGAAATAATTATCTCCAATCATCTGACAAACATTGTCCAGCTGCATTTCTCAAGAGAAAACAGCCTGAAGCTGCCAAGGGAAGCTTTACACTTCTGTAAGGAAAACCTGGTCAGGGGAAACAGACAGAAAGAGACAAACAAAGACAGAGAGACAGACTTCAAAATAAACATTTTAAGCCAGGCATGATGGCACACACACATAATCCATCATTTAGGAAGCCAAGGGAGGAGAACTACCGTAAGTTTGAGGTCAGTCAGGACCATAACAGTAAAGCCCTGTCTCAAAAAAAAAAGATGAGAGAGGAGAGCCTGACTGACTAGTTTAAAAAAGTGAGGTGTTTAGAAAGATTCATTCTATTTAAATAAGCAGGAATCACTTCTCAGCCTTCTGTCTAAATGCCTAAAATTAGCTGAAGACCCTGACCCTGACTAACCCCGACCCTAACAGATGTATGACTACCTTATCCTTAGAATTAGAAGCTTAAACCCGAGGCAAGACACATTTCAGAAGACAGGACACTTGAAATACAGAATTTTATTTAGAAACTGTTTAAAGTAGAAAAAAACCCTGTCAAGAAAGACCAGGTGGAAAAATGGGTTCCCAATAAAATGGAATTTAGGGGCAACAGAAGTCTAAAAGGCCACAAAGGAGAAATAGCACCACTGTCATTTGAACAATGGCTAGTTACTTGCTTTTTTTTTTTTTTTTTTTTTTGGCATTGTTAATCACTAAATCTGGGTTTTCCTCTGAATTCCACACAGCATGCACTACATAACAATCTGTCATAAAATACCTGTTCTCTACACACAGCATAAGACAAGCTACCACCAGAAACAAATCAATACAAACACATTAGGGGCTGAACAATCTCAGTAGTGGGTAACATACATTTTGCAGAATTCTGCCAAACAAAGGAACTGAATAGGCTGTGGGCAAAGCAAATGAGGGAGAATTAAGGAATGAAGTATTTTAAATATTAATATTTCAGTCATGGTACTGTATATTCTTTAAAAAAATTAACATTTAGTAACACACTAGAGAATTTTATCTCCAAAGAGATTAGTGCACTGGCAAAGTATTTGGGTGACAATGGAGAGCTGTGGGCAGCAGACACCCAACACCCCAGCCTCACAGAGCCCAAGGTGACACTGGCCTTCACTGATCATTCCTTTGCCAGAGGTCCAGAAAGAACTTGCAGTGCGATCACCAGCCTGCTGTATTTACAACGCTCAGCAGCAAACTTAAGGAGCCAGAGGAGTCCCCAGAGGTCAAGGGGAGCAGAGAAGAGAATGTGTTAAATGTAAACTTAACAGACAGCACAACAGGACTCAATGCCTGTTCAAATCCCAGAGATGTGGGCAGATCCCAGAGACATAATACACAGGACCTGGGGGTCTGTGTGCCAAATCCTCAGAGGAAAGCTCAGTGAAAGCTGAGCTCTGTCTGTCTCAGGCACTACAGGGCTGAGATACCCTCTATTCACCCAAGCTACCATGCTACTTGCTTTTATAGCAGGGATTCGATTGGTCAATGACACCAAATGGCTTTACAGAACAACGTTTCAAACTTTCCTTCTGGGCCAAAGACTACATCTGTGAGATTCAAGCAGCCTTGAAAGGCTTGTGACAGCAGGTTCCAAAGGGTCTAAAGTCTGGCCCTTCCTTCTCAGACACAACATCAGACACAAAAATCTCCTGTCATGTTATATTTTATATTTTGAAATATGGAAGCATATTTTAAATACTCTTAAGGCATTTATTAAAACGTTCTCTGCCAGAATTTCACATTAGCTTAAAATTCAATTCAGTCTTTACATTTCTCTGAGGTTGTCACCTCAGTGTATTACAAAACCCCCTTCTCCATCAGTCAGTGTGACCAGCATCCACATGAAGAGCCCCATGGTTGGCCTCTCTGTTCCCCTGGTGAACCAACTAGATGTTAATACTGCTCTGCTACAAGGCAACAGCTCCTAACTCAAACTCATCGGAAAGAGACTTCTGCAAAGTGCACTTTGAAGAAGAGGTACTTTTTGCTTATGAAAAGAAACCAGTGAATCCTCTAAGAATAATAAAAGGGAGTATTTAACAATTAAGCACATGATTTGGAGTGAAGAATTCGAATGTTGCTCTGCTGGTCCAGGCTGCTTAATACTCTTCTTGTTCCTCCTGTGGGCCCCCTTCATCAGGTATCACAAAGCCTTCCTGAAATGGAAAATGAAACGGGAGGAAAGCTATTAACACTGCGGCATGTCAGTCCCTCCCTCTACTCACTGACCTCACAATTTAAGGTTCTTCCCGTCTCCTTAAGCACAAAGACCAGGTGACCACTATTGTATTTTTTTAGACAATTGCATCATTTCTTTTGTAGGTTTTGATTTTTGATATACGGTTTCCCCATACAGCCTTGCCTAGCCTGGACTTTGCTTAAACATAGACCAGGCTGGCTTAAAATTCAAACTGTCCTGCCTCTAACTCCTGAGTTCTGGGTTTAAATGTGTGTCCACCACACCCAACAATAACACCATTCTTAATGCAAAAATTACACACAAATTCATCTTCAAAGCATTAGAAGTAATGAATATTCATGTGCATTCCTTCAAAAGTCTTTAACTCCAAGTTCAAGAGCAGTGGTTCACACCTGTAATACCAGCCCTCAGTAGGCTAAGGCCATGAGGTTGATGCTAGTCTGTGGCTACAGACTGAGTGAGTTCCAGGGCATCCCAGGGCAGAATGAGAACCTGCCTCAAAAAATTACTGTCAAAGCTCCAGCGGCAGAGCACTTAACTCTGTACAAGACAAAACTGGATTCAATCCCCAATTGCACAAAACAAAAACATTAAAAAAAAAAAAAAAAAGTCAATGACATTCAAACAGGTACAGAGTAGCATTCATATGTAATCCCAAAATTCAGGATGCACAAATAGGAGTTCAAGGTCACCCTTGGCTATGCAGTGAATTCAATTACAACCTAGGTTATGAAACTCTTGATCAAAAACAAAAATAAACAAACAAAATGGAAGTTGACTATCAGGTTCAGTATCCTACCTGGGTGTGGTGGCTCACACCTACAATTCCTGGCTGAGGCAGGAGGATGTTAAATTCAAGGTCAACCTGGGCTATCTCAAAAATAAAAGGTTTAGTATTCTGATGTTGTTAGTGCTGCCTTCATGCATCTTTGTTACACTGAACACCAGTGTTCAACCAAGTACCTGCAACAGTAGGACAGGACTGGCCCTGTGTCAATGATAGCTGGGAAGCAAAGAGGAGGGCAGACCCATGGCCCCTCTCCTGCTCCCTGTGGGGCATACTGCATGCCCATACAGCATAGAATGGCCACACTGCTCTACCATAAACACACATCTTGCTTTTTCTTTTTAACTAAATCTCTATAGCTTAAAGTAGTTATAATGTACTTTCACTAAAACACCAAAGACTCGTATATTTTCATCATCTTTTCATTACCAAACAGATGCAAACTTTAAGGATTTACTACACAAATTAGCAGCTTTTCAGTCATCTGTCTTAATCCTCCAAAATTCCAACAATATGTTTAGAAAACTAATAATTTATAGTTGTATAGTGGGAGACATGCCCAATTACAAATACTGTTAAACAGTAGACATAGTCAGGTATCAGATCCTAAACCCAGGAGGAAGAAAAGCAGTCTTTTCTAATGGACTGTTATGTCATGGTATGTCATGACTAAAGGCCATGTAATAAAGATGGACCCAAAGAAAATCACAAAGGGAGCCAGGCAATCTCCTATAAGGGAAGAGAAAGGCATACCCTGCCAGCTATGGCGCAAACATCAAGGACCAAGCACATGTCTGGGGTCCCAATAATGGCAACAACACCTCTGGCTTGAGTGGTCAAGCTGCAAGGGTGGGATGGCCTATAAAGTACAGAAGCTGGATAAGGCAGCCACTTCAATATTCTATTGCTTACTTAAGCAAAAACACAGGGACTTCAAGGGCTAAGCTAGCTATGCAAGATCTTCTCTGGCTGACTTGAAGGGAATCAAGGATAAAATTTCCTGGTGAACCCTACACTGGAACACAGGTACTACTAGCACAAAGTGAGCTAAAATCAACAATATTAACTTTTTTCTTAGGGGGCAGAATGGAAAGAAAATATCTCCAGGTAACACGTACATCTGTGGCATAAAGAATATCTACAATCCTTTGCAGTACAGGGTCATTTTCCCCCTCATTCTCCTGGCAAATCAATTCAATGTTCCTTAGCTTTCCAAAGTAGAAGTCTCTCTCTTTCTCCAAGTCTTCAACAGTAAGCTTCAATACTTTGACCTGCATAAGATATTGAAAACAGTGAGCATTGGTGTACCAATAAAATATCAAATCCAAAAATGATGTGGTCTTTGATCAAAATAAAACATAAGCAAAAACCTAGTTCAGTTTAATGTCAATTTTCTTCAGCCTCAGACAAACAAATACATACTAGTCCATAGCAACCTTGACTATGAGTTCCCAGAAAGGGAAGGCTACACCTTAAAATCAGGCATGGTAGCATATGCCTTGAATCCCAGCACTCAGGAGGAAGAGGCAGGCTGACCTCTGTGAATTTGAGACCAGCCTGATCTACATAGTGAGTTCTAGGACAGCCAGGGCTACACAGATAAATCCTGTCTCAAAAAAAAAAAAAAAAAAAAAAAAAAAAGAACAGAAAGAAAGAGAGAGAAAAAGAAAGAAAGAAAGAAAGAAAGAAAGAAAGAAAGAAAGAAAGAAAGAGAGGAAAAAAAAGAAAAAAATAATAATGATAATAATAATATAAAATAAATAAATCTTGTGGCTGGAGAGATGGCTCACTGGCTAAGAGCACTTACTATTCTTGCAAAGCACATGGGTTTAGTTCCCAGAACCAACATGGTGGCTCACAATAACCTGTAACTCCAATTCCAGGGAACAGCATGTACCACTCTGGCCTCCAGCAGCTCCTGATGAACAGAAACTCACACAGGAATATAATTTTTTTTTTCTTAAGAAGATACAAATCCTGGCAGAGTATGACACACACATCAGTAATCCCAGAACTTATGGGTCAGGAAAGTAGTTCTAAGACAACTTAGGCCACACATAAGATATTCTAAAGACTTTTTAAAAGTATCTACATGATGTCTTAATGTGGGATCCCTGCATATCAACCAAGGATGAGTAAGTATTATAAAGTAATTGGCATAGAATACAGTGCTGTCTGTCCTCAGCCTAACCAACCTATCTGACTCCATTTCTCCCATCTGTCAAGGGCTACAAGTTCAAATGCTTTCAGGGTATCCACACAGAATGTAACGGAAAGGAGTTCAGATTTGGGGACCTAAGGAAGAGAATAAAGTTCTCCCTTCATATTAACTTGTTTTTAAAGCTTATTCAGGTCAAGAGCCAGGTGTATCTGTTCACATCTGTAAACCCAGCACTTTGAAGGTGAAGTCCAGGCAAGCCTGAACTCCATAAAACTCCAAAAAAACGATGTATCAGGCCAAATGTTTGTGGCAAGTACAGACCAGCTGGGAATGAATTTCTGATTCTCACTTTCCAGGGTCAAAGAAGAAAGTGGTTAGCAGACAGTCAGCCTCCTGACCTCCCAAATCCTCAACAGAGACCCACACCTGCCTAGAGCACTAAGTCTTCTCTTCAAATCCATACCCTATCCAATCACAACTATTGAAACCTATTCTGAAATTCTCTCCAATGTTTACCATCAGTTTTCTCACAGCAACGATAATAAATATCAATCTCCAATGCAGCATGCCAGCAAAGAACCTCAGTGTACCTCCTCAATTTCCTGTTCATCACCAAACCTAGGCTACGCAGCCAGTAGTGAACTCTAACTACAGTGTGTTCATCTGTAACACTTTACAAAAGTATGGCATGAGCAACTATAAAAACATTAGATGATTCTGTATTTCTGACCACTCTTTACACTCTTGTACTTTCCTGGCAACTGCTTTCTCTAAAGCAGTGGGTTTTCAACCTTCCTAATGCTATGACCCTTTAATACAGTTCCTCATGCTGTGGTGAACCCAACCATAAAATTATTTTCATTGCTACTTCATAACTACAATCTGGCTAATGTTAATGAATCACAATGTAAATATTTTTTGGAGACAGAGGTTGTAGAGAGGGGTCTCAACCCACAGCTTGAGAACCACTACTTTGAAGTTTTAAAGTCTCCTTTTTTTTTTATTCATTTCTCCTTTCTCATATTGCCAAAAAGTTCTAATCCATGTAACCTTTTAAAGAACACTACAGCTACTCCATTCTATCCAGACTATACGAATAATCAGAACTGTCTTTTGTCCACTGTCATTTATCCCAATGGAATCTGTACCAAATACCATTCCAGATATCAGAATTACTGTGAACAAGTGTTAGCTCCCTCCAAGCATAGCAGTACACATCTGTATTCTCAGCACTTGGAAAGCAGAGGTTTCAGTACGCACACAAGTTCAAGCCAGCCTAGTCTGCATAGTAAAACCCTATCTCAAAAGAAAAAAAAATGTACAACAAAAAAAACACCCACAAAGCATCAGCCCCTTCCTCACACATAAATTATTCAGTCCAAAGAGGCTAACTGATAAGCACAAGTGAAATAATGACAGAGCTTGTCTCGGTTCCTCCTTGTGCTCATCATGAAGAAAATTGTTCCTGCAGAATGCAGGGTCAACTTGCCAGCTGTGTGGCCCCAGCTAACCATTCTTTATATGCTTGTATATATATATATATTTTTTTTTCTGCAACTACTTCCTCTAAAGTTTTAGGGAGGTTTCCTTTTCCTCCAGGACTCTATATTTCACAGCAACAGTGTGACTGAGTCAAAATAATCACTCAAAGGCAATGAACAGAGATAGGATTAATACAAAAAAGATCAGCAGTCCCCATTTTGTTTTTCTGATAGACCTCCAGTCACTGAACTGTGAAGATCACTGCCTTTTGTAGCACTGCCACTCAATATCCAGAAAGCAGCTCTCTATTACCTTCCACTTTCTCAACCCCAGTGAATCCGAGGACATTCCAACAAGGTCAAGAACTTAACTTAACTATGACCCACACTGTGGATCGTAACTGCCTATAACTCCAGCACCAGGGGATCTACTGACCTCTGGCCTCTGTACACATGTCAGACACATAGACACACACACACAGAAAGAAAAAAAATTTTAAATCTTTTCTTTAAGTTGATTTCCACACAGACATAGGTTTCTATGGTACCAGGAAAGCCTGGACCCTGTTCTACTCCACAGCTCATGGCCCATTCTGAAGCCTAAGACTCACACATGTCAAGAGGACTGATTAGGCAAGCAGAGAAGGCCTGCCCTCATGAGTGAAACAAGGAATCCACAATAACAATGTCAACAACACAGGAGGGTATACCTGCTGCATCAACTCAGCTGCTTCGTCGTCCCCGTTGCCCATACCAGGGTTCTTCCGCACCATCCCTGGGCCAGCCTTAGGAGCTGCAGTAGTTCTCTGTGTTGCAATGGGTCTCTGCGGAGCTGAGAGAAGACTAACCATGTCAAGAAAAATTTCAAAAAACAGACAGAAATACAAAAAGAGGTCTGTAATCAACTGCTTTCTACAGACAAGTCAGTGAGGGAACTAATACTAGAGAACCCAGATAAAAACAGCACAACACCCCAACACAAAGTAGTTCTTAACCTAGCTGCAGACATAAGTAACAATTTTAGCAAGCTCCTTCATGCTGGGGATAGTCCTAAAATAAGATCTTCACTTTGCTGCAGTGAACTGTCAACTGAAAGATGTAATCACACTGGTACATACAATGATGGACCTTAACCCATAAGCAAGGCCATTTCATGGATCAAAGGCAAACCTTGTATCAACAGATCACAATCTCAGCTGGTACTGAAATACAGTGCTCCAACTGGAAAACTAGCTCCCTCTAACTCACTGGATTTGGTAAGAAGCTCACAAAGGTTACGAGTAGAGACCCCCCACCCCTTTCCACTGTAACTTCAGAGCTCACCTTCTAGATGTCCACAGAGTCAGGAGAGAAAAACAACCTCAGTAACTAAGATTTACAGATCTCTCAGTGTTTATAGACAAAAGGCAAATGAAACAGAAAAAGACCTGCAAGTTAATACAACTAAGAATGGACTACTTCAAGATAAATGTAACACTCTTCACTTTAGTTATTCATCTAGCAATTATTCTGTAAACCACAGATATTATGCCAGGCTTAGAAACATCTCATCTTCCCAGCACCCAAAATCTATAATCGCAGACCTTTTGTCCACAGTCACAGGTATTTCCTTAGGATAGTGCTGATACTTGCTTATCCTGAACACTAAATGTTTACTACAAGTCTCTACTCAGTTGTAAACACCATCTGAAATATGCTACATCCAAGATTATCTATGTAGTCGCCATTCTCAATAGCAAAGGAATAAAAAATCCACAATTCTGAGGACAAGCAGAACCCTCCTACACCACTGATAAGGCCCTGCTGATGACAATATGGCAGTGGCCAGCTGCTTTGAAAAACAGGCAGCTCTATAAACACTTTCATGTAGTCCAGGAATTCTGCTTCAAAATACACTTCTAGATATACACCCAAGAAAAATAAAAATGTATTCCACACAGAAACTACACGTGAACTTCACAGCAGCATTACTCATAACAGCTGAACACTAGCAACAACTCAAATGACCATCAACAGACAAATGAGGTATTCAAACAATGGAATAGTATCCTGCAACAAAATAATCAAGTACTAAGTCAGGCTGCTTGGGAGGATAAGGCAAGAATATCACAAGTTCAAGGACCACCTTACAACTTTGTAAGAGGCTGTCACAATTTTTTTTAAAAAAGAGGTATAGATGTAGGGGAAGCTGATGTGTTTCCCTAGCATGCATGAGACAGGACGCACACACACCAAAAAAAAAAAAAAAAAAAAAAAATACCAGCTGGGTGTGGTGACACACACCTTTAATCCAAGCTTTTGGGAGGCAGAGGCAGACAGGTCTCTGAGTTTGAGGCCAGCCTGGTCTACACAGTGAGTTCTAGACAAGCCAGGACTGTTACAAAGAGAAATCTTGTCTCAGAAAACCAAAACAAGCAAACAAAAAAAGTTAATAAATACTACAGCACAGATGAACTTTGAAATTATTGTGCTAAGGAAGCCAGATACAAGATGACACATAGTCTACAGTTTCATTTATAGAAAAATGTTCAAAGTAAGTGAAGCCAAAGACAGAAAACAGTTACATGAATGCCTAGAGCAAAGTTGGAGGAAATGAACAGTGACTGCTATTGAGCACAAACAGGCTTCTTTTTGGGTGATCAAAATATCCTTAAATTGTCTGTGGTAATAATGGTTAAAATCTTTGAGTTAAAAAAAAAAAATCTGCCTACGGTAGCAGTGTACACCTTTAATCCCAGCACTTGGGAGGCAGAGGCCAGCCTGATCTACAAAGTTAACAGCCAAAACAAACAAACAAAAACACAAGCCAGAAAGAAAGAAAGAAAGAAAGAAAGAAAGAAAGAAAGAAAGAAAGAGAGAGAGAGAGAGAGAGAGAGAGAGAGAGAGAGAGAGAGAGAGAGAGAGGGAGGGAGGGAGGGAGGGAGGGAGGGAGGGAGGGAGGGAGGGAAGGAAGGAAGGAAGGGAAAGGAAAGAAAGGTGAGGGGCTTTTCTAAGCATTGCTGGCTTTCAGTCAGTAAAAATGCTTGCCTCAAAAGCCTCACGACCTGAGTTGTATTCCTAGAACCTATGTAACAGTGCATGCTTGAAATCCAGTAATTTAGAGACTGAGAAAGACAGATTCCCCAGGACTCCCTGGCAAGCCAGCTTAGCCTAATAAACAAGTTCCAGGCCAATGAGACATCTCAAAAAACAGGGGAATGGTACCTGAGGAATACCCAAGGTTGTCTTTGATCTCCAAATGCACCTGCATATACACAGACACACACACACTGAAGAACCGAAGATATGATTCCTAAGTTAATAGCACTTGCTGCTCTTTCAGAGGAACTGGTTCAATTCCCAGTACCCCCATAGTGGTTCACAACCATCTATAATTCCAGTTCCAGGGAATTCAACACCCTCTTCTGACCTCTGAGGACACCAAGCACACATGTAACACAGACATACATGCTAACAAAACACCCAGACACATTAAAATTTTTTTAATTTCTTTTTTTGGTTAAATATTTTAAGAAAGTAAAATGTATGGTATGTGAATTATTTCTCAATAAAGTTATTCAAACAAAACTCCAATAGATGGAGCAGGAGGAACAAAGTTCAAAGTCATCCTTGGCTACACAGTGAGTTCAAGGCCAACCTGGGTCAGAGACCCTGCCTAAAAAAATACCAAAAACCTCTATCTTTAGCAGGGAGTGGTGGCCCTGTACACATTCTATGAATATACTACTAAAAGGACTTCTTGGAAAGCCAGATGCCCAAACATTCTCAAGACACTCTCTACCATCCACTGCCCCCTCCTTCCTAGACCCTGCTGTCAGCAAAGCAAGCCACAGCAGCTCTCCCATTCCATCTCCATGAAAGAAGTCACAATCAGGCGCACAAGGCCAGCCCGTGGACTGACTGCAGGACCTAGAAAGCTCTTCTTGGGTATTTATAAAATGCCCTAACTTCCCATGTCACTAAAGTATCTTATGAGAGCTAGCATAAGTAAATTCTATTACATACAACAAAAAAGCCTTTAGGTAACACAGCACTCAGTAACTCATCCAGGTCAGAGCAAGTGTTAACTTCCCACTTTACAAAGGAGGAAGACCTCAGGGCAAGAGTGAACAGGTTCCCACAGAGCTGCGGAGCACAGGCATGTATCTACCACATGAAGAATCCATGTCCCTGCCAAAAGCACAGGGTAAGTCTATGGTTACTCAAATCTCCTGATTCAGGGCTACAGCATAGTTCTATGTGGAGCACCTGTATCCAATGTTGAATGAGTGGAATTACTGGAACCGGGGTAATGGTTGTTTACCTGCACTGCCGGAGCTGAGAGGTTTCTTCGGTTTACTCAGAGCTGGAGCGACAAGAGAAGGAGCCACTGCAGTTTCTTGACCTTGTCTGGCAGCTACAGGGTCATACTCTTTTCCATCATAATTTGCATCAAAAAACTTCTTGAACCACTGAACAAACTCAAAATTGTCCTGAAATTTTCCTTTTACTAATTTATCCACAGGAATTATCTGCAGAGAAAAATCAGAGGACTGTTTAGACCAAAGCAGAGGCTTTGGCAAGCATCAAACCTGCCCATTCATCACAACAACACAAGCTCTGCCAAAATAAGAAAATGTTTTAGAGGTCTTAGTGCTAAGATCAGTTTGCCTTCAATACAGTACCAATCCCACCTAGTCAGTCCTCCAAACTCTTGAGGATAAATATTGAACAAAAAAGGAACAAGAACCAGGATATGGTTCAGTGCCTGCCTGGATACACAAGGCCTTGTGCTGCATCCTCTGCACCACTGCGGAACCAGTATCAGCAAAGTCACAGCCACACATCAAGATACACTGAAAGGCAGCAGAAGTTTCACGGTACCATGAAACAGAAATCCCCTGGCTGGGTGAACACTCTGAGAGCTGAAACAGGAGCATGTCAAACCTGAGGTCAGCCTAAGCTACAAAGTAAGATTCTATCTAGAAAGAGAGGGAAGAGAGGGAAGGAGGGAAATGAAGGAGAGAGATGGCGGAGGGAGGGAGGGAGGGAGGGAGGGAGGGAGGGAGGGAGGGAGGGAGGGAGGGAGGGAGGGAGGGAGAAAACAAATCATAATGCAGAATCAAGTACAATATATTTTATAGAAGTAAATCTAGAAATTAAGTTAGGCCTCAGACTAGTAGAGAATAAATAATACTTACAAAACAAGACCAAAAAAACCACTAGCATGTGTTGTGGAATATTTTTGTACACTGTGAAGAAGTGTCACTCGGATTAGCTTAATAAAAAGCTAAACATCCAATAGCTAGGCAGGATTTTCAGGGCAGAGTGAACACTGGGAAGGTGGAGTCACCAGCAGACACAGAGGGAACAGACATGTAGGAAAAGAGGTAAAAGCCACCAGTCATGTGGCAACACATAGATAAATAGAAATAGGTTAAGTTATAAAAACTAGTTAGAAACAAGCCTAAGCTAAGGTCAAGCTTTCATAATTAATAAGAAGTCCCTGTGTCATTTATTTGGGAGCTGGCTGGTGGGACAAAAGACTCACAAGAATGATACAGGACCAGTGAGATGGTTCAGTGGGTTGAAGGCACTGTCACACATGCACACACACACATGCACTTGTGCACTCTCTCTCCTCTTTCTCTCAATAAAACAGAACACAAAGTTAGGGGCTGGAGAGATCACTGAATGATTAAAGGCGCTTATTGCTCTTGCAGAGTACCTGAGTTTGGTTCCTAGCATCTGAATGGTGGCTCATAGCCACTTCCAATTCCAGGGGATCTAACCCCCTCTTCTGACCTCCACAGCCAGCCTAGACACACGATACAATATATACATGCAAGCAAAAAACTCATACACATAGAATAAATAAGTCTTTTAAATTTTAAATTTTTGTTTTAAAACAGTGGTTCAGACTTACAGGCTGACTGCTCCAAACCATTATTAAATTCAGATAATAAAAAAAGAAGACAGTGAAGGAAGTAGAGGAAGGAAGTGGAGGAAAACCTGATTCCCTATAAATCTTGTTAACTAGAAATAAGAGGTAACATAAATTGAAAAGAGAAAATGTCCAGTCCACAGAGTGCCTGCCTCACACCTGTAATCCCATCGCTCAGGAAGCTGAAGTAGGAAGACCACCATGAATTCAAAGCCTGAGCTAAACAGACTTTCAAAAATATTTTAAAAGGGCCAGCAAAGCCAGGTGTGGTGGCACACGCCTTTAATCCCAGTACTTGAGAGAGGAAGAGGCAAACAGATGTCTGTGAATCTGAGACCAGCCTGGTCTACACAGTGATTTCCAGTACAGCCAGGACCATATAGAAAGACCCTGTCTCAAAAACAAAAAACAAACAAACAAAAAACCCAAGGGGGTGGGTTGCAGAGAGATGGCTCAATGAGTAAAGACATATGCTGCCAAGCCTGATGACCTGATTTCCCCCCAGTTATCCTCTTGCATGTGCCATGTACAAGCACACACACATACACACACACAAATCTTTTTGTTAAAGATATCTAAAACTTTAAAAAATTTAAAGTAAAAAAGTAATCTAAACAAAGGAATAAAGCTTACTTACTTTGTCAACACCCATCCTCTTGAATCCTGCTTGCAATATTTTGAAGTTCTGGATATATTCATGTTCTAGCTTAGCCTGGAATTTCACTTTCTTCAAAGCAATGGAGCCGGGGAAGAGCATGTCCATAAACTGACAGTATGCAGCCCCTAATCAACAATGACACAAAACAAAAACTCAATGAACTGGATCACGGATGCCACTTTTTCTCCACAGACAGAATCTCACTATGTAGCCTTGGCTGGCCTGAAACTCTAAATGTAGACAGGCTGGCCTGGGACTCAGAGATCCACCTGCCTCTGCCTCCTGAGTTCTGGGATAAAAGGTATGAACCATTATGGCCCACTCTAAATACTACTAGTAAAAAAGCACTACCATCTACATCTATTTAACACAAATACAATTTGTTAACCATAATTCTCATGTAGCCTAGACTAGGCTCAAACTC
Source organism: Cricetiscus sungorus (assembly GCA_030556225.1). Classification (NCBI taxonomy): domain Eukaryota; kingdom Metazoa; phylum Chordata; class Mammalia; order Rodentia; family Cricetidae; genus Cricetiscus; species Cricetiscus sungorus. The sequence goes on from JANBXA010000391.1 coordinate 16,590,089, forward strand.
AAATAATGGAAGATAACCTGGAATTTCTGACCCTCCTGCCTCCACTTCCTGATTGCTATGTAGCCCAGGCTAGTCTGAAACTCTCAATACATCCTCCTCCCCTGCAACTCTCAAATGCTGGGTGCAGATATGAACCACCATGTCTAATCCTCCTACCCTTTTCAAAAATGTTTCAGCTAAGAAAAAAAAACCAAGTTAAAAGGGAGGAGTCCTTTCTAGTCTCTGAATGACAAAGGCAGCTGAGACTAGGGCAAAAGCTGAAAACTCAAGCAGAGCTTCAAGATCACCCAATAATCTTCAGCAAGAACAGTCCACTCAGTCTCTGGCTTGGTTCAGTTCAGGGCACTCTTGGAAAGTTTAACGAAAATCCTAGCCAATATTCACTTACTTACACTAGCATGATGATACACATCTGTAATCCCAGAACTCGGGAAGCTAAAAAAAGGTGGATCAGGAGTTCAAGACCCAGAAAAGGTCAGATGCAATGTATCTATAATCCCAGCATTCCCACAGCAGACAGGAAGGAGTCACAGGGAATCACATGGAAGCTGTGGGCCCAGCAAGCCTGGAGTACACAGTGGCAGAAAAGAGAGAGGAAACCCTGCCTCAACAAGGTAGAAGAGAATCAACTCAAGACCTGTCCTCTGACCTCCACAGGTCACCATGGCACACCAGACCCCTCACACCTATACATCACATACAAAGTAATTCTAGTGTTTTAACATACACAAAACACACATGACTACTAAAAGTGTTTAGACTTCAAAGAGCACATGCTACTTGATCATCTTAGATGATAAAATAAATAAAATCTGAAGAGAGAGGGCTGGAGTCATTAACACAGATCATAAAATTCAAGCTCAAGTCTTACCCCATCTGAATGGAGATGGAGGAGATAGGGGGGTAGGGGAAAGGAACAGGGAGGAGAGGAGAGAGGGGAAACTGTGCTTGGTATGTAAAATAATTTTTTAAAATGATGAGAAAAAAATTCAAGCTCAAAATATTTTAACAAAGAAAAATACTGTTTTGATTTTTAAAGCAGTAAATAGAATTGTTCAAACAGCATTTGCTTTTACTTATATGTTACTCACTGTTACATATAACAAGAAACTAGAAACAAACTACCCATCCAATCCACCAACAGAAGACTGATACAAGCAGTATCTGATACAAGGGAAGCAAAAAGCAACTCAGGGCTCCTTCTGGACAAAAGTAAGCTTGCTGTCAAAAATCACTGTGATGTCAAAATAATTCTGTATGAAGATGATACCTTCTCTGATGGCATCTGCAACAGACTTGACTGGACAGCACTCCAAAGTTGATCCCCGACAGGACACAAGAAGCCTCTTCAATCAACCTGCCAGTGTCACAGAAATTCTTCTCACCCCTTCTCACTTCCAGAGCCAAGCAAGGGCTCCGTACTCTGTGGCAGGTGGGGAGCTAAGGGTACTGATGACTCAGTCAATTAACAGCCAGCAGCACATTTACAGGAAAGGACCCCCAGCTTTGTACTTTCAGAGAAAAATCTTTACCTCCTAAAGACTGTGCAGGTGGGAATTTCTGGGTTTTTTTGACCAGCTGCTTCTGAGAAGTTCAATAAGGAAGAATCAGACCTGGTACTGAAGGTTTTAGACACACAGGATCTGAGAAGCACCCACCCGCACAACTCTTCTGGAATAGTTGACAGCTTCTCCTGTGTGGTCCTACAAGTGAGAGCTGCTTTCAAAACACCAATGTGAAACACAATGCAACCACCTACATATTCCAAAAGCCATCCCACACAGCTTTCAAGAGGACAACTAGCAATGAATACAATTTACTAACACATCAGCTAAATGTCTTGCACTCAACACTTTCTACTAAGGAAAATCACCTTATCGGGGATAAGAATACTGGCAGGAGCCAGAAAGCTGAAATACTTCAGAGTTTATGGTAAAACAGTATCATTATAACTAATTATATACAATTATATTTGTTCAATTCTGTTCCAAATACCTCTTTAAAAATGCAGCACATGCCATGTATAATCAATCCCACATGTGTAATAGCATATAGGCAATCCCAAAGTGTGAGAAGCAGAAAAAGAGACCCTTGGCTACAGAAGAAAACTTTGTCTCAAAAAAAAAAAAAAATGGTAGGGTGGGGGCACTAGAGAGATAGCTCAGTAATTAAGAGCACTGGCTGCTCTTCCAGAGAACTCACTTCCCTGCAGCTCACAAGCATCTATAACTCTGGCTCCAAGTATCCAAATGTCCTCCTAGATCCATGCATAACACACACACACACACACACACACAAATATGTTCAAACCCAGGCTCTGCAATGTCTGAGTTATGCCCCATAGGCAATCTCCTCATCTTTAAAATGAAGAAATCTCTATTCATCCCCAGGGTCTGTCAGATAATCAACAATATTACAGGGGACCCTGATGGCAGCCAGGCTGGTAAGCCAGGAATACTACCCCAGCTCACAGCTGATGAAACAGTTCTAGAAGATCATCAAAGAATTCACCCAAGGTCAGTCACATGGCTCAGAGCACTAAAGGCCTCTTCATGCCATGACATGCCCTTGCCTCCCTGCCTAAATAAGAGAAGCCTGGGGCCAGACTGGGACATGCACAACTTATCTACACAGGAAGAGATGCATCTTCTAATTAAGTGAGAAATATTTTGGACTGTATAGACAGAAAGAAAGTTTAGGGAAAAACTGCTGGTGAACAAACGGTCTCCAATGAAAATGGCGATGACCTCACCCCCACATTACTCACAGCACGGGAAAAACAAGTGCTTTAAAAAGCCTCCAACAAACTGTGGCACAGCAATAAAAAGCTGAGAAAATGAATAGGAGATAGAGGACAGCAACACAAATCTGAGGCAAAAACTATAATAAAATAAGGTTAATAAAAGCCATTCATTCTTGGGACCACTAGTTACTCATTCTTCTTGTACCACCTCCCTCTGGACAACTGTAAAACAAACTGGACCTCACAGGGCAAATGAGGCAAACGAAACCAAGACCAAGAGGAGGAGCCCCTCCCCCCTCAAAAAAAAAAAAAGGAAGTACAAAAGCTGAGCACCAGAGGAAGCAGCTAAGGATTTAAATCAACCCAAATGGCACCAGTCAGTTAAGAAAAACTCCAATGCAAATAGAGTATAGGGACTAAAGAATATGGGTTCTTTGATTTGAAAAAAGGTTCAAATCCCCATTGTGTTCTTGGTTCTATATGCCAAGATTCATTATTCAAATTCTCTAAGCCATCTTTCCCATCTGAAATCAGAAGTACCTCCACCTTCCTCTTGGAAATACAGTGATTAAATGGAGATGTCTGAGAAGTGTTTACAGAAGAGCCTGGTTGTCCAGACTGTCTGTAATCTTGGCATCTTAGGAAGCTGAGATAGAAGGATCATGAATTCTAAGCTCCAGGGTGAGTTAAAACCAGACTGAGACATTTAGGAAGACATTGCCTCAAAATTAAAAAGGGGCTGGGGCTCAATGGCAGTGCACTTGCATAGCATGTGTTAAGTCCTATGTTTAATCTCTAGTACCAAAAAAAGTTATTTACTAGAAGAAGCAAGGTTCTGATTCTGTGTCATTAATAAGACCCCACACACACCCCATGCTGGGGACCAAACCCAGACTTGGGCATCTTACCCAAGTGATTTTCCTCTGCATTACATCAATACCAATTAAGACAAGATTTTCACTAGTTAGAGGAAAATCTCCCTCCCCCACTCCTGTGTATGGGGGGGAAGTTGTTTTTGTTTTTGAGAGAGAGTTTCACCTTGTAGTCTTAGCTGGCCTAGTCCTTGCTACATAGGATAAGTAGACCAAGCTGGTCTTGAACTCAGACATCTGCCTGCCTCTGCCTCCCAAATGCTAGAATTGGAAATATGTACCATCACACCCAGCTCTGATATATATTTTATATGTATATTCTTGAATTCATCTACTAACTGTGGAAGATCCCATTTTACAGCACTGACATGTAAGGAGATGGCTCAATGGATAAGAGCACTTGCTTTAGAAGCACAATGGAGAATATCTAAGTTTGAATCCTTAACACCCATGTTAAGAGCCAGGGGGTGGTGTGCATGCCTATATCCCTAGCATTGGGGGATAGATAGGCGAATCAAGACCTCATCAGTCAGCCTCCCCCGGACTGAAAGCCTAGCCTACCTCCAACTCTCCAGTTCAGTGACAGATGCTGTCTCAAAGCAATCAAGTGGAAAACAGACAACACACTGACATCTTGATCTCCACATGGAAGCACACAGACAGTCACACCCTCACACTCCTCGGCAATCAAACCCAATGCTCTGTGAATGCTAGGCAAGTACTCTATCAACTGAGCCACACCTCCCAGCACTAAGCATGAATAAAGATGAAAGAAACTATAATCTCTCTTTGTGGCTCTATATAGAGGCCTGTGCAAACCCTAAGGCCAGGCCCTATGTGCTTTTAAAAGGTGGTCTAGTGAGCCAGGTGCAGTGGTGCACACTTCAATCCCAGAACTAACGAGGCAGAGGTAGGTGGGTATTTGAGTTCAAAGCCAGCCTGGTCTAGAGTTCCAGGACAGCCAAGACTACACAGGGAAATATTGTCTTTAGGGGGGGGGGGACCTAGTAGATTCCTCTTACCTGAACACAACTGTTCTATCTTTGTCAGATTCAGCTGCAGAGATTCATTGATCCAAGCCAGCATGTCATGTCGACTTAGGTTATCACTGGTGACTGACGTCGAGTACACATTCACTGCCATCTTCTGCAATGCAGTCAAAGAGAGAAGGCTCCTGTTATGGTGAGCATTGAAGTAAGGGCAAGCAGTTCCCAGGGTCACCCACAACAAATTTGTACAAATGCTCAATTTTAAGCCCAGCCTTCTTCCCTGAGAGGTGAAACCAGACACTAAGATTCCAGTCATAAGCCAGAGTTCCATGCATAACATGACCTGAAATGAACGCCCCAAACTAGTCAGTCTAAAACTTAGGCCCCATGTTAATAAGATTGATATACAAGTACAAGCCTCAAAAGATACTAAGAGATCGGCACTTTATAATATTTCTTTACACTGTGTGAATATATGTCACTGTGATTGGTTTAATAAAGAACCTGGCTGGCCAATAGCTGAACAGAATAAGGTTAGGCAGGAGAGCCAAACTGAAAATGCTGGGGGGAAGATGGGCAGAATCTGAAGAGTATCAAGCAAGCACAGAGAGAAGCAAGATGGGCATGCCATACTGAGAAAAGGTACCAAGCATAGATAAGAAATATAGGTTAATTTAAAAATGCAGGAGTTAGCTAATAATAAGCTTGAGCTATTTGGCCAAACATTTATAATGATTATAAGCCTCAGTGTGTTTATTTGGGAGCTGCCAGTGGGACAGAAACTTCTGCCTACAGAAGACTGATGCACAAACAACAAGCATTCTGCTCAAAACCACTAGTCCAAGGGCTGTGGGAGTAGCTCAAAGTAATAGAACATGTGTTCTGCATGCATGATGCCTCTGCTCAATTATCAGCACCAATAAATAAATAACCCACCACTAAGTGGGCATGGTGGAGGCCTAACTGTACTCAAGAGGCTGAGGCAGGACAACCTCAAGTTCCAGGCCAGCACCAACTACAAAGTAAGACCTTGTCCCAAGTCATCATCAACAACAACACATACACCAAGGGCTGTGGCACTGCTCACCAAGACAGTGCTTTGCACCAAGCCCTGAGCCAATCCCTAGCAATACCTATCTACTCTCCAGTAACCTTTCTCTGAAGGGACGAGAGGGTACCTGAACACCAACAAAGTATGACGTCTCTCAAAGACACCTGTTATTGAACTGACAATCCTCTTCAAGGTCCACTTCACTCTCTTCATTTCAGGAGTAAAGAAAGGAGGCCCTTAGTATTTACAGCCAAGCCTGCCCAACCTTGTTTTCCCATTTCCCAGAAAATGCTGCCCCCTCACCTTTCACAGTCAAGCCTCAAACTTGTAGGCTATGTTATCCTCTTGCCTCAGTCCCTCAGGAGCAGTTGGGACTACATGCACCAATCATTATATTCAACTGTAAATCTCATTTAAGGCACTAATAAATGTGGGTGCTATACTCTATGAATTCCCATTCAACCATCCCTCATTTTTAATTTACTGTGTGTTTTTGTGTGCACATATGCCCATGTGTGTGGAGGGCTAAGGAAATCTTCCATAAATTGGTTCTCTTACCATGTGGTTCCCAAGTCTTGCCAATGGAATTCACAGCAATTTACAAACCATGAGACTCCAGCCCTTGGCTCTCCTGGGGCATTTCACCCCTCCATCTAGTAACTAGTGTCTCAGGGGTTCTTCCTACTCTCATCTGCTGTATGGTGCTGCTGCCTGCCTTGAATCACACACACGCTCTAGACTGAGAACCAAAGATGGGGTTCCCTCTCCCACTGTTCTTAGGAGCAGTGGTGACTAGGTCTACAGACACAGATAACTTGGCAGTCTATGCCCGATCTCCCAGTCTTCTCCCCCACCCCCATAACTGCACATTTCACACAGTGCCTTGAACAGAGTGAGTGCTTGGTAAATGTTACTTGTTTCAGACCGTGGAGGAGGGAAGAGTGAAGAACACATAAATTCTTTTTAGAAAGCTACCTACCACTACCTCCCTGAAAGCAGCTGACAGACTAGCAAGGAAGCAGAAGTTTAGTTCCTCAATCCACAGGTAAATCATTCCTTGTGCTTCATTCAAACCTCTGGGACTTCAATTATCACATGAAAATTGACATTAATCCTTCAACTTTCAGCTTCCCCAGCCAGACTTAGGCCAGGAGACAACTGGAGGACCTGGGCTTAAACGTGAGTGGTGAGTCCATTCGTGTGACTTTGGGCAAGTTACTCAACTCAGTAACTAAATTAATACAACCATCTGAAAAGGATCTCAGAGAGCTGTATGAAATACGGAACATAACATAACTGGCATTATATCAAACACAAGCCACAGGAACAAGCAGGGTCCAGGGTTGGGACCGCCTCTCTTTCATGCTATCTTTGGTGCTGAGAACTGTGCCTGAATCTGCTGCCAACACCTCAAGATCCCCTGCAAGTCCTCAAATTAGTCTGTCTCAATCTGTTCCTACACGGCAGCCAGAAAGAATTTTCTGAATCACAAATCACATGAGGTATTTCTCTCCTGTTTAAAAATCCCTGAGCAAGTAAAATGCATACTGTGTACAGAATGCTATTATCAAGTACCAATGAGAATCACCCAAACAAAATGACATAATCCCAGGCTGAGTACTTACAATCTATCTTGGGCATACATGTATACATTGGGTATTGTGTGTCTCATGCTACCACAAAATGAAAGCAGCTGGTAAAGCCACATGTGTCTCCTGACCACACCCCAATTCAGAAAAGGTTAATGCCCCTTCACCATCATGTCATTTCAAACTCTTTCATTAGCAGTACATTAATACTAGGTCCCATGTGCTCCACAAACTCTGTAGCCACTAAATACATGGCATTAGGCACCCTGTGGATGTGCAATAAACATCCACTCACTCAACCAATTAATTGGCTCTTCCAGGCAGTCAAAACAGAGACTGGTTCTCAGCGCTAAGCTCTCACCCTCACTCTTTCTGGTAAAAGTGCCTGAGCCAGAAGTCAGGGCCCATGCCTAAAAACCTAGCACTCACAAAGCTGAGACAGAAACATCACTCCATGTTCAGGACACCAGGGCCACACAGTGTACTCTGGGCCAGCCTGGGCTACAGAGTTCAGATCCTGCTCCATAAAGTAACAAAGATGTCCACTAAGGCTTAGCCTTAATGCAAGCCCCTGAGTACAGCACACCCTACCCTTCAGGGCTCCTTGAGCTAGGTATAACCACAATGAAAACATCCCCTTCCCATCTACTCAAGTGTCTCCCTCTCCCTCCCTTCAGTTACTCTCCTGGGAGTCTCCCCACCTCATTCTATTCTGCTCTTTCACACAATAGCTCAAGAACTAGCTCTGAAGCTAGATGACCTTGAATTCCTCTTCTCCTGCCTCCCAAGATAAGAACTACAGGCAGGCAGGTGCCACCACACCTGGCTCCCCGACTCACTCCAATTCAGAGTAGGCTAAAGTACTAGGTATTCCTCCTCTCCGAGTACCATCCTGGGTCCTATGCAAAGTCTGGAGGGACTCAATGAAACACCTCCTCTCCTTAGAAATGGCTCACCTGAAAACACGAGCAAGATCCTACCTTCTGTACAAAGCTGTAGTAAGGACTGAGTAAGAATCCAAGTGAACACCCCTGACAGTAAAGAATCCTGGTGCCCATGTGTGGCACGTTGACACAAGAGGCATGCCAGTATAAAATACCCTTTCTAGACCAGGGAGAAGGAGTAACACACAGGTTATGAATGGAATTGAGTTACTTGCTGGACAACATAAGGCAAGTCGTTCCACTACCTAGTCTCAGATTTGCCTAGCAGAGGGCAGCTCAGTGACACAGTGTGTGTGCGCCCAATGTGGAGGGTGAGGGAACTGGAGTCAATTCCCAGCACCACAAAAAAGTAAAAAAATAAATAAACAAAATACAATAGAAAGAGAATTAAGATAACATATCTTCAAGACAATGAATGTGACTATGAAATGACACAATGCTAAATCAAGCTTTAATGGCACTATACACAGCAAGTGCCCGCTAAAGAGCTATCTCGATTAATGCTCTTCAAGACATCTATCCCATTATGGACAGACATCAGACCTAGCTTAACTTCCTTCAATGGGCCTGCCTCCAGATCCTCATCTCCAAGGAAGGGGAGAGGTCAGGCTGCACCCTGCAGTACTGGTATCGCCCTTTTACAGTATCACCCTTTTACAGTAATTATAGAAATTACCTTGGCCGTGTATTCATTTTCTTGCTTCCTAACTCTGCCCACAAAGCAGACTCCTAGAAAGCATGTCTTTGCCTGTCCACTCCCTGATGGAAACGAGGCCTGGCATCTACTAGGCGCTCAACAAACACCGGCTGCCCGCCTAAGACCTTTCTATGCCTCATCCTACTGTCCCCATTTTACAGATGAGGAAACCGAGGCACAGGAAGGCTGAAGCATCTGCCTAAGGTCGCACTCTGGGGTCCAACTCCGCAGACCAACTCCCCACCCATTATGCAACGACGCTTCCTACACCGAGGGTCCCCGCCTCACCCCTCGTGCACACCCTCCGGGCTCCGCAATACAGCCAGGACCTCGCCGGTCGCCACTGAGCGGCCCCCACTTCCGGCCCACGCCCCGCCCCCGGGACAACGGAGCGCGCGCCCCCGGCCCAGGCCGCGCGCCGGGTCACGGCCCCGCCCTTCGCCCCCACCGCCCGCGAGGCGCCGCGCCGCTCACGAGGGTCGCCTCCCGTGAGTTCCCGACCGCTGCCGCCGCCCGGGGCCGCCAGCCGCCTCACCGGCTCTCGGGGAACCCGCGTCCACTGACCGCGCGCCCGGCTCCGGTTCCGTCTTCGTCTCGTTCAAACCGTCGGACCCCGCCCGCCCGCGCGCAATTACCTCACACGCACCCCGCCGTGACGCGCCGACGCACGGGCTCGTCATCGCCCGCCCGGCCTTTTATAGAGACGGACTGGCCCGCGCGCCGGAGGCGGGGCCGAGCCCTTGATCGGCAGCTGGAGCGCCCGGGGGCGGGGAGCAAGCCTGTTGGGCACGTGGTCGGTTGCGGCCAATGAGGTGTGAGTCCTCTTAGGAGGCGGGGTCCGGTGGCACATTTAGGTTCTCTATAGCCCAGAAGAAAATTGATTTGACCAAGGAGGATTATTGAATGGGCTCGGGAGGAAGCTTGGTTGACGCTCGCTTAGCATGCATGAATCCCTGGATTCGGATCCCAACGCGGCAGGAACAGGCTGTGGAGGAGCACATTCCAGCAACTCGTTTGTCATCATCCCAGACCCACTGGGAGTTCAGCATGGGATACATGAGACCCGGTCTCAGAAAGAAAAACGAAGAAACCGGAAAAACTCCTGCACGCTTGGACAGGAAAGACAATCGCTCCGAATTCAAGACCAGCCTGGTTTACATAGAAACTGGCTATCCGGAGCTACACAGAGAGATCCGGTCTCAAAACTAAAAGAAAAAGGAGCCATCGAAAAGCTTCAGCAGGCACATGCCACCAAACCTGACATGAGTTCCATCCCCAGGACCCACTAAGAGCAAGTGAGAACCGAATCCTGCGAGTTGTCCTCTGACTTCCACATATGTGTGGTGGCTCTGGAATGCCTACACACACACACACACACACACAGCGGGAGAGACAGGCATACAGACAGACACAAATATGCACACAAATAACTGTAAAAAAAATAAAGATGGATTAGCCTGATGTGACCAAAGCAGCTTAGGGAGGAAAGTGTTTATTTAGCTACACTTCCATTCACTGTTCATCATGGAAGAAAGTCAGGAAAGGAACTCAAACAGGGCAGGAACCTGAACTAGAGGCAGGAATAGATGCACAGGCCATCATGGGTTCTGCTTACCGTGGCTTGCTCAGCCTGCTTTCTTACAGAACCCAGGACCTCCAGCCCAGCAGTGACCCCACCCACCATGGGCTGGGCCTTCCCGGGCAAAGACTAAGAAAATACCCTCCAGCTTGCCTACAGGCAGATCCCGTGGAGATGTTTTCCCTCCCTGAGAGGTTCCCTCCTCTCAGATGGTGTCAGCTTGTGTCAAGTGGACATAGAATTGTACAGCACAGCACCTTAATAAAAACCCTGCTTCACCTCATGGGAGCACCTGCACTATCATGCCCTTTATTCTTAGCAAAAGAAGTTTCCTTGCCTTCCCTGCCTTTGCCTTCTGCCTTCCCACAGAGAAGCTTTCCTATTCTGGGTCCAGGCTGTGTCTCAGAGCTTGTATGAAGTGGCTTGATGAAAGGATGAACTAAACCACTCCACAGAAGAGGAAACAGGCTCGGAGAAGCCAGGTGACTTGCCCAGAATCAGAGTTGGATCTAGGTCTCAGAATGATCTCTTTGTCTCTTTAAAAAGAGTCTAATATAGCCCAGCCTAGTCTCCAACTTCTTATGTTGCTGAGGATATCCTTGAACTCCTGACCCTCCTGTTGCTACTTTCCAAATGCTGGGATTACAGGCCTGTACCACCAAGCCTGGCTACAAACATTTATTTTCTCTGACCAAACAGGCCCTAGGCATTTGATGGTGAACTAAAACCAAACATGGCCTCTGACCCCCTCAAGTTTCTACTGTGGCAAAGGAGGCAGAATGGACACACAATTCGAATCTTTGTCTAAAACAGATCAGATTGAGGGCTAAGCAAAGGTAGTGTATAACAAGGCACTTGCATTGTGTGCACAGGCTCCGGGAAAGCCTGGCTCTAGTCTCAATTGCCAGATCCCAAGGGATTTTTCTAAGAATGGCTAGAAATCTGACAAGGTAGCAGGAGATGACTTACTGATGATGATCCTCCTGCCTCCACCTCTTGATTGCTGGGATTACAGTTGTATACCACCACACCCATTTTATGTGACACGGGGGATCAAACACAGGCCTTTGGGCATACTAGGTGAGCATACTATCAGCTGCATTCCCAGCCTGCACACTGATTGTTTCCATGGTAGGTAGAACTCAAGCATATCCCAAAAGACCCAGCTTCACTTTGCAGCATGGGAAGACATCCCAGAGTGGACATTAGTACCAAAAGATGAGCTATCACCATTATAAAAAGGGTTAGTATAGGGAAATACCAGCAAGAGGAAACAGCAGAGCATGGTGTGATACCAGAATTTAGGAGGAGGACGGGAGGACCAGGAACTCTAAGTACTGCCTAGGCTACATGTGACTCTCTTTAAAAGAAAAAAAAACAAAAACAAAAACACATTGTAATGAAGCATCAATCACAATAGTCCATATAACATATTTGTAAATGCTTTGGAGAAACACTGATAATGCCATTTTACATATGAAAATATTTCCTGAGTAGCAAAGCTAGTAGATCTGCCTCTGCTAGGAGTTGGAATTAAATGAGCTATATACTAGCCAGGGTCATAGCTTAGTGGACAGTAGCTATCTACCATCTATAGGCCCTGGATTCCAACCTCAGTACCACTGGGAGAAAATAAATCTCTGTAAAGTTTTTCTTCTTTATTTTAAAAAATAGCTATTTATTTTTTAAGCATGTGTATATGTGTATAGCGTGTGTGTGCACGCACATGTTTAAACGTGTGCCTGAGTGCATGCATGTGTACCCACAGGTATGAAGGCCTAGGGTTGACATCCAGTGTCTTCCTCTTTCTCTTCACCTCATATACTGCAACAGGGTCTCCCACTAGAACCCAGGGCTCACCAATTCTCTAGTCCAGCTTACTCTGGCAATTCCCATCTCTGCTTCCCATGTGTTGAGATTACAGATGGACCACAGTGCCCACTTGGCTTTTTTGTGGATGCTGAGGATCCAAACTCTGGTCCATATGCATAGGCAGTGAGCGCTTTATCATAGCCAGGGGTAAAGTCCCTAGCATGTAGCACATAGTACTTGCTCAGTAAAAATGTTAATAAGGTCTGAGTTCTCTCACTTTGTGTCAGTTATCAAATCAGGCCACTTCACTGTTTCATTCTTTACAGGCCATTTTGCTTGGGATGTGAGGTCATTTGAGTGGAAATGAGAACAATGCACACTGTCAGTAGTGCTTTGCGATAGGTGTGGTGGTGCACACCTGGAAACCTAGCACTTGGGAGGCTGAATTCAGCTCTAGAAATATGGGGAGCCTTGGAAGGTGCCTGAATCAGGGTTTCTAAAATAAAACTCACCTATACTCCATGACGATTCCCACAGAAAAAAGAGGGGGGCCCATGGCAGGATCAGTCCACCATTAATCCTTAGTGGCAACCTGATTATATTTAGAGTCACTTAGAAGAGTCTAGGCATGGCTGTGAGAACAGAACATTTTCCAAGAGGTTTAAGTGAGGAAGACCCACGCTGAGCATGGTGGGGAACTTCCCACGGGCGGGGGCCTGGTCTGAACAGAAGAGGGGGACAGGAGGAAGGCAATCGAGTGCTAGCATTGTCTTTCTCTGCTTTCCCTGTCACTAGGATGTAAACACACTGCCGCACACTCACAGGTCCACAGAGAGGCCCGTCACCATGTCCTCCTGACATGCCTGATGAACTTGCTTACAATGACAACAGAAATAACTAATACACCAAGCTTATCTTCATCTCAGTACATTTTGAAAAGAGAATTCCATCCTATCATAGAAACAGTGTAGGAAACTGTATCTGGAGGCCCAGCCTCTAATCCCAGGAGCTGAAGGCAAGAGAATCACAACTTCAAGTCCAGTCTGGGATACGTGCCACGCTGTCTCAGCACCACACACACACACACACACACACACACACAAACACACACACACAAACACACACGCCACGCTGTCTCAGCACCACACACACACACACACACACACCACGCTGTCTCAGCACCACACACACACACACACACACACACACACACACACACACACACACACACACGCCACTCTGTCTCAGCACCACACACACACACACACACACACACACACACAAACACACACACCTGAGGCACTTTTGTTCCTGTTGCTGCTGCTAGAGCTATAGTCCCACTGTGTAACCCAGACAGGAACTCACTCTATACACCATGCTATCTTCCATATTGCATAAATATTCCTGCCTCTGCCTCCCAAGTGCCAAGACTACAGGCTATCATGATGTATCACGTAGAGAGACTTCAAGACCCACACTCAATCAAAAGCAGGGACTGGAGACATGGCTGCATTAGTAAAGTGGTGCTTGATATGCAAGCGGGAGGGCCTGAGTTCAGATCCCCAGTATGCATGTAAAAGCCGGGCATGACAGGAAGTACCCATAATCCCAGCACTGGGGAGCTGTAGACAGGACCCATGTCATAGAAGGAGAGAACTGACTCCCACAAGTTGTCTTCTGACCTCCACATGTAGACTGTGGCACACACGCGCGCGCGCACACACACACACACACACACAAATTAATACATATAAAAATGTAATTCCAAGTTTTTTTAACTGAATAAATTTTGACAGGAGAAGAAAGGGAAGGAGCAGATGGGCAGTGAGAAAGAAGGGCAGTGGGTTTGGATAAAAAGTGGGAACGTAGCATGAAGACAACAAACTGTATGAGTGCAAAAGGCTGCAGAGAATTTTAATTTCCACCAAAGCAAAGCAAAACAAGATGCAGGCAGGACCGAGGAGCAAAGACAGACTGGCTTCAGGAATTGGGCTTCTGCTAGCTACCCTAAGCCTGACAGCTGTGTGACCCTGGGGAGGGGCCTCTCCCAGCCCTCTTCCCCTATAGCTACAGTGGTCAGGTTTCTCCGAGGTTGCTAAGAGGGTTCAACTGCAAGAAATAGCATGTCTCAGCCATGCTTTCCAAACACTCAATCATTTGAGCCACATGCCCACCCTGTGAGGCTGAGCGTTCATATCTGGGGAGTGGAAGGACCCAAAGAACACACATGCTCAAATGGAGGAATGGGCCACCAATATGGGAAACCTAGATAATCTGTCTCCAGAGAGGAATAAAGGACCAATAACATCCCAGTGCAGACATTTAATCACTTAGCTAGAAAACAAGAGGGACAGAAGAGGAACAGGAGAGTCATGTGCCTGGAGCTCACCCTACCACCACCACACACCCATGGGACTGACCTGGGGCCAGGTCCTGAAACAAGATTGCCACCTTGCTCCTTCCCTGACAAGGGACACTAAGACCTCAAACAGTGAAGGACAATGAGGGACACAACACCAGATGCTGTTATTGCCAGCATTGTCATTAATGGGCAGCTGCTGCACATCTGGGCAATGCTACCTCATCCATTTTAAGGACTTTGTAATTCATAATCATTGCTTGTTGCTCTCATTACCATCGTCCTCATTGCTGTTAACAATGAGATGACAGATGGCTTTCGTTTTCTTAATGCCGTCTATTACAAGTGTAAGGTTTTCTGTCTATAAGGCATGAAACAAAGTATTTTCTCTAGCTCTCGCCCATGAAATTCACTAACCTACAAAGTATATAGGATGTATCCTTCTCGTATTTTAAATGTGAAATTAGAAGTTCCAAATCTCAAGGCATATACTTGAAGCAATACAGAGTGTGTCAGACCCCAGATACAATCCCATGAGAATGCCAAGGGATCC
Source organism: Cricetiscus sungorus (assembly GCA_030556225.1). Lineage (NCBI taxonomy): Eukaryota > Metazoa > Chordata > Mammalia > Rodentia > Cricetidae > Cricetiscus > Cricetiscus sungorus. Next base: position 16,605,277 of record JANBXA010000391.1, read on the forward strand.
ACACGGGATGCCAACTTCGATCTTTGTCCCAGTATGTGTCTTCCATAGACACACAGCTGGGTCACTGAAATTCAAGCCTAGCCTATCCTGAGAAAAGTTACAGATTACAACAGCCCCTGTCAAGGCCTCCACCAGCTGCCCCACAAGTAGGCTGGGCCACCCCAGAGCCCTCACCTGGGGGGTCCGTCGGTTTCTTCTCTTGAGGTTCTGAGGAGGGAGCTGTTTATTCTGCTTCATCTTGTCCTGGCATTTGGTGCAGTGCTGTACACAAGATGGCTTAATTGGGCAGCAGCCATCCCTCGGGTCTCAAATCCTCAGAGAGTAGAGTACACAGGCCCAGCTTTTGTTAATTGCCAGTTGTGTAGCCATGGCAAATCTCGCCAGGGCAGCTCTAACCACAGGCAACTTTCTAATAACCCACATGGTTTCCCATCCTTCCACTTGCAAAGCCTCTCCCCTTCCTATCTGCTACTAGTTAACCCGGGGCCAGACCCTACAAGACCCTGACCTATGTCACCCCGTGAGGCAGAGAGGGACCAGTGTGAGGCTGATACAGGGCCATATACACCCCATGCACATCTTAGCCTCTGTCCCACATGCTAATAACGCTCTCCTTGGCCCCAGCTTCTTAACTAAAGGCTGGAGCATGTCATGATGGGCTCCTGGTGTTGGACGTCTTGGCTGTTAGCTGGTTCAGACTAAACTAAGGAGGAGCCATCAGTGGCAGGTGCAGTTTTGAGTATGAAGTACATCTTTACATGTCAACAAATATGGTATTAGTCTGGGCATTCAACTCACTATAAACCAGTCTGGATAAAAGATTATGTTAAGTTCCCGTGAGATGGCTCAGTGGGCGAGGGTTTCTACTGCACAAGCCTGATGACTGAGTTGTATGCCCCGGGCCTCTGTAAAGGTGGAAGGAGAAACCATTCCATAAAGCTGTTCTGAACTACACATACACACACACACACACACACACACACACACACACACACACACACACACAGTGCTAAACACATACACTAGTGATGATGATGATGATGATGATAATGATAATATTACATGAAATTAAAACCTTGTTAGAATCACAAGAGCCATTCCCAGTCAGCCTGGTCACCCTGTCAACTGGACAGTTGGGAAATGAGATTCAGCAGACTCCCGCAGAAGTTGTGAGGAACTGTAGAAGTCAGGACTCATGTTCTTCTGCTTGGGTGTCATCTTAGTCAGCTTCCTAAGATGACTAGAGATGGGTGTCACAATCAAACCCATGCCAAATGTCCTAGTTAGTTTGTATTGTCAACTTGACACAACCTAGAGTCACCTGGGAAAAGAGTCTCAATTCAAGGACTGCCCAGATCAGATTGGACTGAGGCCATGTCTGTGAGCGATTGTCTTGATTGACGATTGATATGGGAGGGCCCAGCCCACAGGGGGGCAGTGTCATTCATAGGCAAGTAGCCTGGGTTGTATAAAAGAGCTAGCTAAGTTATCCAGTGAGTGAGTCAGTAAGGCACGTTTCTCCATGGTTTTGCTTCAGCTCCTGCTTGAGTTCCTGCCCTAACTTCTCTTGATGAGGGTCTGTGACCTGGAAATGTAAGACTTGCTTCGGGTCAGAGTGTAGGGTTTTGTTTTGATTTCTGCTTTTGTTTCCTTTATGGGGGTGGGGTGTTTTGTTTTAGAAAGGGTCTCACTGGGTAGCCTTTGCTGGCCTGGAACTTGATATGTAGTCTGGACTATCCTGAACTCCTGAAAATCCACCTGCCTCTGCTTCCCCTGTGCTAAGATTAAAGGTGTGCTGCTAGGCTCAGCAGGTCAGAGCAACAGAAAATAAACTGGAATATAAGGCTTAAATAGGCCTTTCTAGCCCGCTGTCCTCCCTAGAGCAGCAGCAAATGGAGAAGAGGCTGTCAATGGTGCTAGCAGCAAGGACTGTCAGAAAGCCCCCAGAGGATGCTGATGCAGCGGTCTGAGTGAGGACACTGCAGTAGATCTCAAACTCCAAGAATCCCTGCAGACCCCAGGCATCCCTGTGCTTGATGCTGGGATAACCAACAGCACGCTCCAAGAAGGACAAAGTGCAGATGAGATTCTTGCTGAGAAATATTGACTTTAATTAAACAAAAGGGTAAACCCTATGCATCTGTCACCTTTCAGCCTAAAAATCAGCAAAAAAAAAAAAAAAAAAAAAAACTGTTGAAACAAAGCATTTCTTCTGGTTTTTTTTTAGGTTTTGGTTTTTCAATACAGGGTTTCCCTTGGAACTTGCTCTGTAGATCAGGCTGGTCTCAAACTCACAGAAATCTGTCTGCCTCTGCCTCTGCCTCCTGAGAGCTGGGATTAAAGGCATGTGCCACCACTGGCCAGCTTGGTTTTAAAGTTCTTAACTTGGAAAACTTGAGAATCATGTTGGACCACTATAAGTTGCCAGATCTGATCTGTGCACAAGGAGGCTCCCCTGCAGGACCAGGAGGTTTTGCTAGCACTGAGCAGAAGTGAGCTGAGTATACAGTGAGGCCCCAAACAGTTGAACTAAGGAAGGGCAAAGCTGGGGGCTTCAAGGATCAGTATGACTCCTAATGACTGGCATTAACCAAGACCTCAGAGCTCCGCAGTCCTGGGTAGAACTATTCACATGCAAAGTAGTCCTTCAGGGGGGCAAAGAGGTGTCTGATGACTGGCACACTCCAGGACTTTCCCAGCAGCTTCTGGCGGGCACCACGGCCCATGTTGGACACATCCGTGTAGTGTGCAGGAAAACCAAAGATCCTGGGAGAGAACAGAACAAAATGACATAAGGTTAGAAGGGCCCATGTCCCCAGCACACTCAGAACAGTTGTGTTCTGGAAGTCCAGGCCTGGGAGAGCCACCAGGCTGCCACTGTCTCTACATGCAACTACTCCTCCCCATACCTTCAGTCAGGACTCTTGGGCTCAAAGGAACCTTCCAGACTACCAGTTCCCCTGGTTCCTCAGAACATTTGCTGATAGCTGATAGTTGAGTCACGGGTACTGGTGCTGCTTTGTGTCCCCCGCATTGAGACTAAGCTTCTGGTCCTTATGTACTGTGCAGGGACCACTTAAATGCTACTGTGAATTAATCCATGAATTGCCAGTCAACCTGCACGCTTGGATGACTTCAAAACACAATGAGAGAAGTTTAGCAATCGATTTTGTGGGATGGAGAGATGTAGGTGTGCACATGTGTGTGTCCATGGGGCCAGAGGTCATCCTCAATCCTCTGTGTTATTCCTTAGGGGCCATGCAGTCATTTTTTTTTTTTTTTTTTTTTTTTTGAGACAGGGTCCCTTGGAATTTTCAGATTGGGCTGGCTTGTTTGCCAGCAAGCACCAGGGATCCTCCTGCTCTGCCTGCCATACTTGGCTCAAACTAAAATTCCCGCACTTGTCATTTTAATGACCAAGCCATCTCCTTAGCCCTGCAGTTTCTTTAAGGAGGAACAAAGTCATCCCCCCCCCAAAAAAGAAATAAAGCCAGAACTGAGATTTGGGATGAAACTATACACTACAAAAGTCTTCAGAATAGAGCTACAACATGAAAGAGAAAGAAAAAAAAAAAACTTTGAAATGCAAGAGACAGATCTCCACATGACAATGGACAATGTAGCCCCCCAAAAACTGTAAGAGGTTAAAGACAGACTGTGATCGTGATCAAGAAGGAATCAGTTGCCCCATGAGGAATGTGGCTGAAGGAGCTGAGGGGTTTCCCATTTTCCTAAGAACCCAGAGTTGGGACAGGAAAATGTAAGGGCAGTGAGGTGACAGAGTGACAGCGCTATCTGATAACCTCATGCCCGAGATTTCTCATCACCACAATGCCACCATTTCTGGGGGAAAATAAGGGCTAGTTCTGAAAGTCTGTTATTATGCAGACCCTACCAGGCTCCCTGGGACCTGGAGGAGCTAAGGCTGTGTATGCTGCTGGCTCTGACTGCATTCTCCTTCCAGTCCCTGTCCCCACAGATTACCTCTCCAAGTGCAGCCTTGGTCACTGTGGTGACTAGAACGATAAACAACCCATAGTCTAAGATTGTGTTTGGATACAGTCCCCAGCTGATAATGCTTTCTGGATAGGTTCAGAAGATGTAGCCTTGCTGCAGTAATGCCACTAGGGGAGACCTTCGTGAGCTTAGAGATTCTACCATTTATAGTTCTCTCTCTCTCTCTCTCTCTCTCTCTCTCTCTCTCTCTCTCTCTCTCTCTCTCTCTCTCTCTCTCTCTCTGTCCCTTTCTCTCCTTTCATGCTTGTAGTTCAAGATATACATTCTCAGCTTACCACTGGAGCCACCATGCCTACTGCCATGCTTCCTACTTCCCTAGCATGATGGACTCTTAGTGCTCTGGAACCATAAGCACAAATAAACTCTTTGTTTTATAAATGTCCTTGGTCCTAGTGTCCTATCACAGTGATAGAAAAGTAACTAATGCACTTACTTTTCAAGCTCAGTACACCACAAATCATCGTCCTTGCCATTCATGACTACAGGGAAAAGCTGGTTTTTCCCCTGTCTGATGGAGTTCGATTTGGTAGTTATTGTCTGTACTTTCTTTAACTGGAAGGGGGAAAAAAATACCAAGGGGTGAGCATAGAAGGCTTCCAAGTGGAGTCAGGATCAGGTGAGTTTGGAGAGGTGGCAGGGACAGGCACACACAGAGAGGACAAAGAGACTGGAAGACATTCTTTATGCTTCCCACAAATGCCACATACATTTTAGCCAAAAGTGACCATGAAGGATCACATGGTGGTCAAGACACCAGATGCCTTCCTGTGCATCTGTGACTGCACAGCACACAGCCCTTTGCAACAGCATCCACCGCTGTTGCCACGGCAAAGATTGCCTGCAGCACAGCCTCTATGCCTCCAGCATTAACCACTGCAGAGCCCGGCCGCATTTTCTCACCGGGATTATTTACCAAGAACGTCTCCTACTCTGTACTTGAAGAAGAGACAGAAGAGCTCAGTGCAGTGTGGAAAGAGGCCCAGCACCAGGAGTCTGTGAGGGAGTGAGCAGGAGCCACGTGGATAGAGCCAAGGCCAGCTTTCCAGAAGGTGCAGAACAACACCCAGTGCCTTACCTTTGCTGTCCTACTGAACTCCAAGCAGTCCTGCAGCTCGAGCTTATCGTTCTTGGAAGCTATCACAGGCCTGGGAACAGCCAAAACCCGTTACTCTCCAGCATCTGCCCTGGAGGCCTAAGCTAGATACCTCGCAAGTCAGACGAGAGAATCTGCTTTGCCCAAGTGTACTCTGGCAGTGACCATGTTCAGTCACAGGATGAAAACAGGCAAGCTGTGTAGTAAGAACCAGAGTCCACTAGTCCCTGAAGAGTACAGCCCAGGCCCGGATGTCATGTTTCTCTGAATTTTAGGTTTTAGCATTGGGCAAAGTGAGGCTCCCACAGAGGGACTGGAGCATTACAGTAGGACCTGTGCAAACCAGGCAAATGTGATAGAGAAGCTTGGTCTAGATCAGTGGTTCTCAACCTGTGGGTCGCGAACCCTTTAGGGGTGGACAACCCTTTCACAGAAGTCACCTAAGACCATCTGAAAATACACATATTTACACTATGCTTCATAACAGCCACAAAATTACAGTAATGAAGTAGCAAAAATAATTTTATAGTTGAGGACCACCATAGCATGAGAAACTGTATTAAAGGGTCATAGCATTAGGAAGGTTGAGAACCACTAATCTAAATGTTGGTGAGTCACCTTCATATGAGTATCCCGCACTTTGGAAATGAAACTCAAGAGGCTCGTAAGTGGGTACCATCCTTGAAAGGAAGGACAGTCAAACCTTTCACTTTCTCTCTGGTAACATGTTTTGCAAATGCAGAGACAAACAAGCTGGCAGGCAAGAGCTAGAAGCTCTTCACAACATCTGTATGCAGGAGTCATCAACACTGTAGTGGCCCCAGCTAGGGACTTCAAAGCCAAAAAAAAAAAAAAAAAGAATGAGTACCACAAAGGGGCAGATGAGTCACACCAAGAATTTCCCCTGACCACACCTTTCAGCTGTCCAAAACCAGCCGTGATTCTTCTTTTAAGAATGTATTTATTACTAACGTGTTTATGTGTGTTTGATGTATGTGAACATGCATGCCACAGTGTGTGTCTGGAGGTCAGAGGACAACTCTGTAGGGTCAGTTCTCTCCCTCCACCTTTACAGGAGTTCTGGGGATCCAACTCAGGCCATCAGGCTTGTATAGGAAGCTCCTCTACCCACTGAGCCGCCTCACTGGCTTCCTATCCCTTTTGTGTCCTCCGTGATCCTAAATGAGGTGAGGAGCCAGGAGAAAAGGGATACAGAAAGCTCGGTGTTATATAGATTCAAAGATTAAGATTTATACAAAACACCAAGCATGGTGGCACATCCTTTAATCCCAGCACTAAGGAGGCAGAGGCAAGAGATCTTTGTGAATTAGAGTCCAGCCTGGTCTACAGAAGGAGTCCCGGGCCATATGTGAAAAGATCTGCATAAACTAGATGACTCAGGCTCAGCCAACCTGACACTTCATACACCCCCTCTGTCACACATCAGAGCTCACTTAGAGCAGCCCATCCTCTTAGCCTGGAAGCCACCAAATGCATAAATAAATGTTCAAGTATCCTACCAGCCTACAAACTCCAGAGGTCACTGCCACCAACTTCATTTGTTTTCTCACTGGATGGCACCTGCTGGGACATATCGTAATAGCTGACCATCTCACTTCCTTCTACAATGCACCACCTCACCAGTGTCCCCATCTCTGAGCTCTGTCTCTTTATCTTCTACTAGACACAGTATACCTTAATGGCTTGAATTGTTTTTTGTAATGTCCTACCCCCATGTACAACTAAGTGGCACCATGTATCAGGCCTGCAGTATCCAGCCAGAGATACCTGCATCTCTCTTTCCAAGCCACTCTTGACCTAAGAACACTAATCTCCAAGCTGGTCTGGGGATGCCTGCCCACCATCTATCCCAGAGCATTCCCTTCTGCCTGGATTGGCTCCATTCCTTTACTTCTATTGGATGAGGCCTCTCCTTCCCCACCATACGCCCCAATGCCACCTCCCCAACCATGAACATACAATTTCTCACTGTGTTCTCTACCCCTCCCACTAATATGTCTACTCTGCAAGAGCCACTGACATCATTATGTTCCCCATTGAACTGGCAGCAATCCGGTGCGTGGCGGGGAGAGTTTGAATGTTGAATAAATCAGCCCATGCGAATCCAAACAAGAACATGGTAGCTTTTGATTAGATGGTTCACTGAATAAGCATTAACTACGCAAGGGGTAAAAACGATATTAAAATTTTGAATTTAAAAAAAAAATTTACAACATCTGAGAGAAATCTCCAAGCTGTTCCAGGGCCCTCTAACTTCTGTCCACACTCTGCCAGACTCCCAAGGTATATGCTTCTGACACATCTTTGGGAAAGAGTTTCACAGCTTAGCTCATTTGCATACATGGGATGGTCACTACAGTCACGTTTCACACCTTAGTTAGCAAGCTGTTCGTGAAATCACAAAGGATGATGTAAGGAGGCCTCTGCAGAAGCACTTGATTTGTGTCTAGTCCTGAGGACTACTGAACACTGGGTATGACCACACAAGAGTGAGATGAACAAGGACAACACCAATGAACATGCCAAAGTGGAAGAAGGAAAGCCCACGTGGCCTCAACCCTACACAAAGAACTACAGGCAACAGAGGAATGCTGGGAAAAGGAAGGGTGGCCTTCTTCAGGGAAGAGCACACAAATGGTTGTCCAGTGCCAAACAGTCAGCCCTGGAAACACACATACAAGTAACTTTATATGGACATAATGGGTCATATTTAGGAATATATATGTGTATACAGATACACATATGTATACACTAACAATAGATAAAAAGAAAGGCCATGAATTTCAGGAGAGCAGGAAGGAGTATAAACAAGGATTTGGAGGGAGGAAAGTTATAATTAAATTATAATCTCAAAAAGGAAAAAAAATTAAGGGTAGAAAATACTCCTGACTGAGAAAGCTGGAGAAAGCCAGTGTCTGTGCTGCTGTTTCTTACCTCAGCTCTGCCCCCTGGTTGGTCACCAGTTGCCTATAATAGGGCCCAGGGGAAGACGGAATGGTCTCTTTAACATTTAACATTTGCAATGAAAGACAACACAGCAGGAAGAACAGGGAAGCTTCATGGTTCTCAGTCATCATGGGGACCTTGAGAAACACCCACACTGAAGCTGCTGCCCAAGAAGTCCTGCCCAGGGCTCCAGTTAGCCAGAGCATCCTAAAGCCAGGACTTTCTGGAAAGTCAGAATGTCAGACAGAATGTATATGACTTTGCTGTCTGTTGCCTGTCCCGCTCAGAGCTCTTACCTGTTCATCCCAGGTAGGTTGCCCCAGAAGTATCGGGCCCTGTGAGCAGCAGAAACCTTGATGGCGTCGATCATCACTGGGTTACACTGCAGGAAGAGAAGGTGAGTCGCTGGAGATACCTCAAGACTCAGCTGTCAGTCAGCCCAGGTCTGACCTGTCAGTGACAAGGCTTTCCTAGCTACACAAGATGCAAGGAGACATACCATTTCCCACCCAGAGGCTGGCTAGAGCAGAGCTGATGTGTGTTCACAGCATTAGAACGGTGACCAAGGCAGAAGTTGGTACCAGCAGCGGGTAATGCTCTGAGAGACCTGACCATGCTGTTTGCTGGCAGAATGTGGACTTTGGGACTTTGCATAGAAAAGCAGATGAACAATAAAGCTTAAAAGTGGGGCATACTAGTAGGAACCTGGACAGTAATGCTGAGAGCAAGGTGAGCCCAGCTCAAGAAGTTTCCGAGGGGAAGCATATTAGTAAGGGGCCTAGACACCATTCTTGTGATACTTTGGTAAAGAATGTGGCTGCTTTCTGCACTTGTCCTAAAAATCTGCCGGTGGCTAAAGTGAAGAGGTTTTGGATTAAGGGCTTTGACAGAGGAGATTTCAGGATAACTGTAGAGTGTCAGAATGTTATCAGTAATCTTTCTTATGCAGACCCATAGTGAAAAGGACTAAACAGGATAAAAACAAATACAAAATGTGCAGTTGGAGGAGAAAAGGAGCACCAGAAACTGTAATGGAGCTAAGTCCAGTGTTCAAGGACACAAAGATTTTTTTTAAAACCTGATGCTAAATGGAATAAAGGGAGTGGTGACCTCAGCGCAAGACCCCACCCAACTTTTTTCCCAACTTGTAAAAAGGAATTATAGAAAAGCACTGGGTGTTGGTAGCACACATCTTTAATCCCAGCAGCACTCAGGAGGCAGAGGCAAGCGGATCTCTGTGAGTTCAAGGCCAGCCTAGTCTACAGAGTGAGTTCCAGGACAGGCTCCAAAGCTACACAGAGAAACCCTGTCTCAAAGAACCAAAAAAAAGAAAGAAAGAAAAGCTTAAGCAGTGAAGGGAACCATAAACAACAGGAAGCTGATGTAAAAGGAACTCAAATTCCAGCCCCTCCAAGCAGCAGAAGCTGGTTCACATGGCTCTGGTTTTCCTGCCAAAAGTGTAAGAAAGGGGCTGTGGAAACATCCTCTTCACCTAAGGAAAGCAATTGAGGCCAGCATGTGTCAGGAATGTCCCTGTATAGAGGCCGTTATGCGAAGCTGTGAAGGTGAAGCCTGGATTGTGTTGGAGATCCCAAGATGTGGGAGAAGCCAGAGCCGTGGGATCCCTGCCAAAGAGAGCTGCAGACCAAGTGTGAACCCAGCCCCAGACAGAGACTTCAACAAAGCTGGAAGGAATTGGAGATCTCAAGTGTGCTTTCACTTCAGATGTGGAGATGTAGAATTTGGAGTTTGCCCTGCTGGATTTCGGTTTTCTATGGTCCAGTATTTTCTCACTATGTTCCCTTTCTTATCTTTTGGAATAGTAATGTCTATTCCGTGCCATTGTATGATGGAAGTATGTAATCTGCTTTTTTATTTTGATTTTTACAGGGGTTACAGTTAAGAGATTGCCAGGAGTCTCGAAAGGGATTTTGAACTTTTGACTTTTAAACAGTATTGAGGCTATGAAAGACTATGGGAACTTTCGAAGTTAGACTGAATACATTTTGCATTGTGATATGACTACAAGCCTGTGGGGGTAGGGCAAAGAGTAGAATGTGATAGTTTGAATAAGAATGTCTCTCTCAGGCTCATACATTTGAAGGCTTAGTCACGAGAAAGTGGAACTGTTTAAAAGGATTAGGAGGTGTGGCCGTGTTGGAGGAAGTGTGCTATTGGGGGTAGATTTTGAGGTTTCAAAAGTCCCGTCTCTCTTCCTGCTGCCTGTGGATCAGGATGCAGAACTCTCATCTACTTCTCCTGCCTGCAGCATGCCTGCCTGTGTGCCATCATGCTCCCCACTGTGATAGTAACAGACTACACCTCTGAAGCTGTTGTAATCAAGCACCTAATCAGTTTATTTTGTTAGAGTCGCCTATGTCATGGTGTCTCCTCATAGCAATAGAACAATGACTAAGACAGCAGATCTCTGCCTGTGAATGACGGGTGACAAGTCAGAACAGACCCGTCCACTCTGAGTCACGTCAAAGACAGAGGGTGCTCAAAGGCAGAGGTACTCCATATCAAAATCTGCTAAGTCAAATCCCAGACAGACAGTGTGGGCAATTATGGCTCAGGACATCCAGCCACAAGTAACATATGGCAGTTGGAAAATAGCCAATTCTATCACCTCTGAAGCCAAAATTGTAAAATTCTAATGAAAACTAAGAAACAGTCCAGGTGTGGTACACACCTGTAATCCTGACACTTGAGATGTGGACACAAGAGGACCAAGAGTTGAAAAGCCTGAGCTACATGAGACTCTCTTAAAAAACAACCAGACACAGGGCTGGAGAAATGGCTCAATGGTTAAGAGCACTGACTGAGTTCAATTCCCAGCAACCATATGGTGGCCCACAACCGCCTATAATTAGACCCAATGCCCTCTCTGGCATGTAAATGTACATGTTGACAGAGTATTCATACACATGAAATATATAAATCCTTTTTGAAGGAGGAAGAGAAGGGCAGTGGTGGCACATGCCTTTAAGTCCAGCACATGGGAGGCAGAGGCAGGCAGATCTCTACAGATCAAGTTAAAGGATAGCCAGAGCTATACAGAAACACTGTCTCAAAAAAAGGAAGGAAGGAAGGAAGGAAGGAAGGAAGGAAGGAAGGAAGGAAGGAAGGAAGGAAGGAGAAAATGAATCCAAAAACCTACTTACTACAGTGTAATTCAAGTGGTGGGTAATTAACTTCTCTGTAACTCCTACAGCTACCATTTTCAGGAGAAAGAAGAAACAAAAAATTGTCTAAAGTAAAAGTAGAGGTTGGTGTCGTTATCGGTGCCTTGCACAGGCGGGTTATTCTAGAGATAAATGTCTTCCATGCACTCACAAGTGTGCTGCATCCTTCCTACCCAGATCTAGCCACAAACCCTGGAATCATTCCCACCTGTCACACTCAGAAGCCTTCAATGCCAATGTGGTCTCCCTGACACTCAGACCACTCACCTCCAGGAATTGTGAGATGTCCCTCTTGTCACCAACCTCCATGGCTACCACATTCTCAAACATCCAGAAGAACGGACGGTTGTCACACTCCTCAGGACGTGAGTAATTTAGCAATCGGTAAAACTCGAAGAAGAGTCGGCCAGTGCCCTCTACATCCATAAAAGAATATCAGAGAACAGAGTTTGATCAAAAGCTTCAGTATAAGCCTCCACATTCCCTGAGACCACGAGAGTCCCAATAAGCCCCATCAGTAAAACCCATGTCCTCACATCCCAGCCCCTGGAATGACCAGTCAAGGGCATGGGGCGCAGCAGAAACCATTCACTGACAGCTTTCTCTGAGGACTGAGGATTTGCAAAGGGGACAGGCAGTGCTTAAGGACCAAGGCACTAAACACCACCCCAACACTAAATACCAGCACTCAGGTATGGTAGGACCTTTGTGAACCAAAACAAATGGCTGCTCACCAAACAGCCCTTTCCTGACAGGATTCACACAGGAGAGGTCATTGCAAGGACTTCCACCAATAACCAAGTCGAATGGGCCCCACTCTTCAATCTGAGGGAAAACACAAAGGCAGGGATGAGCTGAGGAAGGAGGGGCTGGAAGACTTACTTCTAGGGCAGGGAAGATGGCTTGAAGGATTCAGGTCCCCAGCAACCTGAGCATGATCTCCAAACCCATGGAAATGTGGAAGGAGAGGAGAAACTCCATGAAGTTGTCCTTTCATCTGCACACATGTGCCAAGGTACTGGCACCCTCACCCATGTATGCGCACACGCGCGCGCACACACACACACACACACACACACACACACACAATGATGATAATTTTTTTTTAATTTAAAATAAAGAAAGCTTAGATTCCTAGAAAAGTAGCTAAGAAAACACTGTTCTAGAAACTTGCTGAAGCAGCAACTCCAGTGTATGGAGCCTCAACGCTCACATTCCACTAAATGTCCTGAACTATTCCTAGTTTATAACTTTTTCTGAAATGTCTCTGGTTCTCTTCTACCCACAATCCTGGGCTTCAGAGAAAGGGTTGGCATACTATGAGATATAGGTCCACGGTATAGAGGAACAAGCAAAATAAACGCCAGGAAAAATACCACCCTCACATTTCCCCTTGTGATGTTCCTGACGTCATCTACGTATTTGATTTGGCCTTCATGCTTAACGGTTCCCACAGCGATGGACTCTGCACACACTTCGGAGGCAACGTACTTTTCCATTTTGATACCCAGCTCTTTGAGCACCAAGTACCCTGTGAGGGATCAAATAGAAATGTGAGGACAAGAGGCCAAGAGCAGAGCCATCAGCCCCACCCACGGTGTCCTCCTGAAGATCACTGAAGAGCCCCTTACTCCACCACTGTCACTTCAGCATGTCTGTGTCGACTCAGGGCCCCAGAGCATTGACAGTGTTGGCTATGTTCATTCCTTCTATGTATGGGACATCTCATAAAAAGGGAAGGAGCCAGGATTGAGGAAGGTGGTTGTTACCTAATTGACTACATATATATAAGTTTAAGAAAGGACACACAGGACATTCTAGCTACTACTATTCTCAATTGTCACTGGAGAGATACCTTTAGCCTGCCTAGAAGATTCTTTCATTGCCCCAACAGAGCATCCTCAGGTTAAGACTCCAACTCACCTGTCGCAATTCCATCAAACAGGGACAGGACTCTAATGGGCCTCCTCCTGGCTGCAGGGATTGCTGGGTACAACTTGGGTGGCTCCTGCCAGATAAGCAAGGACAGTGAGGCCTCCGAGTGTCCATCTATCCTCCTGAACTAAGAGGCATCCATGGGAACTGGTAAGAGTATTGGGCACAGGCTGGCCATTCTGTCCTTAGATAGGAGCCACAGCTGCCTCCTACAGATGCACAGAGCCAGATAAGGAGCTTGGGTGTTAATGGCCAAGGCCTAAGAACAGAAAATGAACTCCTACATTGTGAGAGCAGCTGCCCACACACTCAGACATTTCCATCCTGTTCCCTCCTCAGAAGGTACTGGAAGGGAGAATTGTCTGCTAGAGGTGTAGACTAGCAAGGGCTCTCAGCCTCTGGCAGGCACAGGCTCTGTGAGGTACAAATGGTAGAGCGCAGATTAATCTTGCTGCACATTCCCAGCTGGCCTTGACCTCACTATTTAACACAGGCTGCCCTTAAGCTCATCACAAAGCTCATGACTCAGCTATCTGTGCTGTGATTCTAGCCTTTGTCACTATGATTGTTACTATTGACTTTTGGGGGCTGTTTTGACACGGGGTCTCAGTACATAGGCAGCCATAACTGGCTGGGAACTCTCTTGACTGACCAGGCTGTCTTGAACTCAGTGATATGACTGCTTGTCTCCTACATTCTGAGATTAAAGGCCTAACTCGTGCTTTTACAGATGCACAGGATTCCAGATCCACAGAGCCTGTAATTGCATGGGGCTGCACAGAGCCTATGGCTTACAAATTCTTCGAGGTCAGGATCAGTAGTGAAGAAGTCTTGCAGGCGCATGTTCCAATCCTTCCTGCGCCTGAGGACCCCATGGCAGCGCTGTGGAAGGCACATATAGCAGCTCCAGGGTTCCTGCAGCTTGGCATCCTCAGCTGTGCCTGTACCCACCAGCACCTCCAGACACTCCACACAGAAGCACCTGTGCCAGAGCATCCAGAGAGAACGGGATTAGGGTTAGGAGGCCCACTTAGTTCCCCAGGGCATGATCTCCCCTGCCTGATGCTCATGTGATGAGCTATAGGGTAACAAACCACTTCTTGAATGTATATCGTTCTCACTCCCTTCAAATCTCTCAACAGAAACCTCACAGGGCTGATCTCACGGGCACAGATGACCCGAGTCCAGCACTATGCATCAATGCAGTCCGTGCCCATGCACAACAGAATCCACAGAATAGGCCCTGGGTGCTCATTTTCTGTTTGTTTTCAATCTCCTAGAGGCTGCAGGAACTGTGGGGTACAACTGAGGTCCCCAGGCCCTCTTGTCCAGCCGCCGTGGAGGGACGCTCACCTGCAGCAGCTCGTGTTGCTGCATAAAAGCAGCTCTCGGCCCTCGCAGCACACGGTGCAGTAGGACTGATAGCCGTCCTCATCATACATGTAGAAGAGCTCCAGAAAGCGATCCTGACCGCCAGAGAGAAGCCGGTGAGACCTTAGACCTGACCTCAGCAGGCCTGGCTAGCAAGCTGGCTGGGCCCTAGCTGGTGGCCCGGGGTTCTCTTCAGCAGCAGTACATGTGAGCTGAGTGCCTTATGGAGGGCCTTCTCTGCTGCAACACTGTCCCCCAAACAGGAAGGGTGTGTGTGTGTCCTGGGAAGCTGTTCACTAGGGCCTGGAGCAGGAACTGTGCTGGGGGACTGGCTGGGGAAGGATATGGCGGGAGGAGGGGGCAGGAAGACTTACCCTGCAACTCTGACAGAGCCCACCCTCAAAGAGGGGGTGGAAGGATACAGGGTTCTTCTTACCACAGGACAAGCAGTGGTCTGAGAGAAAGACAGAGTGTCAGAGTTTATGGAGACCAAGTGCCTATCCTCAGCAGCTCAAGCCTTGAGCTTGACAGTTCTGAGCATCTGCCCCTGCCAGCCATGTCCCAAGGACTCTGTACCATGTCTAGTGCCTAACTCCTTCCAGCAGCTTTTCAGATGAGATATGGGGTGTTCAGGTGATTGGCCATAGACTCAGTGTTTAAACTGCCATCCCCACGTCATAGTCTGCGAAAGACGACTTCCAACTAACAAAAAGGGCCAGGCAGAAGGACAAGAGGCTGAACATCGTTTGGTTTGGCATCTCCATTTTCATAAACATTAAACCTCAGACATTGAGGCACTGGTAGTGGCTCTGATTGGATTGGTGGCAGATATAGAATCTGCCTGCAACCATGCCCAATCACAGATCACCATCCCAGACCTTGGTTGGTTTTTTTTTTGGGGGGGGTTATTTTGTTTGTTTGTTTGATTGATTGATGAGGCAATACTGCCTTGGCTATAAACTGATTAACTATTCATGAAGACAAAACCTTTAAATGTTCAATACTGTCCCAATGGGCAAATGCTAAATGTCTCTTGGGATACATGGAGGACAATGGGTCAAAGTTTCTAAATTATCTGGGTGGTGATGCTTTAATTCCAACACTCAGGAGGCAAAGGCAGGCAGATCTCTGTGAGTCTGAGGCAAGCCTGGTCTACAGAGTGAGTTCTAGGACAGCCAGGGCTATACAGAGAAACCCTGTCTCAAACCCCCCATGCCCCTCCACACACACACGTTTCTCAATTGTAGGTATTGCTCTAAACTTTAGCTTTCCAGGGTACCCTGGTTCCAAGTCTGTTTTCTAACCCAATAATGAGTAACTGCTTGATAAATATTTGAAGATTAAGGTGCATTGGGCCAAGAATGAAAATGAAGACTCCAACGGATATTCAAACTCCATTAGGTCTGTTCCTGGAAGCTTTCTGAATCCCAAAGCAGTACCCAGCTGGGGAAAGGATAGCAGAGTTAGCTCAAGGAGGAACCAGAGGCAAAATGCGTCTTATTTTAACCTACAAGGTAGCTGTGTTTTTTGCAGGGAAAGTTCAAGGTTCTATTGATCTGGAGTTTTCAGATATTGGCCAAGTGCTACAGCTTCCATTGTTCCCCTACTCCAGTCACTATGCTCAGAGGCCACATCAGGTTCCGTTAAGAATGGGAACAAATCACACAACTTGATCCAAAAGGTGTAGCAACAAATACATAAGGAGCAGAAATGGTCCCCATCTAGGCCAGTCCCCAGGGCTCTGTATTGAACCCATGCAGAAAGTCTAAGACAGGCCTGGGGCACCCAGAAGGAAGGGCTGGGGAAGAGTACCTTCCAGATTGAGCTTGTTGTTGGTGACATCAGAAGCCATTCGTTCTGTGGAGGAAGAGGAACAAGGTGTGAGATGAGGTGGGGATGTCTCTCCTTCCCCATGCAGACACGCAGCTCTGTATCCCACAGCACAGTGGCCTGAGGACCCGCTGCTCCTGGTATGCACCACGCATGGCCAGGCCTTTCAGCACCCGACCCCAAATCACCTCGGCTCTCATCATCCTCCCCTCGGTCTTTCCCACCATAGCTGTTTGTCTTGAGGCGCTTGGGTGGGGGATAGGACTCAGAAGCAGCAGAGTCATTGGTTGTACGTCTTCGACTTTTGTTCTCTGGAAGGTAAGGAGGCAGATTTGACTGATGGTCTAAGAGACAAGGCGGCCTAGGACAAAGCCATGCTTTGCCTGGGATCCAGCTGCATCTAGAGCAGGGGACCATGATGGGTGTGGTGTAGAGAACCCCAGAGGGGAGCCCAGAGCAGAAGCCAATTCAGAGCTCCCCTCACCCGGGAACCAGGCCATGGGGTTTACACATCTGAGTGTGTAAGAGAATCCATCCTTCTAGAGTGAGCCCAGAGCACGTGTTGGATCACAGCTGCAACTCTGAGGTTCCTACAGTGATGCACACCACAATGCCCAATGGGAGCAGGAAGCTATTGAGTTTTTGAAATATCAGGAGGGATATTTCTGAGGGTCAGGTCCAAATTGTAAAATGATGCTACTGGTTTGGTTAATTTGAACTGACTTGAACCCTAGAATCTACTTAGCCAATTTATGAAATTAGTTAGTATGTATTCATTAATCAATTTCAGCTTAACTTTCACCTAATGGCGAAAATTTTTAGGACAGTACTAAGAGAAAAGTGAAATATCCCAATGTTTTATATAAACTAAATGTTTAAATGCTAAGTTTTTAAAGTATTAGGTCAAAAGGTATGGCTAGCATTAATTTCACATAACCCTTTATAATATTTTACACAAGAAAATAATTGAATTACATTCTGTGGCTCCCACTCACTAACGTTTATTTATACTTTTATTGGATCTGTTGAATCACAGGGAACATGTTTAAATCTGACTCTTCCTCTTTCGCACATATTAGGAAAGAAAATCAGACACTCATCAAAAATCGTGAGGAGCCAGATGTGGTGACACATGCTTGTAATCCCAGCATGAGACCAGACAAAGTGAGACTGTTGTCTCAGAAAACAGAAACACAAGGAGCCTTTGACGACAAAGTGGCTTTTGCTAGTGCTTATATATGCCATTAATACTAAGAAATAAAAAGGAAGGCAGGAGTCCTAAAATTATAGGAGGCTGAATATGCACCCATGGTTAGCCTGGGGGGTCATATGTGAGGATGAGTGACTCAGCTCAGCTTAGGAGGCTCGATTCTTCTCCACTGAGCACTGTAGATGCTAAGAAATTGCAGGACAGAGCAAAGAAAACAGGACTCAAAAATGGTGAGGGAATACCGTGTCTCCCGGGTTCGAAGTTCCTACTGCCTGCACCATTCATTCCCACCTGGTTGCTTGTTATTCGGCTTGAGGCCTTCGATGCCAGTGGGCTTGAAGCCCCCGTGGGCCCACTCCAGCATGGGCTTCAGCTTGTCCTCCAGGGAGTCTCCAGGGCTGCTGGGGAAGGTCTTGCCAGCTCGCACCCTGGCTCTCTGCCAAGACACAAATAAAGGCAAAGTCTGTCCACAAATGGGAGCAGGCGAATGAGGCATGTGCCAGGGTGAGCCCAGGGATTCCTCCTGCTGGGGCCAGCATTCCCTAAACACTGGTGTCTTTCAGGGCTGCACAGCTGTCCTTGGCTTTGTTATGTGACAGGGGCCTGCTTTTGAGGGACTGGTTAGGAAACAATAGACTATCGGGGCAGGCACCACGTACAACCTCTTCCCTGTAGAATCAGAGAGTGGGCAGCTCTCTCCCAAGGGATGGTTTCAACTCAGCTTTGTTACTTAAAATGCAGGAGCTTCAGACACTTTTGCCTTACCCTCCTGTAGCTTGTCTCAGACAACAGGCTTCTTGCTGTGTCTTTCCCAAGATATGAATGTCGTCAGAAATTCCTCATTTTAAGGACAATGCCAATTTACATGCCTAATTAGGCACTTGGCCAAGTGGGGCAGGCTGGTAGGGGCTGGGAAGTAGTGGGGAACATAATGACCGAGAGAATATAGCGTCTACAGACTAGGGGAGTAGGCAGCGGGCCTCAGCTGCCTCCTGTAGGCCTTGAAGAACCCTGCTTGAAGAAAGAAAGCTCAGTGGCCTCTGGGGCAGCCTATTCTGCAGTATCACTATTGCCTCTGTGACATATGTCACTCTGGTCAACTGCCATGTGCCACTTAAGCTCACTGAAGGCTGGTGCTGGAATAGAAAGGCCTGTCCCTGTCTCAGACTCAAGCATATTTATTTCAAGTGTCTTCCCAAACTCCCTGTCCTGGGCAAGCTGGGCCCATAAGACAGAGACAAAGGAGAACAGCAAACAGCTGAGGGCATTACTAACATCACAGCCTTGAGAACAGCAGAAAGGTAAAACTGCTCTCAACAGGGGATACACGGCTTAGGCATGTGGTAAGGATGGCTGCAGGTGGGATGAAGGCGCAGAAGCTCGCCCGCCCATAAAGATGAGATCTTTCTCTTCATCAAGAAGTCTGGCTCCTTGATGCTGTGAGCAGGTCTCCCCACATCATTTCTTTGGTGATTTGATGACATTTCTCCTGCTTGCTCTCCCACCTGGGCTACTCCAGCTGGCTGGATATTAAGAGTATCGGATATGTGCTGTTTTTCTGTCTACCTGCTGTGTCTATCTGGCGCTTGCTTGCTATTTGGCTGTGTCTATCTGGCGCTTGCTTGCTATTTGTCCTTTTACTTTTTCTTGCTACCCACTTAATAAACTCACTCCTTTGAAACCAGAAGCACACCTATCCAGACCATTCTCCACATGAAATACCCACCCACAAGGCAGTAATCGCCTCTCCCGGTCCAGCTGGCAGTACCAGAAACTCAAATTCCTTTGCTAAGCAGGCCCTCTCTCTTTGGCATTCACCACCTCCATGGTATCCCTGTCTCCTCCAAACCAACCTTGGCAACACAATGGTGTGAGCTACTGTTTACTGGCTCTCGTCCTCCCAGCTCGTAAAATCAAGACCTCGTTCCTACACCTGTGTTACCTTCAGAGTGCGGTATCTGACCTTCCTATAAGATACCATCTTAGAACCAAGTGGTGGTGGCACACGCCTTTAATCCCAGCACCCAGGAGGCAGAGACTGGTGAATCTCTGTGAGTTCGAAGTCAGCGTGGTCTACAGAGTTATTTTCAGAACAGCTAGGGCTACACAGAGAAACCCTGTCTCCAACAAACTAAATAAATAAATAAATCTGAACCAGCTTATTGAAGGGGTCCAGGTTATAATGAGGGCTGATTAGTCAGCCAAGGGCTGCAGAGACGTAGGAGAGAAAGACATCACTAATATCTACCTGTATACTTGTTCACCCAGGGCCTATTCCTGGGATAGTTCACAGATGCCAACACCAAAAGGGGGGACAGTATATAGCACATATCATGGAGCCTGAAACAAGGACACGTGATGCTCCAAGTATGAGAAAGAAAGAAGCTCAGAATGGGCACAATAAGATACATCCTATTTGTGTTCACATGTGTGCACACATTTATGAACAGTCAGTGTCATGAGACTCAGTCCTGACCTGAAACTGACTTAAATGTATTTTGTGCAGATTCTTTGCCCTTCTTGAATGTGAGGACAGCTACTGAGTCTTCAGATTCATTCAATGAGTCCCAGTCATGCATAGGTCCAGAGAACGTGCTTGGCACAGCGAGAGCTCTCACTACTTGCAATGATTGTGAGTCTTGATCATGAATGGCAAGTTGCATGTTCCACGTCCCCAGATAATGCGGAAATGTTGTGGGGTGGCATTCCTAGTGAGGGGGAGATAAAGCAGATATTCCAGGCTGCTTTTCACAATTGTAGGATGTATGGGACGTCCCAGGATGCAATGCTTGCTTTCCCACTCAGACCCATCGTGTGCTCAAGGCCTCAACTCTGTGGTGCAGCCACCATGAGTGACAAGGAAGTGCCAGTTCCTCTACCCGACATGAGCAGAACACAGTGGATAGTAGGTAGGCTTAGGCAGGTGTTGACCTTTGGCCAGGACCATAGCACATTGCAATCCCATCCCACAATTCTCTCTCACCATACTGCATCTTATTGCCACTGACCCTGTTTAGAAATGAGTATGGCATGTCTCACTAGATGTAACAAGCATCTCTCCTCCAGGTCACACAAGTCATTGAGCGAGCACACATCCGACCACACATCCTGGAGTGTGATGCTTCCATGCCGGCATAAGCCCAGGACACTTAATCCTTTTCTGCCCTCTGCTGGTCACACTGCACAAGTGCATGAAGTTTCTCATAGATTTTGTTGTTTTCTTTTCCTTTTAGGAGATTTTATGTGTGGAAATGGCCCCAAGAGAATGTAACTCATGAGAAAACCGGAACCTGAAACTGAGGCTGAACCCTAGTAATGTTATTTTTAAAAGGACTTACAATTTCGTGTGTATTTGTCCATGTAAGGGTATGCCACATGTGTGCTAGTGCATGGAAAACTCAGAACAGGGTGTCATCAGATACCCTGGAACTAGAGTTGCAGGAGGTTGTGAGCTGCATGCAGGCAAAACATCCACATCCATAAAATAAACATTTTAATTCAATTAAATTCTGCATGAAATAAAAATAAAATAAGGTTGAGGGCTCATTGGATAAAGCACTTGCCGTGAAAGTGTGATCACCAGAGTTCAGAACCCATGTAAAACTACATACAATAATGCATTTCTGTTATCTAACCTAGGACACGAAAGAGGTGGATGCAGAAGAAGCCTTTGAAGCCTGGGGGCTAATGCCTGTCTCACAAAGTGGCAAACAGAAGGAGCCACATCCCAAAGCACAGTGGAAGCCAAGGACTGACACTTGAGACTGACCCCTGCCTTCTACACACACTATGGCATGCGCACAAACACAATAATGGGTGGAGTAATGATTGAGGAAACATCTGATGGCAACCTCTGGCTTCTACCTGCACAGGCATACACTGCATATATGCACATGCACACATGAAGAGAGAGAGAGAGAGAGAGAGAGAGAGAGAGAGAGAGAGAGAGAGAGAGAGAGAGAGAGAACACTGTTCATGTTGGTGCCCAGGAGCAGAGTGGGGCAAAGGAAGGGCCATGTTGAATTTGGAAAATATTTAGAATTTAAAAATGACAGTTGCTGTGCATGGTGTCACCTTTAATCCCAGCACTTGAGAGACAGAGGCAGGTAAGTGGATCTTTGTGAGTTATGGCCAGCTTGGTCTATAAAGAGAGTTTCAAGAGAACCAGGACTGACACACAGAGAAATCCTGTCTCAAAAAACAAAACAAGACAATGATCATAGTAGTTCACTATAGTTATATAGTTATATAGTAGATCACTATATAACTGTTGTCTCTTCCCTATATCCAGGCGCTTAAGACAGTGTGGCAGTTTGAATGTAATTGGCCCCCATAAGCTCATAGGGAAAGGCACTATTAGGAGGTGTGGCTTCATTGGAGTAGGTGTGTCCTTGTTGGAGGAATGTGTCACTGTGGGGTGGGCTTTAGGGCTGCTATGCTCAAGCTACATCCAGTGTCACAGCTCACTTCCTGTTGCCTGTGAATCAAGATGTAGAATTCTCATCTCCTTTTCCAGCACCATGTTTGCCTGCATGCCATGGCCCACTGTGACGATAATGGACTAAACCTCTAAAACTATAAGCCACCCCTGTTAAATGGCTTCCTTTATAAGAGTTGTCGTGGTCGCGGCGCCTCTTCACAGCAATAGAAACACTAAGACAGGCAGAATGCCTTTTCAGTGGTACCTGATACTTGGCGCTGTCTCCACCTCTGCTTCCCACATCCACCTGTGTGGTATCCATGCCCTCCTGATGGCTCTCCTGGCTCAAGACAACCAGTGGGGTATCAATGCTCTGGGATATCACTTCTTCATCTGTGAGATCAATGGTGGGGTACGGGCCAGTAGGGGACAGCCATGGTGTACTTGCTGAAGCGGTTGCTTGCCAACTCAGGGACTGTAAACAGAAAGAAAAGGTTGAACCCCAGCAAAGCAAAGCGGGTGGGGGTGTATAAGAACAGCCTCCCTCCATCAGATCCCATGCAAACAAGAGTAAAGAAACAACCGGGACACTTTTGTTTTATAACAACAAGACCTAGCGGTCATTGACCCCAAGGCAGAGCAGAGACAGAATAAGGATGAGAGTGTAAAGACAGGTAACAACCAGACTCTAAGCTGAGCTCAAACAGGGTGTGGTCTCTGGGAACCTGGCTCCTGTGCCTCTGGAAACAGAAGTAGAATGTGCTGGACCTGCTGGGGTTGCCTCAAGACAGCAGGAAAAGCCACAGAGGCAAGGGTGATGGATGCCAGTGGCTTTCAGCTCAGCTCCAAGGTGGGCCAGAGCTGAGCCAAGGGAATTCTTGCATCTACATAATTCCAACAAGGACAGGCCACGAGTGAAGCCATACGCTTGGGACCTTACCTAACACTCAGCAAGGAGAGGCAGACCTTGTCCTGTAGCTGTATTGGTTTGTTGGTTGTTTTTAATAAAATACAGCTGGAGCTAGTTAACAAAAAGATTCGGGGCTAGAGCGATGGCTCAGCAGTTGAAGTCTTTACTGTTTTTCCAGCGGACTTGAGTTCAGTTCCAGGCTTCCTCATGTGGGCTTACACTGTCTATAATTCCATTCCAGGGGATCCCATGCCGTCTTCTGGCCTCTGAGTACAGGCTCAAGTATGGCATGCACACAGAGACATATGAATAAAAGTAAAACAACTTCTTAAAGATCTAATATAGCTTTTTTCTTCCTTTTGGTTTTTCGAGACAGTGTTTCTGTGTTTAGCCCTGGCTGTCCTGGAACTCACTGTGTAGACCAGGCTGACCTCAAACTCACAGGGATCTGCCTGCATCTCCTTCCTGCGTGCTGGAATTAAAGGTGTGTGCCACCATTACTGCACTAATCTGACATAGATTTAAACACAGGCAGGGGGCAAAGACTTACTGAACCACCTATGCGGGTCTCAGCAAAGCGGAACTTACTGCTGGGGTTTTAGAGGGTGTCCTGTTCTCCCAGCAGAATTTGGTCATCGCTAGAGTGCCAAAGCCACTGCTGCCCTCCACCTCGCCATCTCTACCTTCATCTCCATCTCCTGTCAGGTCCTGTGAAAAGGAAACAGCTTTCCAATATCATCAAGTAACACAAGCAATATAGCTAAGGATGGCGAATGGTGTTGAAGTGCATAATGATGTCACTCTAAGGGTCCCTAAAATACTTCCACCCGTGTCATCTTGCTCTTATAAGACTCCATGGGCCCTTCCTCCACCATGGGGAGCACAATCCACTGACTTTGAAGAGATAAAGGGCAGAGAGGTCACCAGAACTTCTCCACCCTAGAGTCAAGTCCATCATCTCAGAACGAGCCCGTGTTCCCACAGAGATAGCAGCAAAACTGCAGCCTTCCAAAAGTGATGCTAGCAAACTGCAGTGCGCCCAAACCTGTGGAAATCCTACCAGATGATACCAGGGAGTCATTTAGCAAAAGCCACTGAATTTCTTTGGCTAGCCCAGAAAGAGAACCTGCCCCTTTCCTTCTGTCACGCCTGTCCCTCCTGCGGCAGGGAGTCCTTGCTCCCAGAATTGAAACAAAGATCTTTGATGAATCCCAGGGAGAAACTGGATAAAAAACTAATGAAGTTCATTTTTTTTATATAGAAATTGGGGCATCTGAGCCATAGAATATTGGTGATAGTGTGAACGCTTCCATGGCAAATAGAGTAAGAGAAACTTCTCTTAGAGTAAGAGAAAATTCCCAAGTCCCGTCAGTGAATTTTCAGGGCTACAGAGATGGCTCAGTGGTTAAGAGCACTGGCTGCTCTCTGGCTGCTCTTCCACAGGACTCGGTTTAATTCTTAATACCCACAAGACAGCTAACAACTGTCTGTAGGTCCAGGTTCAGGGCTGTAACTCCTTCTCTGGCCTCTAAGAACATCAAGCACAATGCACAGATACACATACAGGCAAAATACTTATCACATTAAAATAAACAAGCCAGGTAGTGGTGGTCCACACCCTTAATCCCAGCACTGGGGGAGGCACAGGAAGGAAGATCTCTGTGATTTTGAGGCCAACCTGGTCTACAGAGCGAGTTCCAGAACATCCAGGGCAATTACACAGAGAAACCCTGTCTCAGAAAATAGATAGATATTCTTAGAAATTAAAACATAAGTGAATATTCAATTAAAAGAAGATTCGATTATTTTCTTCATTTGCATAGCAGATTAGCAAGGATGTCATTTACATATTATTTACACTGTGCCACCAGCTCCAGAAAAGTTATTAATAGACATGATCAAGTTCAAAGTAGGTAAAGAAGATTCATCAGTTTCTGAATTTGTGGGAAATGGAGACCAGCTCAGACAACAGTGAAACATCCTCCTTTGCTAAGGGATTCAGATTTAAATCAGTTCTTGGGAAGTTCCTCAGGGCGACAGCAATGAACACAGAGGCCCTAGGTGGAGGACTGTCAACAGGCTGTCATTAAAATGACATGCAAGCCTGGGGAACCAGATGCATGGCCTGGGTCTCTGGGGTCTCAGGTAGCATCTACTTGATATTCAACAGAAACTTCATTCCAGTGTGGAAACCTCAATTGTTGTTGAAAAGAACTTGGAGACAACTTAGCTGCCTTTGCCAGTGCTGCCCTGGAGCATCAGCCTGCCTCCACTGGAGCTCCATCCCAGCTGCTGGTCCATGCTCAAAGCATCAGCCTGCCTCCACTGGAACTCCATCCCAGCTGCTGGTCCACGCTCAGAGCATCAGCCTGCCTCCACTGGAGCTCCATCCCAGCTGCTGGTCCATGCTTAGAGCATCAGCCTGCCTCCACTGGAACTCCATCCCAGCTGCTGGTCCACACTTAGAGCATCAGCCTGCCTCCACTGGAACTCCATCCCAGCTGCTGGTCTATGCTTAGAGCATCAGCCTGCTTCCACTGGAGCTCCATCCCAACTGCTGGTCCACGCTTAGAGCATCTGACTGCCTCCACTGGAGCTCCATCCCAGCTGCTGGTCCATGCTTAGAGCATCAGCCTGCCTCCACTGGAGCTCCATCCCAGCTGCTGGTCCATGCTCAAAGCATCAGCCTGCCTCCACTGGAACTCCATCCCAGCTGCTGGTCCACGCTTAGAGCATCTGACTGCCTCCACTGGAGCTCCATCCCAGCTGCTGGTCCACGCTTAGAGCATCAGCCTGCCTCCACTGGAGCTCCATCCCAGCTGCTGGTCCACGCTCAGAGCATCAGCCTGCCTCCACTGGAGCTCCATCCCAGCTGCTGGTCCATGCTTAGAGCATCAGCCTGCCTCCACTGGAACTCCATCCCAGCTGCTGGTCCATGCTCAAAGCATCAGCCTGCCTCCACTGGAACTCCATCCCAGCTGCTGGTCCACACTTAGAGCATCTGACTGCCTCCACTGGAGCTCCATCCCAGCTGCTGGTCCACGCTTAGAGCATCAGCCTGCCTCCACTGGAGCTCCATCCCAGCTGCTGGTCCACGCTCAGAGCATCAGCCTGCCTCCACTGGAGCTCCATCCCAGCTGCTGGTCCATGCTTAGAGCATCAGCCTGCCTCCACTGGAACTCCATCCCAGCTGCTGGTCCATGCTCAAAGCATCAGCCTGCCTCCACTGGAACTCCATCCCAGCTGCTGGTCCACACTTAGAGCATCAGCCTGCCTCCACTGGAGCTCCATCCCAGCTGCTGGTCCATGCTCAGAGCATCAGCCTGCCTCCACTGGAGCTCCATCCCAGCTGCTGGTCCATGCTCAGAGCATCAGCCTGCCTCCACTGGAACTCCATACCAGCTGCTGGTCCATGCTCAGAGCATCAGCCTGCCTCCACTGGAGCTCCATCCCAGCTGCTGGTCCACACTTAGAGCATCTGACTGCCTCCACTGGAGCTCCATCCCAGCTGCTGGTCCACACTTAGAGCATCTGACGGCCTCCACTGGAGCTCCATCCCAGCTTGTAGAGCTGGAAAAACAATACACCAGTCTCTGGCAGAACAATCCATTGCATGCATTTATGTTTTCAGAACCACTTGGTGACTACATACATCTTAGTGTTGCTGTTGAATGAAATGCTGACAGAAACGGGAAGACACTCAAATTATTTTGTTCAATAAACACATGAAATTCAGGCAGAAACAATGGTTGCTAGCAAACCAGATAAAATATATCAAGCTAAAAAACAAAAGGCATATGAAAGACCAAACCATAATAAGCAGAGATTGATACTGAGCGGATCTGTAGAACAATTTGAAAGGCAGTGTCCAGACCTGAGCAAGAATGACTGACACAGTTGAACAGTGCCATCACCCAGGATGAAGGTGGCAACCTACAAAGCACTGGGAGGCAAAGAGCAAGGAGAATACTCCTGCCTCTCCTGGCACACACCTTTAATCCCAGTGTTCAGGAAGAAGTTCAAGGCTAGCCCGGTGTACACAGAACTGTACACCAGCCAGGGCTATGCAGTAAGATTCTGACCAAAAAAAAAAAAAAAAAAAAAAAAAGACTATTCCTGTTGAGATGTGAGATGTTTGTTACAGTTATACTTCATTCGTGGTAAAATAATTTAGAACTATCAAAATAAACCATATGTTTTATGAGTTACATGGATATGTTTATTATTGTTGTTGTTATTAGAAGCTACATGTCCTTACCCTATCTGAATTTAGGGGACTGTGGCATGACTTTCTACTATATTTTGCTTACTTAAACATGATTGTATGTTAAATACTTCCACTAAAAAGTGCACAGTATAAGATGTAGAGAACACACAGCAGTTAAGGACACTGGCTGCTCTCCCAGTGGACCTGTATTCAGTTCCCAGCATCCACCAGAGTTACAGGCTCAGAAAGTTCTGTAACTGCAGTTCCAGAGGACGATGCTCTCTTCTGGCCTCTTTGGGCACTGCATGCACACGGTACACAGACATACATGTAGGCAAAACACCCATAGACATAAACTTATTTTTTAAAAAAAAAAAAGTAGTTGAAAAATGAAGCAACAGAAAAAAAATAAAGTAACAGAGAAACCTTACTTCAAAAAATAAAAAATTAAACAATTAAATAAAAATAAAAAGTGCAATGTAGCCAGGCATAGTGAAGCATACTATCTAAAATTTGGTGGAAATGGTTTTATCCCATTCTGTAGACTGTTTCCTTTGCTGTGTAGAAAGGTTTTTTTTAATATTCATTTTTTTCTTCATGGACATTTTGCCTGTATTTATGTCTATGTGAGAGTGTCAGATACCCTAAAACTGGAGTTACACACAGTTGTGAACTGCCATGTGGGTGCTGGGAATTGAACTCGGGACCTCTGGAAGAGCAGCCAGTGCTCTTAACCACTGAGCCATCTCTCCAGCCTTGCTGTGCAGAAATTTTTTGCTTCATGTGGCTGTGTTTCTTTATTCTTGAGGTTATTTCTGATGCTACTGGAAGCCTGTTCAGAAAATCCCTGTCGAATACCTTTGTATTAAACTGTATTCTGTATGTTTTCCATTAGCCTTTCCATTAGCACAGGTTTAAAATTAAGGTCTTTGATTCACTTTGAATTGATTTTTTTTACAGTATAAGAAATATTAATCTCTAAATCGGGCATTGGTGGCTCACGCCTTTAATCCCAGTACTCGGGAGGCAGAGGCAAGCAGATCTCTGTGAGTTCAAGGCCAGCCTGGTCTACAGAGCAAGTCTAGGACAGGCTTCAAAACAATACAGAGAAACCCTATCTGGAAAAACAAAAAGGAAGGAAGGGAGGGAGGAAGGAAGGGAGGGAGGAAGAAAGAAAGAAAGAAAGAGAGAGAGAGAGAGAGAGAGAGAGAGAGAGAGAGAAAGAGAGAAAGAGAGAAAGAGAGAAAGAAAGAAAGAAAGGTTAATCAAATTTTACTCCTCTACAGGTGTGTCTTAGGTAGGCTTTTTATTACTATGACAAAACACCATGACCAGAGCAATTTATAAAAGAAAGCATTTAATTGGGCTTATGGTTTCAGAGGTCTAAAAGTCCTGGATGGCAGGAACAGCTGAGAGCTCACATTTGAGTTAAAGAGAGCTCACCGGGAATAGCATAAGTTTTTGAAACCTCAAAACCCACCCCCAGCAACACACATCCTGCAACAATACCACACCTCCTTATCCTTTCCAAGCACCAAATAGAGACCAAGTATTCAAACATATAAACCTATGGAAGTTATTCTAATTCAAATGGCTATAAGATGGTTAACCAGTTTTGCTAGCATCATTTGTTTAATATGTTATCCTTTTCTCGGGCCATGTTTTTAACATCTTTGCCAAAACTTAGGTGGCCATACCTGTATGAGTTTACCTCTAGGCCCTCTATTCAATTCATCCCTGCAAAACTGAGTAACGTAATCTAACATGGAGTATTGTGATACCTCCAACAGTGTTCTTTCTATTCAGGATCAATTGGTTACTTATGGTCTTTTGTGTTTCCATATGAGTTTTTCATTTTTTTTTCTAGTTATCTGGAGCATTGTCATTATTTGTTGCAAAATATTCCTTTATACTGCACAAGGATGCATCATTGTGATTGGTTTAATAAAGAACCAAATGGCCAATAGGTAGACAGGAAGAACTTAGGCGGGACTTCTGGGGACAGAGAGGACTTGGGAAGAAGAAAGGAGGAATCACCAACTAGATGTGGATAAAGAAGCATGAGCAGCATGGAGAGGTGAGGTAATGAACCACGTGACAGAACATAGATTAAAATAAATGGGTTAATTTAAGTTATAAGAGTTGGTGGGACAAGCCTAAGCCAAGGCCAAACTTTCATAATTAATAAGTCTCTGTGTCATTGTTTGGGAGCTGATGGGACAAAGACAGACTCTACAGAACTTTGATAAGGATGGCATCAAATCTGCAAATTACTTATGTTTGTACAGTCATTTTCAAATTCTGTTAATCCGAGACCATGGGAGGCCTTTTTATCATCTAGTTTCATCTTTAATTTCTTTTTTCAATGTCTCAAGTTTCCATTATAAAAGTCTTTCATTTTCTTGGTTAGGTTCATTCCAAAGTATTTTATGTTTGGGAGTTTCTTTGGTTTGGGGTTTTTGTTGTTTATGTTGTGTCTTGTTTTTTGTGATAAGAATATAGGAAATTAAAAACCAAACTTTAAGGACTGGGATATAGCCCCATGTTAGACCATGCGTGAGGCTGCCGGCTTGATTCCCAGCAAGGAAACAAAACATCAGATGTGGTGATGTGACTATAATCCTAGTCTGAAAAAGGGTTCCAGGCCCAGCAGGGCTACTCAGACAAAATAAGACAAAACAACAAGTCCAAACATGATATCACCACATTAGAATTAGTGAAGCTTGCTGTATTAATTAACTTATCAACAATATTGATCATATAAATTAAGAACCCATGCCAGAAACAAGCAAGAACCCAATAACTCAGAACCTTTCAGCCTGGTGAAACAAATGAATGGAGACTTTAAGGCTGAGCCTCAGGATACCTGATGAAAGCAAGAAGAAATGCCCAGAACCCTGGAAAGGAGGAGATGGTACCTGAATGTAAGTGATTGTGTTGGAGACCCTCCTCTTGGACTGTTGTGAGCTTACTCTGCAGCCTGTGGGGGACAGAGTACACATTCAGAGGAAGGGGCAACAGGCCTTCTCTAGTGTCTCCCCCAATCCAGTCAACAGCAGAGACTGTGCTGTGTCCCTGTGTTGTGTCCTCTATGTACTCATAAAGCAACAGGGCACTGGCTCATGCCTTCCTCCCTGCAAGCTAAATAGTAACATGTGGGGTCCTAGTATGGAGGGGAGGTGTCCATTTCCTTCAAGAAAGTCACTGCCTGTGATGGCAATTTCATTTAAATGGACAATCTGATTTCTGATAGTGACTATATTTCAAATATTCCTATGTGGCCAAGTGGCTACTAGGGTGAACATGGAAACTGACTACTTTTGCCCTTACAGAAAATTCGGATTGGAACCATAGGTCCCAAGGACAGGAATGAACAACACAGGAGGCTTCAAACCATGGGGGCTGAGTTCCAGGTGACCTGGGAGGTGCTATGAGGAAGGGACAGTAGCAAACAACTCCCATCCATGATGATGTCATGTCAGCACAAGATCCAGTCCACGCTGAGACCAGCCCTTCGGGAAATGACAAAGTTAGGGACCTGCCACTATGGGTTCTCAGAGCTTTGGTGTGGCCTGGGTCCTGTGGGAGTAGACCAATCCTCTTTAAGGAAGCATGAGAGGGCTCTCAGAATCACCATAGCTTGATGAGCCAGGGAGACTCTCTTGTCCCTCTGAGCTATGTGTGCAGCTGAACCTGTTGTGTCAGAGTATAATCCCACCCCCAGCTCCCTCCCTGCCCACCTACCACAGTTCTCCACTGTGCAGAATGCCTCCAAGACTTGGGTCAAAGGGACATTCCTGGCATCTGAGGACTGGTTACTGCAGGTCCCATTGACGATGACACAGTCCTCACATCCACTGACACCTTCTTCATCATTGAGGTGTCTGCTGTCTCCCTTCATTGTTGTCTGTGAGAGAAGGCCATAATGGATGGGAAGGAAGGAGACAGGGGCATGAGAGGGCAGGTCACCCCAACTTTCCCACCATGGGCTCTATGTCCTTGGTTCAAAGGAGACACCCCCATGACCTAATCTCTGGGTGATATTGGACTCCTGAACCCTATCCCAGGACCCTCATCAAACTCAGAGGCTCAGGGTTTGGTTCCAAGTACCAAGTACCGTAGGAGGCTCAGATGCCAGCACTCAAGAGAGAGCCGAGAGAATAAGTGTTGCATGGCAACTCTCCTAACAAGGTCATTTAAGGCATGCTTGCCCCAGACAGCCTGTTTCCATCTGTCCCTGGCCCTTTCTCCCTGCCCAGCCTCTGCAGAGCCTCAAGAAGCCAGCACTCTTTTCCCTCAAGGCCCCTTTGTTTGCTCTCTCTCCAGGTCTCCTTCCCTCTGCCCCTCCTCTCAGACAGGCTTCTCTCTTCTCCATGGTAGCACAAGACCCACCCCAGCCCAGCCTCTGGGGCCCATTGGCCAGTTGGCCTGTCACTCATTCCCTCCCTCATCAGTTGGAGGTGAATCCCAAGTTCTCAAGGGAAGGGAGGATGGAGGCAAAGCAGTGGCAAAGGGCTGTGGTGGTAACCAGGAGCGACAGCTCTGACCTGCTGTGGCCTCATGACACCTCCAGGACTTGGTCTTCCCATTGCTGTCTCTCTAGTAAGCCAGCTAAAACAGAGAGCCAGGTCCTCACTGATGGGTCCACAGGCTGTGTGACCTTTGTCCTAACTCACACAACATTATAGATATGAACTAGGCAGGCACACACACACACACACACACACACACACACACACACACACACACACGAAACTGCACCTTTATCTGGAGTGGTAGGGGTGCTGTAAGCCTATTTTGGAGAAATAGAAAAATGATGTACCAGGTAAGCTCTCACCTGTGCAACTGGGCCCTCACCTGCAACAGTAGGAATTGGGGTGCTGAGGCAGGGGGGACTGAAAGTTGGCAGCCTGGGCTAACAGGGAGAAGTTGTCTCAAAGCAAAAAACAAACAAACAAACAAAAAAAACCAGGCCATCCAAATGTTAGGTGTAGCTAAGTTTCACACATGTGCATAGCAAGATACTAGATTCAATTTTGTTGTTGCTGCTGTTTGTTTGTTTTTCGAGAAAGGGTTTCTCTGTGTAGCTTTGGAGCCTGTCCTGAAACTACTAGCTCTTTAGACCAGGTTGGCCTCGAACTCACAGAGATCAGCCTGCCTCTGCCTTCCCAGTGCTGAGATTAAAGGTGTGCACCACCAACATTTGGCTACTAGAGTCAATTCTTAGCACTTAAAAAAAATGTTGGAGTAAGCCACCACAACAATACAAATATATGCCACCCATAGATGTAAACTTTTGTTACTTAGGAGGCGGTTGCACCAGTTTCTGCCTCTGAAGACAGCCTGGACCACACACACTCAAAAATAATCATCTGAAAAGTGGACCCAGGATTGGGTATAGACAAAGCTAAAAGTCTGTTGTTTGAGGCGGGGTCTATGCTCGTAGTGTAGGCTTTCCGGAACTCACATCGAACACACCGCAAGCCTACAAACTGGGCCTCCCAAAAGCCACAATTACACTCGTGAGCCACCCTTCCTGTCTTGCCTTTGCTTTTAAAATCCATGCTGTGTTTGCAAAAATTAAGCCATGTCAAAACGGTATTATGATCTATAACAGTATTTCTCAACCTGTGGTTTGAGACCCCATTGCGTGTCAGAGGACTCTTTGGAAAACACAGATGTTTACATTACAATTCATAACAGGAGCAAAATTACAGTTATGAAGGAGCAACAAAAATAAGTTTCATGGTTGGGGGTCACCACAACATGAAGGACTGTATTAAAGGGTCGCAGCATTAGGAAGGTTGAGAACCACAGATCTACAAGATCCTACTCAAGAATTGTTCTATCAAGTTATCAATTATCAAAAAAAGAAAAAGAGACTCAATGTTTTAAGTAAGTTTACAATTTTGTGTTGGTCACACTCAGAGCTACCGGTCTCTGTGACCAATAGGTTGCACAGGCCTAAGCAGGAAAAAGTTCGTTAAGTACCATCCCTTCACTTCATGGGGCCCAAGGTGGTCATTCTGATCTTTGCCTAGAGCAAGTCTGCCACTAAGCAGCTGTCTGGCTCCAGTCTTCTCGATTCTGTCCCATCCAGACACTCACCAGAAAAAGGCTATCCTCAGAGCGAACCTTCTAGAAGCACGGCTTTAGTTGCCTGGGGATGCTATAGGTTTCACATCCACCAGGGGGCACTGTGTAACACAGCCCCGGATGGCACCCACAGATGTATTTGCAATTTATTCAAGTGAGCCCCAACTGCATCCTTTAAACTTGGCTATCACCCAAGCATGAGCACTGTGCAAACAGGGCAAGGGATCCTCTCTTATCCAGACAATAGCCCTGACCAATAAAGGCATTATCGTAGAGTTACTTAGGACTTCAGAGTCTGCGGCCAGCAGGATGGTTTAGGATAGAGACACTGCCTGACAACTTGAGTCTGATTTCCAGAACCCACATAGTGCAAGGAGAGAACTTACTCCCTCAAGCTGTTCTCTTAAACTACACACAGGCACGCACACACACTAAACAAATACACAAATGTAAAATAAATAAAAAATAAAATAAAAACAAAAAAATAAACCAAACAAACAAAAACCTTCCGATCTCAGGCCCCATCCACAAATCCATCCTGCTCTATGAGGGTTTTAAACTTTACCAAGATCCCTGGTTGTTTGTGATGGCTAATTTTATGTCACAGGCGAGAGGCATCTAAGAGGAGGGAGCCTCAACTGAGAAAATGCCTCCATAAGATCATGAAACCATGTCCTTTAATCCCAGCACTCGGGAGGCAGAGGCAGGCAGACCTCTGTGAGTCTGAGGCCAGCCTCATCTGTGGAGTGAGTTCCAGGACAGCAAGAGCTGTTACACAGAGAAACCCTGTCTGGGCAAGGCAACCCAGATCCAGAAAGACAAACATGATATATGTTCTCACTTATAAGTGGATATTAGCTGTAAAGTAAAGGATATTCATGCTTATAATCCACAGACCCAGAGAGGCTAGTAACAAGGAGGGCTGTAGGGGAACACACAGATCTCCTGGGAAGGGAAAATAGAATACAGTTTGTGAGTGAACTGTGGGCAGTTTTGGACTTTTTCCTCAACACAAAGACTATCACTAGGGTCTCATATGGTCAGGCTGGCTTTGAAAACACAGCAACCTTCATGCTTCAGCTTCCACAGTGCTGAGATTATACATGTGAGCCTGATTCATTAAAACAAATTCTTAGTTGGGCATGGTGTCACATGCCTTTGTTTCCAGCACTCCAGAATCAGAAACAGGCAGATCACAGTGAGTTCAAGGCCAGCATGATCTACATAGTAAGTTCTAGGTAAGCCAGGACTACATAGTGTGACTCTGTCTCAAAAATAAAACTGAAAATGAAAAAAAGTTTAAAAAAATGAGGAATAGTTTCTGAGTTGGGGGTACCGTGAACTCAGATAGCCTTGGCTGTATAGCGACAGCCTGCTTCATGGAACCCTCTATATTATTAGCTACTCTCCTCTATCCATGTTCTACAGACAGGCCCAACAAATCCAATTCCCATGACTCAGGATTAAAAATGGCAGGGAACATTATGAAAACATTGAAAGAGAAGAGCGCCCCTCATCCAAGGGTCCAGGTGAAGTCATTGGCCAGCTGAACGTCTAGAATTCCAACACAATTAACATTTGCTTAAGGCCTTTCTCCCTCCCCAGTTATAAATCTGCTAGAAATCTCACCAGAAAACCCACTTACAGGGAAAAGATACATCCTAGGAGCTTGCACAATCCTTTTTTAAAATAATTTATTTTGCCTACATGTATATTTGTGTGAGGGTACCAGATCCCCTGGAACCAGAATTACAGACAGTTGTGAGCTGCCATATGTGTGCTGGAAACTGAACCCAGATCCTCTGGAAGAGCAGCAAGTACTCTTAACCTCTGAGCCACCTCTCCAGACCCATGGCTTGTACAATCTTAATGGCTTCTGGGTTTGCCTTATCAGATTAGAATTCCAAGACCACTTCCTGTCGCCTGTGAGGTCAAGATGTAGGTCTCTCAGCTCCAGCCCCAGCACATGTCTGCCTGCCTGCCACCATGTCACAGCATGATGATAATGGACTAAACCTCTGAAACTGTAAGCCACCCCGATTAAATGTTTTTCCTTTAAAAAAATTTCATCCCTATTGGGGCCCATAAAAATGACTTCACTTCATCTTGATTTAAGGTCAGAGAGTTTAAACTATCCTTACTCTTCCAAGGTTATAAAGCTGTCTTTGCAGGGCTACAGTCGGAACCCAGTTAACTTGACCACAGTTCGTGCCTGAGAGGGGGAATGTGGATTGAGAAAGGCTAGCTAAAGATGTTAAGAGAAAGACAGAGACACGGGAGAAAACCAGGAGGTTAATACTGAACACCATGAGTTCCGTTTTCACTATTTCACATGGTTTGATCAAGCAAGACCCCCTGAAGCAATGTCCGTGGGACAATGCAGCCTTGCCTCCCACTACAGCCAGTATTTCTGCATCTTCTTCGGATCCCCCATGACAGCACTCCCTACCAGCAGGAAGCAGTTTGGAAAGAATGACGCCCAAATTCCCAAATATTGTCTATATATGTTTGTTTTCATTTAAATGGGGTTGGTTATAAATGATTAATGACCACAACCAATCTTTTTAAAGGTAAAAAAGGAATTATGGAATAGATATGAATACTTTGTTTTGGAATGGATTTTCATTTATTGATATAATTTAAGATCAATTTTGGGATAAGTATATTTCTCCTCTTATTTAAGTATTGTGTTTGTATAGCTCATTAAAAATGCAATGTATAATTTAGTACAGATTATATATAGTTACCTATGATAGTCAAAACTTAGAGTTAACTTAGGTTTTCAAGATATACAGAGATAAATTTGAGATGGATAAATAATTCTTCAAACCTTTCAAAGACCTACAGAATATGGCATTTAAAATCGTTTAGGGTTTTTCTTGACAGTGAGGCACAACTGCTCCTGGCAACACTACCTGCATCAAAAAGGAAGATGGACATCAAAGAAACTCAATATGAAGTTTGCATTCAATATGGC
The DNA here is from genome assembly GCA_030556225.1 of Cricetiscus sungorus. NCBI lineage: Eukaryota > Metazoa > Chordata > Mammalia > Rodentia > Cricetidae > Cricetiscus > Cricetiscus sungorus. Next base: position 16,641,495 of record JANBXA010000391.1, read on the forward strand.
AAGACTAGCTATTTGGACGAGATACTGCTCTTGTCTGGACTGTTTGACTTTATGCTGTATAAATTGGACATGCAGGACCCACAGAAAAATGACTGCTGATTCAAGATGGACAATGCTACAGGTTCCTGCTTCATGGAAGAATCTGCCAGACATTCTGCAGGGCACAAAGAAAAGTGACTGACAAACTGCCAATACAGGTGGACAGTTTAAAGTTTCCTGCTTTGTTGAGGAGTCTGGAGACACACTATAGCCTATGGGCTGAAGATGGAACATTACAGAAGAACTTCAGGTGACTGATCAGGTAGCAAGATGTCTCTGTCATTTCTAGAGTTTATATATTATCCTTCTGTGGTCTTTGAAGGAGTTGAAGACAGATAGTTATGGTTATAGTTTTCCTTAGTTAGGATTAGAAATAAGTTACACATAGGACTTCAGACTCACAAAGATAGGATAGATGATGGAATATTTTCTTTAAATCTTGCTAAATGTTAATGGACTAAATATTGTTAACTGTGGTTCTTGTTTGATAACGTAAGACCCGCAAGAGCATGGTCCCTCACGCTCCCACTCAGGAAAGGCGCCACCCCACCCCACCCCCCCACCCCCGCCAAATCACTCACAAGAAACGGTCTTGATGCAAACGCATGAGGTCTTTTATATTCCAAGTGCACTAGGGCCCAACAGCCATACACCACGCAGGGTAGAGGGCTGAGGACCCCAGGTACAGGATTGAGACAGCTTTTATAGGGTTACAACAAAGCCCGCACATCGTGAACCAATCACCTCGTAGCATCCAGTGCAGACCAATTAACTTAAACTATCCAAGCCCGCACTTAGCCCAGGAAGTCTGCTTTCCCACAGGCTTCTGGATAGGGCGACAAGGCTCATTTCCTGTGTTCATTCACTCACAGGTGCTGTCATAAACAGTCAAGAAGGTGACCTTCAGCCTGGGATTTAAGACTCCCAGCTTCCTGGGGTCAGTGGAGTTAGGCTAAATTTTTCCATCCTACCATTCCCCACTTCTTCTCTTGTTAGTAGTTCTAATCTTAGAACTGGGAGGACTAAAAGAAGTCTCTTTTCAGTCTAAAATAAAAAGGGTTTTAACCTTAACATAGTAAAATATATCACACAGTTATCAAATCAGAATCACAGTTAACAATATTTTGTTCATTAACATTTTGTAAGACTTAAAAAAAATATTCTATCATCTATCCTATCTTTGTGAGTCTAAAGTCATATATGTAATTTATCTTTAATCCTAAGTAAGGAAAACTATAACTATAATTATCTGTCTTCAACTCCTTCAAAGACCACAGAAGGATAATATATAAACTCTAGAAATGACAGAGAAAACTCACTGCCTGGTCAGTCACCTGAAGTTCTTCTGTAATGTTCCATCTTCAGCCCATAGGCCTTAGTGTGTCTCCAGACTCCTCAACAAAGCAGGAAACTTTAAACTATCCGTCTGTATTGGCAGTTTGTCTGTCATTTTTCTCTGTGTCCTGTAGACTGTCTGGCTGTCTGGCTGCCTCTTCCATGAAGCAGGAATCCTGTAGCAATGTCCATCTTGAATCAGCAGTCAATTTTCTGCGGGTCCTGCATGTCCAGTTTATACAGCATATAGTCAGTCTAGACAAGAGCAGTATCTTGTCCAAATGGCTAGTCTTGCCATATTGAATGCAAACTCCATAATGCGTTTCTTCGATGTCCATCTTCCTTTCTTCTGTAGGTGGTGTTACCAGGAGCAGTTGTGCCTCACTGTCAAGAAAAACCCTAAATGATTTTAAATGCCATATTCTGTAGGTCTTTGAAAGGTTTGAAGAATGCCTATCCATCTCAAATACATCTCTGCATATCTAGAAAACCTAACTAATTTAACTCCAAGTTTTGACTATTATAGGTCATTCTCTATAATCTGTACTAAATTATATATTACATTTTTCAATGAGCTATATAAACATAATATCTAAACAAGAGGAGAAATATACATATCACAAAATTGACCTTAAATTGTATCAATTAATGAAAATCCATTCCAAAACAAAGCATTCATATCTATACCATAATTCCCTTTTTACCTTTAAAAAGGTTGGTTGTGGTTATTAACCTTTTATAACCAAGCCCATTTAAATGAAAACAAATATTTATAAACAATATTTGGGAATTTGGGTGTCATTCTTTCCAAATTACTTCCTGCTGGTAGGGGGCGCTGTCATGGGGATCCTAAGGAGACCCAGAAATCCTGTCTGTAGTGGTCTGCAAGGCTGCAAGGCCCCATTGATGTTGCTTCAGGGTGTCTTGCTTGATCAAACCACATTAGTCTGGAAGGAATCCACAGCTTTTCATTTTCTGTGGAAACAAAATTAGAAATCCTTTTCCCCAGTAACTTGTCCTTGAACTTAAATTTTGGAGTCAAAGCATTTTTAAAATATATAAATTGAATTAATCCAGCAGTATTTCTTTTCACTGTTGTTATTTCCTCAGCAGTCAAACAATTTAAAGATAACAGAACAGCGTACAATATCCAATGTTTCTTTGTGCTTTCCATCTTTATGTGGCTTTTTTATTATTCTATTTTTTCTACTTCTACTTTTACATATTTTGAGAAAGGATTTCTCTGTGTAACTTTTATCTGTCCTGGAATTCACTTTGCATACCAGGATTCCTTTGAAATCACAGTGACCTGTTTATCTCTGCCTCCCAAGTGCTGGGATTAAAGGCATGTGCCATCACACCCAGTTACTCTATTTCCTTTTTTCTTTTTCTCTTTTTTTTAACCACTGTATCCTGTTTCTTTTTGTCTCCCAAGCCAATGTATATTTTAAAACATACTGTAAACCTTTAGCAGTTTTTCATAATGTGAATCTGTCTTTACTATAAATCTTTCTCTTTTTCTGGCCACGAGTCTTTATCTGTTAACCAACAATATTGCTAAAAGGAAAGCCATAGCTGTTTTAGGCCTGGACTATCCAATATGGCGGCGGTTACCTTTATCGCCAGAACTGAGAGCTGAACTCATTGCCATGGTCTAAGCTGACATCCAGAAGCATGCTGCCAGCTTGGAGATGTAGTCACTGCAATCGCCATCCCTGCCAGCCCTCATACATATCAATAACTTGTTAGCAGAGCTCTTTAAAATCAGTGGGGTTCTTTCTTTGCCACTTATGCTGAGTCAGGAAACCTTCCTAACCTCAACTGACAAATCATGGGCCCGAGACTTAACTTCTGCAAAGTACTCAAGAGTTAAACTAAGGTCAGGTCGTCAGTCAGTCTGTCCTATGATAAAACTACAAAGACACCAAAGACACACAGAATGAAAATGCACAAAACATAAACAGATCCAGACAAAGGTGCCAGGCAAAAGAATCAAATGGCCACGGAACACAACAGAGTTTGGTCCTACCGACCAACCAACAGACAGAAGCCAATGGCCTCCTCACCTCCTGGGGTGTCCCCCGAGGCAGCAAACAGATTCAGACAACAGAACTCGGTCCTCCCGACCGACAGTCAGAAGCTAACAACTGGGCGTTCCCAGGCTTCCTATACCCCCCTGGAGGTTCCTCCAAGGCAACAGCCTGTGACCATCCTAACACATCTGCTGGTCACCGTCCCCTGGTCCTTACGGCCCAAGAGGACAGCTGCAAACCGAAACCAAGAACGCGTGTTCCAAAATACAGATACCAGATGAGAACAGAGGTGCCGGCCGACATACACGCACACACACACACATCAGAGCACGTCAGAGCACATACACACACGTACAGATACAGAGGGGATCCCGGTACCTCCAAGTCGGCTCTCGGGTGTGAGAGGGGTGGTAACAGTTTCCCGGCCAACGCACCAAATGTAAGACCCGCGAGAGTGTGGTCCCCGCAAGAGTGTGGTCCCTCGCGTTCCCACTCAGGAAAGGCGCCCCCTCCCCCAAATCACTCACGAGAAGCGGTCTTGATGCAAACGCATGAGGTCCTTTATATTCCAGTGCCCTGGGGCCCAACAGCCATACACCATGCAGGGTAGAGGGCTGAGGATCCCTGGTACAGAATTGAGACAGCTTTTATAGGGTTACAACAAAGCCCACGCATCGGGAACCAATCACCTCGTAGCATCCAGTGCAGACCAATTACCTTAAACTATCCAAGCCCACACTTAGCCCAGGAAGTCTGCTTTTGCACAGGCTTCTGGGTAGGGCGACAAGGCTCATTTCCTGTGTTCATTCACTCACAGGTGCTGTCATAAACAGTCAAGAAGGTGACCTTCAGCCTGGGATTTAAGACTCCCAGCTTCCTGGGGTCAGTGGAGTTAGGCTAAGTTTTTCCATCCTAACAATAACTGTTTTGTTATATATTTTACTATGTTAAAGTTAAAACCCTTCTTTTTTAGACAGAAAAGAAGAGATGATGTCATTCCTTAAATATGTTTCTCGTTTTGGTTAATGAATAAAGCACTGTTGGCCAATAGGAACACAAGATAGGTGGGACTAGGAGTCAAGGAAGAGAGAGGAAATAGTAGGGAGGAGATTGAAGATGGAGGATGGAGAGAGAAGAACACCAGCCCCTCTCTCCGGTAAGATAAGACTACGTGGAAGTACTTAGATAATTAAGACAGAGCTAGCCTATAAGAAACTAGTAACTGGCCTACAGAATTGTATCTAATACAGCATCTCTGTGTGTTATTTGGGGCTGATATCATAACACGCTATGTTAGTTTTTACTGATGGTTCTTCTAATGGAAAGCAGCTTATGTTATTGATGGTAAAGGATATGTAATACAAACAACTCCAGCTTCAGCTCAAATAGTTGAATTATGAGCTGTTGCAATAGTTTTTCAGCTTCTTATGAATAATTCATTTAACTTGTATACTGATAGTCATGAAGTTTTTAAAGCTCTTAAAGTAATAGACAGTTCCATGCATTGGAACTAGTAGTGGTCAGGTTAAAATATGTTTCAGCAATTTCAAAATGCCATTCATCAAAGAAAATCACCATGCTTTGTGGATCATATGAGGGCTCATTCAAACCTTCCTAGTAGACTGGATAAAGGTGATGGGTCAGCTGATAGATTAACAAAGATGGTTGATTTATCCCAGGTAGAAGTGGCTCAGCAGTCACATGCCTTTCATCCCCAAATTAGCAAAAGTCTAAGAAAACAATTTGTTTTAACAAATGAAACTGCTTGTCAAATTGTCAAACAATGTGTGTTGTGTGCCCATCATATTTACCTGTGCCTAATTTAGGAGTAAATCCTTAAGGTCTGCTTCCTAATCGTTTATGGCAAATTAATGTTACTCACATTGCAGAATTTGGCAAATTAAAATATGTTCATGTGGCAGTTGATATATATTCAGGTTTCTTAATGGTCACTGAAAAAAATGGAGAAGCCACTAAGCATGTGATAACTTATTTCTTAAAATGTTTTTCTTACATGGGAATTCCTAAAATTATAAAATGGATAACAGATCCAGATATATTAGTAAAGCATTTCAGCAATTTTGCTTCCAATGGAAAATTGAACACAAAACGGGCATTCCTTACAATCCTCAAAGACAAGAAATTGTGTAGCGTGCCCACAGCTCCTTGAAAACACAATTTCAAAAAGTAAGTAAAGGAAGTAAAGGGAAGTTGTGCCCTCAGTCTCCATATAATGCATTAAATCATACACTCTTCATTTGAAATTTTCTTAATGTGGATCCCCATGAGCAATCTGCCACTGATAGATTCTTGCATGATTGCATTCAAGCGACTTTTGCTCAAATCAAATCAAATCTAATGCTTGTACTGGATTATGAAAAGGACTTGATCCTGGTTTGATATGGGGTCAAGAGCATATTTTTTGTGTTTTCTTTCAGGAAGAAAACGAAGCTTGATGGCTGCAGGAACGTGAGGTGTGTGGAGCAGATGAACGCCAGACTGCTGGAGATGTGCTGAAGCTGTGTTCCTGACCCGCTAATGTCTTCTTTCTACAGCCTGAGAAAAGAAGGAGATTATAATGATGGCTAGTGGTTTCCAGTTTCTCAACAAATCTGTTGCATCAGCTTCCCAGACCTCTGTGAGTTTTAATTATCCTGGATCTGGCCAATGACTGAATGTCTAGCAGTTTATCCACACTACATCATTGGACATGGAACTCATTTTTTCCAGTCGAAATTCATTTCTGCTGTTGCTTCAGAGACTTCCCCTTTGGGGAAAAAGGACTCATTAGAACAATAGAACACTATTATGGAGGTGATGTGTGACTAAAACCCCTCTTCAGTATATGAGGAGGAGTTGGACAAAAGTTTTGCTGCTGGTATTCAGTACTCAATGACTGTGTTATCTCTAACTTATCTTTGGAAATTAGAAGCAGCAATGCGTTGGACTTTGAAAGAGGGGAAAAAAGGGTTCAAAATTGTGGAGTTATTCATACTTCCACCACAAGAACATTTTATTGTTCTTTGGTTGAATTGAAATTATGAGAATTATAATCTAGTCAACTATGTTTCTGTTGTTAATGGTCATACTGGAATTATTAATGTTTCAACCTGTGCTATGCTATGTATGTGTTAATGAATGAAAAAGAAAAGTCAGAGCTCATTCTGATAGGAATTTGATATGATGATAATGACCCTTTAGATGCAATGTAATTAAAAAGGCAGGTTTAGAATTTGATACAGCTAAAAGTACGGAGACATCCTAGACCAATTTAAAATGGCTATTTCATCCTGCTCATCCTTTATGCCTTTAATAGATGTTGTAGCCATAAAGCATATGTATTGCTTAGCGTTATCAAGCTTGCTTGTGAACTCTCAATGAAAACTTGATTCAGAGGTGCATGGCATCAAGCTATGCACTCCCACCTACCCTTTTTTATTACAGAGGCTGAGAGTCAAAAGATGGGTGAGATCTATTGGCTCCATGGGACCTAAGACAGGTCACACATGATGAAATGTGTGCTCCAATGGTAGGTAAGGCTGGAAGGTGAAAGAAGGCAACCTAAGACAGACACAGTCATCTGTCCTGTGGCAGAAGCACAGGTATTAATTAGATTTAGAAGGGGGTGTTGCCAGGGTCCATAAAAATGGCTTTGCTTCATCTTGAATTAAGGTCAAAGAGTTCAAAACTCTCCTTACTCCCCCAAGGTTAAAGTCATAAAACCTACAGGTCTAAGGTGTAGCTACTGTAAGATGTTTGGTCTAAGGTGTGGATGTCTTATCTAAATAACAAGAGACTTAGTCTGAGGTGTGGTTACTCCTAACCCTCCAGGTCAGTTAACGAGAGATTTAGTCTAGTGAATGTTTAGAAAATTAATGAAGTCTATTTGATCTTTGTATCATGAAAAAGAAGTCTCTTGCCATTTCCCCATGTTTGGTTTGGGTACATTAGAATGTTGAAGAATAAACTTGTGTCCAGTATTCACTGGAATTCCCTCCCAACTACATTCAGTCAGCTGGATCCTACTTTAGTCCCCCAAAGATGGGATCCTATACACCCCAATTGCTCTAGAGTCACTTTAGAATCCCATTTGACAGAAAAAGAAGGAAAAAAAATGGTCTCTTAGCAATCTTTTGAAATTAACTTGACAGCCATCAAAATGGTATATATGGCTAATGCTAAGACATGTATTGGCCACTCTCCCTTGAGAGGGCCACACCATATCTGGGTGTCTTATTTTAGCCTGAGTCTCTTCCTCTAGAGAAGAGACTTCCTCTAGAATTCCTATCAGAATGAGCTCTGACTTTTTTTTTCATTCATTAACACTTACATAGCATAGCACAGGTTGAAACATTAATAATTCCAGTATGACCATTAACAACAGAGGAAGATTTGTCTTGCTCAAATCTTTGTTTAAATGGTTTTTAATAAATAGCTTATCTTTTTAAACTTATATATATATTGTGATGGTTTGAATAGGAATGGTCCCCATGGGCTCATATATTTGAATGTTTAGTTTTAGGGAGTGGATTTAAACGACTAGAATAATTAGGTGTGGCTTTGTTGGAGAAAGTGTGTCACTAGGGGTGCCTTTGAGGTTTCAAAAGGCCAGGTCAGGCCAAGCCTCTCTTGTTCTCTGCCTGTTGCCTGCAGATCAGGATGTAAAGCTTAGGTATTGCTCCTGCACCACACCTTTCTGCTTCCCATCATGATAATCATGGACTAACCCTCTGACCTGTAAGCAAGCCTCCAATCAAATGCTTTCATTTATGAGTTGCCTTGATCATGGTGTCCCTTCATAGCAAAAGAACAGTGACTAAGACATGGTTTTCTGCATGCGTGCATGCGTGTGTGTGTGTGTGTGTGTGTGTGTGTGTGTGTGTGTGTGTGTGTGCATCTATGTGTGTATACATTTGTGCCAGTGTTCACGTGGAGGACAGGACATCTTGCAGAAAGCTGCTTTCAGCTTCTACCATGAGTCTCAGTGTCAAGTCATCAGACTTGAAGCCAAGTGCCTTTCCTGCTGACCCATTTTTTCAGATTTTTTTTTCAATAAAGATTTTGTGGATCTTTATTGAAAAATTGACATTTATGGTTTCTGGCATGACTTTTTCTTCCTGAGCATCTTCTGCTGTAGAATACTCCCTTCGTACACTGTCAAAATTTGTCACTCGAATTAGTTTAATAAAATGCTGTTTGGCCAGCAGAGGAAAAATATAGATGGCACAGTCAAACTGAGAATTCAGGCAGGAAGAAGACCAGAGTGTGGTGATATATTATTTATGATTTACTAAAGAACAGAGGCAAAGCAGACAAGCCAGTAGCTCTTAACTCTATCAAGCTGAAATGGCGGTCCTGTACCCATGAATCCTGAGAAGCAAAAGCTTCTTATATTCCTTTCTCATATTCCTTCTTATATTCCTCCTTATATTCCTTTCTCAGCCCAACCATATCCTCCTGTCTCCACCTCCTTAGTGCAGGGATTAAAGGTGTGTGATCCCAAGTTATGAGATCAAAAATGCAAGCTCTGTTACTTTTTGCTCTTGTGTAGGTCAGAGTGACCTTGAACTCAAAGAAATCCCTCTGTCTACTGAGTCCTGGGATTAAAGGTGAGTATCACAGGCTGGGCTGGAGAGATGGCTCAGCCTTTAAAGTCTAGGCTCACAACCAATTATAAGAGATCAGTTCCCATCACCCACAGCTGTCTCTCCAGCTACCAAAGAAAGTGTGCCACACTGGCAGACATCTATAGCTTGTGGCTAGCTTTGCTTTCTGAATCCTCAGGCAAGCTTTATTAAATCATAAATATCACAATTATCACCACAGCAGAGTTCGAGCAACGTGGCAAAGAATAGGTAAGAAATATGTGTTAATGTAAATGTAAGTTAGGTAGTAACAAGCTTGAGCTATCATCAGCCAATCATTTAAGTTTTATTAAGTTTCCTCGTCAGTTGGAAAGTGTTTGCTTGTTTTTTGGGAGCAGGCAGTCAGAAATGGAAAACTGCCTTAATGTTCTATCTTTAATGAATACCTCACTCTTCGTTTCATGCTGGCCTGTCTTAGAATTCTTTTCTGTGTTGAAGCTACAAATCTTGCCTAAGTTGTGGTCCCAGTATGAGGTCACTGAGAACAGTGTGGAGCTGTGCCTCTGTTCCAGTCTCTGATATCCTGTCCCTACAGCCTGGAAATCCTTATTGTTGGAACCACCACTGTAGCCACAGGCCTCCTTATTGTCCAGACTTCTAAGCCCCTCTTTCAGGATCTCCAGGTTGGGCCTGAGCTCAGTGAGTAATTAACTGCACAGGTACAGGAGGCCTCGTGGTTCAGTTCCGAAACCAAACACTGATGTAATCCTCTTATGACAAAAATGTAAATCCCCCCACCTGATAATAAGGTAGTTTTTTGAGGGCTTACAAGGTCCCATCTTCTACTTGCTGCTTTACTTCATCAATGTTATAGTAATCCATTTCTAGTAATCCAGACGGTACTGTTTTGTTGATTGTGGTTATTTTGTTCGGGTTTGTCATTGAACAGCATCTCATTATTTGTAGCTACCTGGGATTCCTACACAGGCCAGCCTTACATAAAACTTCTGGCAAGCCTCCTTCCTGTCTCAGAGGGGAGAAGTGCACTACTAAGTATGGCCTGCCACCTCTCCCCCTTCCCTGTTCATCACTTTAGGGGGAAATAGAAGCACTGAGACCAACCATCATACAGCCTGGAAATGTAACTCAGTGGCAAAGAACATGGCTAGGCATGGACAAGGTCTTGGGCTCCCTAAAGCTCCACCCCATACTAAAAGCCATAACAAACACTTATCAATATTTTTACCAGACAGTATTTCTGTGTGGCTCCTGGCTGTAAACCAGGCTATCCTCAAACTCAGAGATCCTGGAATTAAAAGCATGTGCCACAACTCAGAACTTTAACTGTATGTTTTTAGGAAGAGACAAGCTGAATTGTGGCACATGCCTGTGATCTGGAAACCTGAGAGGTAGTGGAAGCAGGAAGACCAGGAGTTCAAAGTCAACCTTGGTTTCATACAATTGGAGTCGAGCCTGAACTACATGACACATTCAAAAACACACACACACACACACACACACACACACACACACACACACACACACACACACACCAGGCAGACAGAAATAATCATCAGGTCTGTGATCCCAGCTATTCAGGAGGCTGATGTCAAAGGATCCCAAGTTCATAGTACGATGGGCTACTAAATGAGTCACGTGGCTACCTGGGCAGTTTCTGAGAACCTGTTTCAAAACAAAAAAAAAAAATCACAAAGCCCTAAAGATGTAGCTAAGTGGAATAGCATTATAGTATTTGGTTAGCATGAGTCCCTGAAGTAAAATAATCTGCCTGGTATTGTGCCACATGCCTATAATCCCAGCACTCAGAAGACTGATGAAAGAGGAACAGAAATTTAGAGCTATCTTTAATATGTAGCCTGTTTAAGGCCAGCCTAGGCTACAAAAGGGCATACCTAAAACAAAAATCAACTAGTGGAGTTTTGGTATGTGATGTGAGAATTCTTTTTTCCCAGTAAAGGGAAAATCAAACAATTCCCTTAGTGGAGGTGGCTGGTTCCATCACAAGGTTTTCTGTTTCATATGTGGATGTTTTGCCTGCATGCATCTGTATGGTACATATGTGCATGGTCATTAGAGGAAAGAAGAGACTGGGATCCTTGGGAACCAGAGTTACCATTATGAGTGACCATATGAGTGCTAAAAAACCAGGTTCTATGCACACTCTAAATTACAGAATCATTTCTCCAGCCCCACTTAAAAATTCTGTGGGTGTATGCTTCAGAGAGGAGGATGCACATGTGAGTGCAGGTACCCAATTAGACCAGAAGAAAAGGTTATCCCCCCTGGAGCTGGAGTTACTGGCAGTATTAAGCTACCAGGTATGGGCACTGAGAATTGAACCTATGTTGCCAGCTAAATCAGCACATCTGCTGAGCCATCTCTCCAACCGCTCATAAGGTTTCCTTTGCTTGCTACTTTACATTTATTTATATACATTGGGGGAAGAACATGTAGAAGTAACACGTGTATGTGTAATCAAAGAAATTGAACTCAGTCAAGCTAAGCAAGTGTCCATACCCACTGAGCCATTTTGCTGGCCCACAAATATTAAAAAAACTTACTTTGGGCTGGAGAGATGGCTCAACTGTTAAGAACACTAGCTGGTCCTGAGTTCATTTCCCAGAACCCACATGGTGGCTCACATCCATTTGAAATGAGACCTGGTATTCTTTCCTAACCTGAAGAGATACATGCAGACAAAAAATTTTTTAAATATATTATTTAGTATTATTGGTTTTTTTTGGTTTTGTTTTTGCTTGGTGTACAGGCAAGTCTATGGATGTTCTTCAAGAGAACCCAAGTTCAAATCCCAGCACCCATATGGCAGCTGATAGACACCCTCTTCTGTGTACCATGGGCATCAGGCTCATGGTACACATATATACATGCAGGCAAAACACTCATACACCATACAACTGGTTTTTTAAGTCTTTCTGAATTCAAGCAGATCAGGTGCTAAGTACAACCTGGTTATCCTGGGTTTTCATTTGGGCCGTTATTATTTGGCCTCATCTGGTTTTTTTCCTTCCTCTTTTTATTGTCCAGACTGGAAGGATGTTTGTTCTACTGCTGGCTGTCCTCTTGATCTTCCCACAGGTTGAGGATCTCGATTACAGAAGAGGCCAATTATAGCAAATTAATGCCATGTGTAATAATAATCAATGATTGAAGACCAGTCAAGTTTTACAGATAAACTTAAATTGGCCAGTATACTAACTTTCATAATTATGATAATCAATGACTGCTTCATGTATGAATGTTTATTTTTGTTATGGTTTTCCTACTGTTAAGGTCATGTGTTCCAGCATGTTATGGTTTTACTCAGTGTAGCCCAGGCTGTCCTAGACCTCACATTGAGGCACCTGGTGTGGGATCGATGATTTGGGATAATATAAGCTCCACAATATATTTCTCCTTGCATGTTAGCACACATGAGCAGATGAAACACAGGAGATTATAGAGAAATACAATTTTAATCAAACAGAATGGTAAACTCTAGGCATCTATTATCTTTCTGCCTAAAACTTAACAGTGGAGACAAACTGTCGAAACAAGGCAGTTTCCCCATACTTGTGACACCGCTCCAGTTACAAAACAAAACAAAAAAACTTTAATGAAATTGTTAACCATGAAAATAAAAGTCTGAGTCATAAAAAGTGTATAAAAATCCCCCAAATGTGTCAAGCTTGTCCTTTTTCTACAAAATAGCACCAGTAATTAGAGTAAAAGGTGTTAAAAACCACTGCGACAGCATTTCTGAAATGCAGCTTCCCTCATCTCCAGTGATGCCCTAAAAAAGAATGCCCCTTAAAAAGACAATATATCATAAGGTAAAAAAGGGGTTAAAAATCTCCAGAAGATCCAAATTTCTCATTGAAGTTTCCCCATCATCTCTTAGATAGGGGAAAATGTGCTTCTGGCCCTAGCTTCTCATAAAGCATTAGAGGACCATACTTTTCTGGGGACCTGAGCTGATGGAGAAGGAGGGGAGGGGAGTTCCACCATTTGGAAAGAGGTCGTGGCAAATAGGTTAGCTAAAGTCCCTCCTTCATGTCCCTCACACATGGAAAAGGGACCAAACTCCACTTCCTGAGCTCAAAACATTCTATCTATTCCAGTCTTCTTGAGGATTAGCTACATGGGCCCCTGCCCAGGGAAATCTTGGGGGAAATATCCCTGAATGTGATGATGACATCATCCCTGCTGACATCATCATCATCATCATGGGAAATGCTACAAGACCAACGGGACTCCAGCCCTTGTACCACACAAGGGAAAGGTGCCAGTAAGAATTACATCATAAACTTCACCTTTTCATCTTCTGCTATCCCTAGGAAAAAGTTAAAAAAAAATATTCTGGCCCCTTGACCTTGTTGATCTGAGCCCACATTTGCTAGCATTCTCTAGCAAATGTGGAGACAGGTTACTTAAAAACAAAACCAAGAGATTTTGCAGCATTACCCTGAGTACTGGGAGAGCCCTTGTTTTGGTATCTTAGCCATCACTTCTGACTGATTAACCCAGGAGGGGAAAAAAGCCATCTTACTATCTACTTCAAGTTTTAAAGTTTCAGGATAAGAAAACATGAGCACCATTATCGGGCTACTCTAAGCAGCCAGTTCTGAGTTGTGCACGTGGTGGGAGCACCTTGGCTCCCCTGCAAGGGCCAGGAGGCTCTGCTCCCACTGAGCAGGAGAAAGCTGAGGTACACAGTGAGGTGAGGCCCCCAACAGGTGAGCTAAGAAAGGGAAGAGGTGAGATGTCTTCAGGGAGGGGGTGGCTCTGGGGACCTGGCTCAGACCAAAAGTACCCCAGTCCTGGGTAGAACTATTCGCATGCAAAGTAGTCCTTCAGGGGGGCAAAGAGGTGTCTGATGACTGGCACACTCCAAGACCTTCCCAGCAGCTTCTGGCGGGCACCACGGCCCATGTTGGACACATCCGTGTAGTGTGCAGGAAAACCAAAGATCCTGGGAGAGAACAGAACAAAATGACATAAGGTTAGAAGGGCCCATGTCCCCATCACATGCAGATCAGCCGTGTTCTGTAAGTCCAAGGCTATGAAAGCCATGAGGTTTCAGTCAGGACCATTGGGCTCAAAGGAACCTTCTAGACCACCAGTTCAGTTGTTAGCTCAGGTAACAGCTGACAGTGACAGGGAACGAGTGCTGTGTAGCCACACTGGGACTTACATACCACGCAAGGATGTTTCTTAAATTAACCCAGCAGACATGCATCCAGGACCATTCTTAAATGCACAGCGTGAAATGGTCTATGAATGATCGCCAGTCATAGATTTAGCTTGAAAACATGAGCAGTCCAGCATTTGTTTTCAGGGAAAAGAAACAAAAGATTTTCAATGACAAATACAGAGGCCTCACAAGATGCCAGTTCTATGATAGCCAACTGAGCACATGTATACACACAGCACTCTCTCAAAATATATGAGAAAAATAATTCCAGAGCTTGCCCAAGGTGCTTCATCAGGATGCTAAAGAGGAAAGACAGAAGCTCAGTATTACAGGCTTTTGAAGGCTAGGAGTTACCTGTAGGAATTCAATACTCCAAGGCCAGACCTTGCTATTCCTGGCATCTACAAAGTACCAATCATACCTCAAAAACCACTTTAAACTTTCAAATTCCAGAACAGGCTATACAGCATGGACATAATAACAGTGTCCCCAATCCGTGGCCTAGAAACCTTTTCAGAAGAGGGCACTGACACGGTTACGGGCCCAAAGAGTTTGATAATATCCTGAAACTATTTCCACACAAAAAAGGGGGCAGAGGCACACAGGAACTCACAGTATTATGACAGCATGCATGAGGCCTGTGCAAGATCTTACCATAGAGTTGGAGAAGGTAGGAACTTAAGTATTACGGAAGGGGTAAACATGCTCAAAATTGAAAAACTATGGCCATGGTGACTCACAATTTTGGTCACAGAAGTAAGTCACTGCCAAGCCAGGAGATTAGAAAAGAAACATAATAAAATATGGATTAACAACTTCATGAAATAATATAAAATATCTGCAAAAGGGGACTTCAAGAAGTAGAGGCAGAAGTATGTTTGTGCGTTTAAGGCCATGCTGGTCTAGACTTTGTTACAGGACAGCCAGTTCTCAAAAAGCCAAAATAGATAAATAAATAAATGGTAAATAAATAAATAAATAAATAAATAAATAAATAAATAAATAAATGGGAGGATGATGTGTTTGTGGCCATCTACATAGTCAGCACCAGGACAGCTAGACCTGTCTCATCTTCCCCCCTCCCCAAAAGACAACAACAACAAAAAATGGCAAAAATGAATCAAAGACATTGCTGTTCTTTACAACCAAGTAAGAGATGAGAGAGACTGGGGAGAGAAAAAAAGCGCTGGAGCTGAAATCTGAGTATAAAGTCAGAGTCTCCGTAGCTTTCTCGTTTAAAGCAGATTTTGGGACAGGAAAAAAGCAGGGGATGCAGACAGGTATCCACTGCCCTGTCCCTCTCATCCCATTTCCCTTTTCCTGCATTTGTTCCCATGGCTTCCCTCTCCAAGTGCAGCTCACCTTTCGAGCTCAGTACACCATAAAATATCGTCCTTGCCATTCATGACTACAGGTAAAAGCTGGTTTTTCCCCTGTCTGATGGAGTTCGACTTGGTAGTTATTGTCTGTACTTTCTTTAACTGGAGAACAAAACAACAGCGCCAAGTGAGCAGAGAAGGCTTCCAAGTGGAGTCAGGCTCAGGGACATCCAGAGAGCAGAGGATGAAAGGCAAGAGTTTGGAGAGGTGGCAGGGACAGGCACACACAGAGAGGACAAAGAGACTGGAAGACATTCTTTATGCTTCCCACAAATGCCACATACATTTTAGCCAAAAGTGACCATGAAGGATCACATGGTGGTCAAGACACCAGATGCCTTCCTGTGCATCTGTGACTGCACAGCACACAGCCCTTTGCAACAGCATCCACCGCTGTTGCCACGGCAAAGATTGCCTGCAGCACAGCCTCTATGCCTCCAGCATTAACCACTGCAGAGCCCGGCCGCATTTTCTCACCGGGATTATTTACCAAGAACGTCTCCTACTCTGTACTTGAAGAAGAGACAGAAGAGAAGAGCTCAGTGTGGAAAGAGGCCCAGCACCAGGAGTCTGTGAGGGAGTGAGCAGGAGCCACATGGATAGAGCCAAGGCCAGCTTTCCAGAAGGTGCAGAACAACACCCAGTGCCTTACCTTTGCTGTCCTACTGAACTCCAAGCAGTCCTGCAGCTCGAGCTTATCATTCTTGGAAGCTATCACAGGCCTGGGAACAGCCAAAACCCGTTACTCTCAAGCATCTGCCCTGGAGGTCTAAGGTAGACTTCGCAAGTCAGACGAGGAGAGAACCTAGCTTTTTAATTTTTAAACTGTGTCCCCTGTATATTTAAGAACACCACGTGCAGGCATGGTCCTAGTAAGTGAAGAGAACATAAGCCTACAGACCTGAGGTTATACCATCCTGACTGCCACTAACTTAGGTGTTGGGAGCAGAGCCAAGAGCAACAAACACTCTGAACTGACAGTTCCTCTGCCCCAGGATCTGCTTCCTAATTGTACTTAGGTAATGATCAACTCACAAACATTGGATGAAAACCATCCTGGTAAGAGCACAAGGCTATGCCAAAGTACCTAAAAGCCACCCATACATTAAGAGGGAACCAAGTCCTCTGTTTCTCCACTGTTCCATATAGGCAGCACTATCACTTTGGTCTAGATCACCATGGACATCCTTACAATGAGACATGCACTACTAGAATGAGACCTCAGAAGGCTGGTCTAATAATAGTAAATGCCATCCTCCCATGAAAGTGACTGCTCTCTCTAAATATGATTATCTGATCAGCAGAGACCAGCACACAGAAGCCACTAACTACCCCAGCTCCTTTAGAGGCCGCCCAAGTACCTGAGACATCACAACGGAAGCAGTTTAATTAAGGAAAGAAATCACACCCAGCCCTGCGAGCCTTCTAGCCACCCAATGACAAATACCATTCTTTTCCTTTTAAACTGCTCGTGAGTGTAAACCTGAGACACCAAGAAAAAATAGATGGAGCAAATATCTGTGCAGATTCAAGGATCCATACAAGCCATCCACAGATAGAAGAGCATAGGCAAGTCTAACCCCAGGGAGCCCGTAGTGGAGTGACACCAACATGGAGTTTGCAGATGTTCACAGCCCTCACAGGTACACACAGGCACAAACTAGATTTAATTCTCAGATTAACTGACGGATGATAACGCATGAGATACCAGCTAGGGAAATCTGTCTCCACCTGGACCTCAAATGCTCACTCTTCTTGTTAAACAACATGCTTGCTGCAAAATAAAGTCTCCAGTTGTTGACCTGAGAGTATGATCCCCACTGCCTTTGTTTATCTTTCTGCCTTCTTCCTCTTTTCCTCCCACTAGACAAAGATCAATCTCACCTGCTAAGATTTCCAATGAAAACGTAAGTCTGTGGTACTGTGTTTAGACAAAATTACTTATGCCTAAACCTGCTGTTTAGTTTCGTTCCAAGGTGTTCCTGACTTAATAATGCTGATCTTGAAACTTCTATACAGAAAGCCAATCCAAAATCCTTCGTTCCTCATAGGATGTTCATTCTTCACATGGCCGCATTCCTTCTGTTCTGTTGAAGGGATCCTCATTCCCATTCCCATCTGAAAAGCTACCTTCACATCCCTGAATATATACCTCCTGTCTTGTCCACCCCAGAAGAGCCATCCATCAATAGTCTGCCATGGAGCAGGCAACACATCAGCAATGGAAGTGATGTCCAGGTTAATTAGCATGGGGTATCCCCAGAATGAGCATACCCAATAATGCAGCAAGCTCCAGTGATTAAGTGATTAATGATAATCTCCCCTTCAATTAGGCCACCTTACTACAGGCTTCTTCCAAACCTCTTGGGACACTTGGCCAATATCCAAACTGGTTTATCATCAGATTCCTCTGCATGGTTATCCCTCAAAGGTCAATGCCATCACATTTTGCATTTTCATTAGCAAGGTCTTGAAAACAAACATAAATGAGAAAAGCAGGCCCTAAATAGTGATTGCTTGTGTATAAAGTGTTGGTCCATGGTAAAAGGGTGGGAAATACTATCTGAGAAAACTAGAGGACTAGGGTCGAAAGCCACACTATTATTTAAAATAAATTATGTGTATAAAAGTATTCTCTGCATTTATTATCTGTGTGTCACATGCATACCCTCAAAAGACAAGAGGGCATCAGATTCTGTGGAAAGAGACACTAAGACCAATAATTTATACATGGGATGCCATGAACTAACTTATTAAAACTTCTTTGTGCAGAGAGGACATCATCTTTTGGCCAAATTACAGCCTATAGAATGGGAAAAGATCTTAGCAATTACATATCTAATACAGGGTTAGTATCTAGGATATATAAAGAACTAAAAAATGGGAGATAGAAGTAGTGAACTGCTATCTCAAAATCTGAAATATAAACAGCTGAGACAGACTTAAAAAACATTCAGTATTCCTAGGCAATTGAAAGTATAAATTATAGATGAGCAGCAGTGGCATGTGCCTTTAAAACCAGCACTTGGTAGTTAGAGGCAGACAAATCTCTGTGAATTTGAGGGTAACCTGGTCTACAGAGTGAGGCCCAGAAAGGAGGAAGGAAAGAAAAATGAAAAAGACCAAAGAAAAAGGAAAAAAATACCAATTATAATTGAGATTTCATCTTATGACAGAATGGACAAGATGAATACAATTGATAGCTCGTGGTGGCAAGGATGTGGGCAATGGGAAACTGTTATTCTTTGCTGCTAGGCATGTAAATTGGCTCTGGAACCATGTGCGGTGTGCCAGTTCCTCAGGAAGTTGAAAATGGATCTTACTGAAGACCCAGCTATATATACCAACCTCGATGATGTACCCAAAGGTATATCATCCTACACCCTACTAACAGAGACATTGCTCATTTCTGCTCTATTCATAATGACCAGAAGTTAGAAACACCATAAATGTCTATCAATAGATCATTTACATAGTGAAATTTTCATCTGTTAAGAAAAACAAAATAGCTGGGTGGTGGTGCCAAGCACCTTTAATCCCAGCACTAGGGAGGCAGAGGAAAGTCGATCTCCATGAGTTCAAGGCCAGCCAGGGATACTAACCCTATCTCAAAAATAAGAAATGGTAGGATGTATGGAATAAGGAAAAGAAATATCCTGAGTGAAATAATCCAAACCAAAAGGTGAAATATTTTCTATCCTGCTTTAAATGTAGCTTTTAGGGCTTTAATACGTGTGCTACAGCACAGCAGAATTTAGGTATACAATCAGATGAAGAAATACAAAGAAGAATGATATAGAATATAGTGATATAGATAAAAGGAAAACTATACAATAGGTGTATTAAATAGGGAATATGAAGAGGGGAAAAAAGATGGTATTTTTATGAATGGTTTGTTTACGTATATTGCTTGCATACCACATGCATGCCTGGAGCCTTAGGGTGCCAGCGGATCCCAGACCATGAGTTACACGGGGCTGTGAAGCACCGAGTGCTAGGAAACAAACCCAGAAGATCTGCACGGGTAGCAGGTGAGCATAAGCACTTATACAGCCACCATGCTCCAGAACACCTCAGCTATGCCCACCCATTGGTCACCAAGGGCCTAGTCCGGGACCCATTTCATCTCAGAGGCAGGAGAAGTGTCCTCGATGTTCAGTTAGCAATAGCAGACTGAGCACAGAGGAACCTTGAGAAATATGCCCCTGGAGCTAGAGCAAGACAGCTAGCTAGCTGCTCAGTGCTCCCGTTATCAGAGCATGTCAAAGCCAAGACCTTCTAGACAATGATTCTCAACCTTCGTAATGCTTTCATCCAGTTCCTCAGGCTGGTTAAGAGTGCTTGCCACTCAAGCAAAGTTGATAGCTTCCATGGACTCCTACACGCATGTAGTATACATAAATTAGTGCAAAAAGGCCCAAATAACATAATACACTACTACATGTTATAGTGACCAAGAAAGTGTTTCATTGCTACTTCCTGACTGTAGTTTTGCTAGTTATGTAAATATTTGATATGGGAATGCTGTGAAAGGGTCATTGGGTGCACCCAAAAAAGGGAGTGCTGCCCACAGATTGAGAATCACTGTTCTAGAAAGTTGGAATGTCAGTCAGATTTTGCTGTCTATTTTCTGTCAGGGCTCTTACCTGTTCATCCCAGGTAGGTTGCCCCAGAAATACCGGGCCCTGTGAGCAGCTGAAACCTTGATGGCATCGATCATCACTGGGTTACACTGCAGGAAGAGAAGGGGATATCCTAGAGAAACCTCAAGACATAGCTG
This sequence comes from Cricetiscus sungorus, assembly GCA_030556225.1. Taxonomy (NCBI): domain Eukaryota; kingdom Metazoa; phylum Chordata; class Mammalia; order Rodentia; family Cricetidae; genus Cricetiscus; species Cricetiscus sungorus. The sequence continues at coordinate 16,661,858 of JANBXA010000391.1, forward strand.
AAGGTTGTACAGGCAATGTATGCAGGCCTAACCAGGGGATCAAGAGAGCTCTATCGTTTAAGGCTAGATAAATGATACGCCAGCTGTGGTGATGCACACCTGTAATCCCCGCTCTCTAGAAGTAGAGACAGGAAGAGTAAAGGTTCAAGGAAAGCCAGGGCTACGTGAGACCATCTTCAAAAAGAAGCACAGAGGCAGCGGGGTGGTTCAGCAGGATTGGGTGCTTTTATGCTGATGCCCAGAGTTTGAGATCCAGAAGCCACATTGTGGAGAGAATGGACTCCAAAGTAATCCTGTGACCTTCAAACGTGCAGCATGGCAGGTGTGCCTGTGTGCACACATACAAAAGAAAGCTTAGAAATGATGGGAAACACACCAAGAACTGGCAAGACAAAAGCCTATCAGTAACTTCCCCACAGACTTTACAACAGCCATCATCGGTACAAACAGAAGATAGGAGAAGTGCCACTAACAAGGACGGGGCGATAAAAAGGATCACCTACGTTCAAAAAGGCTGCCCTACAGTTCATCCTCAGACCTGGCCACGCCGTCCTCTGATCAGGCAATCACTTCCTCAGCAATATCAAGCAGCGTTCAGTGTTAGCAGTGCCTTGCCTGCCTAAGCTCCCCTGACAGTCCACTCACCGCCAAGAATCGGGAGATGTCTTTCTTGTCGTTAACCTTCATGGCCACCACATTCTCAAACATCCAGAAGAACGGACGGTTGTCGCCCTCCTTGGGGCGGGTATAATTCAGCAAGTGGTAGAACTCAAAGAAGAGTCTGCCGGTGCCCTCTATATTGGTTAAGAGCATTGGAAAACACAGGCAGTCAGGAGCTTCATCAATGCATGCCTCATCTTTCCCAAAACCAAGCATTTTCCAAGGACTCAGCAGTAAAGTACAGCCTGTACCTGCTGTGCCCTGGAATCCAAACAATATAATCGACCTAAGCCATGCACAAGTTGAACAAACCATCAGGGCTTCCTTTGCAGCCCCTTCCATGGGGACTGATACCTCTGAGAGAGGCCCTGGGGAAGGGGGGATCACAAAACCAGTCATTCTCCTCACCATACAGGCCTTTCCTGGCTGGATTGACATTGGAGAGGTCATTGCATGGACTTCCGCCAATCACCAAGTCAAAGGGGCCCCACTCATCAATCTGAGGAAAACAAATAAGAATTAGGATGAACTTAAGGAAGAACTGAAACCTTGGTTTCTGGGAGTGTGGGGGGTGGGGGGAGAGAAAAATGATCAATACTAAAATCACCCTTGTCACAACTTAATGAATGACCCCAGACAGAATATACATGCTCACCATGTTCTAAAAGAACTAAGTAATCTTGAACCATATCTCAAACTGCACTATTTGCACTTTTTTCTGAAGTGTCCATAACTATTCAAACCTGCAACCCAGGACCTGAGGAATGGGGCCAATGTGCCTTGAGACCAGGGAAGGATCAATGTATAGAAAGAAGAATAAGCAAGAAGAGATGAACTCCAGGAAAAAGGTCACACTCACATTTTTCTTTGTGATTTTCCTGACGTCATTCACATATTTGATTTGGCCTTCATGCTTAACGGTTCCCACAGCGATGGACTCTGCACACACTTCGGAGGCAACGTACTTTTCCACTTTGATACCCAGCTCTTTGAGCACCAAGTACCCTGTGAGGGATCAAATAGAAATGTGAGGACAAGAGGCCAAGAGCAGAGCCATCAGCCCCACCCACGGTGTCCTCCTGAAGATCACTGAAGAGCCCCTTACTCCACCACTGTCACTTCAGCGTGTCTGTGTCGACTCAGGGCCCCAGAGCATTGACAGTGTTGGCTATGTTCATTCCTTCTATGTATGGGACATCTCATAAAAAGGGAAGGAGCCAGGATTGAGGAAGGTGGTTGTTACCTAATTGACTATATATGTAAGTTTAAGAACGGACACACAGGACATTCTAGCTAATACTATTCTCAATTGTCACTGGAGAGACACCTTTAGCCTGCCTAGAAGATTCTTTCATTGCCCCAACAGAGCATCCTCAGGTTAAGACTCCAACTCACCTGTCGCAATTCCATCAAACAGGGACAGGACTCTAATGGGCCTCCTCCTGGCTGCAGGGATTGCTGGGTACAACTTGGGTGGCTCCTGCCAGATAAGCAAGGACAGTGAGGCCTCTGAGTGTCCATCTATCCTCCTGAACTAAGAAGCATCCATGGGAACTGGTAAGAGTATTGGGCACAGGCTGGCCATTCTGTCCTTAGATAGGAGCCACAGCTGCCTCCTACAGATGCACAGAGCCAGATAAGGAGCTTGGGCGCTAATGGCCAAGGCCTAAGAACAGAAAATGAACTCCTACATTGTGGGAGCAGCTGCCCAGACTTTTGGGGGCTGTTTTGACACAGGGTCTCAGTACATAGGCAGCCATTACTGGCTGGGAACTCTCTTGACTGACCAGGCTGTCTTGAACTCAGTGATATGACTGCTTGTCTCCTACATTCTGAGATTAAAGGCCTAACTCGTGCTTTTACAGATGCACAGGATTCCAGATCCACAGAGCCTGTAATTGCATGGGGCTGCACAGAGCCTATGGCTTACAAATTCTTCGAGGTCAGGATCAGTAGTGAAGAAGTCTTGTAGGCGCATGTTCCAATCCTTCCTGCGCCTGAGGACCCCATGGCAGCGCTGTGGAAGGCACATATAGCAGCTCCAGGGTTCCTGCAGCTTGGCATCCTCAGCTGTGCCTGTACCCACCAGCACCTCCAGACACTCCACACAGAAGCACCTGTGCCAGAGCATCCAGAGAGAACGGGATTAGGGTTAGGAGGCCCACTTAGTTCCCCAGGGCATGATCTCCCCTGCCTGATGCTCATGTGTTGAGCTATAGGGTAACAAACCACTTCTTGAATGTATATCGTTCTCACTCCCTTCAAATCTCTCAACAGAAACCTCACAGGGCTGATCTCACGGGCACAGCTGACCCGAGTACAGCACTATGCATCAATGCAGTCCGTGCCCATGCACAACAGAATCCACAGAATAGGCCCTGGGTGCTCATTTTCTGTTTGTTTTCAATCTCCTAGAGGCTGCAGGAACTGTGGGGTACAACTGAGGTCCCCAGGCCCTCTTGTCCAGCCGCCGTGGAGGGACGCTCACCTGCAGCAGCTCGTGTTGCTGCATAGAAGCAGCTCTCGGCCCTCGCAGCACACGGTGCAGTAGGACTGATAGCCGTCCTCATCATACATGTAGAAGAGCTCCAGAAAGCGATCCTGACCGCCAGAGAGAAGCCGGTGAGACCTTAGACCTGACCTCAGCAGGCCTGGCTAGCAAGCTGGCTGGGCCCTAGCTGGTGGCCCGGGGTTCTCTTCAGCAGCAGTACATGTGAGCTGAGTGCCTTATGGAGGGCCTTCTCTGCTGCAACACTGTCCCCCAAACAGGAAGGGTGTGTGTGTGTCCTGGGAAGCTGTTCACTAGGGCCTGGAGCAGGAACTGTGCTGGGGGACTGGCTGGGGAAAGATATGGCGGGAGGAGGGGGCAGGAAGACTTACCCTGCAACTCTGACAGAGCCCACCCTCAAAGAGGGGGTGGAAGGATACAGGGTTCTTCTTACCACAGGACAAGCAGCGATCTGAGAGAAAGACAGTGTCAGAATTTATGGAGATCAAGAGGATAATAGCTCCTGATGAAGCCTTAAACATGACAGTTCTGAACCTCTGTGTCAAGGAAGAGGCTCTTGTGCAATGATGTGTTTGATTTAAATGTTACTAACTCAAATCAACAAAATGGAGGTACACATCAGCAATGGGTTTGCATAGAAACAAACACCAAAAAAAGTCTTGCACCATTGGTAACTGCAATTTGCTTTGCAGATGACAAGTGCTACCAGTGAGGTAGCATTAATGAGCCTTCAAACTCCCAGCTCTCTGTTCTACCTTAAAACAATCACCTTATTTTTAACTAACTGGATAATACCAGGTGAGAATCCATTTGTTATTCATGTGACCTTTAGACCCCTGAATCTGGAAGCAGAAGTATGGGGTACTCTTGGTCAGTACCTTATACATAGTTGCATGACAGCCAGGGTTAAGTAGAGATTCTAAAGAGGGAAGGATGAATGGATGCATGGCAGAAAGACAGATAAAGGTTAAAATAATAATAATAATAATAATCCTGACAGAGCCTGTCATGCCTGACTAGGAGATCGTGGGTGACTTCTTCATGGAAGGTCTGACAAACACTGTCTGAGCCTGTTCTGCACAACCAGCTTTCCAGGAGGAAATAGGTACAGTGCTGTGCCTCTTTCATTGATGATTTTACACTTTATTTGTATATTCATGTGTTTGTGCACAGCTGCACTCACGCAAACTGTGAAACAGATACTTAGATTTTGGGTTTCTCCCACCAGTTTGGTTTTCTGCTCACTTGGTGTGTGTGTGTGTGTGTGTGTGTGTGTGTGTGTGTGTGTGTGTGTGCGCGCGCGCATTATATTCTTGAACAAATCATTGGACAGAATGTATATCACTCTTGTCTCTGGATATCACTTGTCCAGTTTCTCTTCTTATTTTAGAGACAGTGTTCCTTTGTGTAACTTTGTAGAACAGGCTGGCATCAAACTAAGAGATTCGCCTGCCTCTGACCCCTAAGTGCTGTGATTAAAGGCATGTGTCACCACTGCCTAGCAGATTCTTCTTTCCTTGGCTTGTCCTGTATTTCCTTGTAAAAATACATGACTGTCAAAGGTGACTTGTCTTTGTGACGCTGTATTTCTGGGAAAATAATCTGAGGTGCTTACCCTTCCACGGGAAGCACATTACCCTTCATCATGTTCATGAATCCGTGTATCTAACACATCTTTCTCAACAGGGCAATGTTCATGGTACAAACCAAGCTTTTAAAAACTATGTGTTTTTAAACTTAGTCTTATGTGTTCATACATGTCAAGAGGACAGGGTTAGTCTTCATGACCTGGGATTGTAAGTAGTCTTACCTACATCAAGTTTGGTTTTTTCCCATGGTCTTGGCACGACAATGGCAGATATTATTTGAGCCACCAGCACTTTACTGACACATTACCTACATTCAGGAACAAAATTTCTCACCCAATACTAAGCAACTATCTCTAAGGACTAAGGAGAAGGAAGTTGGGAAGGCTAATAGGGAGTTTCTCACGCATTCAAAACTCCAATAGGTTGGTTCTGAGACAAAATGAATGGGAAGAAAAGTTCCTGGACCAATACCAAAGTAATTCATGGAAAGCTGAAGGTAACAATGCGGGCCAACATGCCCACAACCACCCCCAGCTCACATTGTTCCCTACTGTGCTCTCCCAGGTCAGTACCTTCAGGGGAAAAAAGTCTGATTCTGTTAAGCACAGGTGCAGGAATAGGTACGGATGAAGGACAAGGCCCCCAGGATCTGTATTAAACCCATATAGAAAGCCAATGTCTGGCTAAGATAGGCCTGGGGCACCCAGAAGGAAGGGCTGGGGAAGAGTACCTTCCAGATTGAGCTTGTTGTTGGTGACATCAGAAGCCATTCGTTCTGTGGAGGAAGAGGAACAAGGTGTGAGATGAGGTGGGGATGTCTCTCCTTCCCCATGCAGACACGCAGCTCTGTATCCCACAGCACAGTGGCCTGAGGACCCGCTGCTCCTGGTATGCACCACGCATGGCCAGGCCTTTCAGCACCCGACCCCAAATCACCTCGGCTCTCATCATCCTCCCCTCGGTCTTTCCCACCATAGCTGTTTGTCTTGAGGCGCTTGGGTGGGGGATAGGACTCAGAAGCAGCAGAGTCATTGGTTGTACGTCTTCGACTTTTGTTCTCTGGAAGGTAAGGAGGCAGATTTGACTGATGGTCTAAGAGACAAGGCGGCCTAGGACAAAGCCATGCTTTGCCTGGGATCCAGCTGCATCTAGAGCAGGGGACCATGATGGGTGTGGTGTAGAGAACCCCAGAGGGGAGCCCAGAGCAGAAGCCAATTCAGAGCTCCCCTCACCCGGGGAACCAGGCCATGTGGTTTACACATTTGAGTGTGTAAGAGAATCCATCCTTCTAGAGTGAGCCCAGAGCACATGTTGGGTCATAGCTGCAACTCTGAGGTTCCTACAGTGATGCAAACCACAATGCCTGATAGCCAATCTTATAATATTAATTCATATGAAATTAAATAATTAGGTGATATCTATCACCAATATATAAGACATCACTGAATACTGAAATATTTTCATTTTTATAGTAATTTAGAATGTAGATAAAACATGTTTCAGTTGTTCTATTACTGGAACATCATTTTTTAATCCTGTGTGTGATAGTACATTCCTTTAGTGACAGCATCCAGAAGGCACAGACAGATAGAAGTTCAAGGCCACCCAAATCTACATAGAAGGTTCTAGAACGGTGAGGGCTAGAATAAGACCGTTTAAAACATGGCTCACATTCTCATGTTTTTTATAGTGACTCATAATAGAAATGATTAAATTTGACTCATCCAACTAAGAAATTTTTTGTATTCCAGGACAGGTCTTCTTGGTCTAGCCCGAATGTCCTTGAATCATCTCTATAGACCAGGCTGGCCTCAGACTCAAGAGATAGGTCTGCCTGTGACTCTTGAGTGCTGGGATTAAAGGCGTGTGCCATTATGTCATGGAACGGAAATAAAATCATAAACCCATCAAAATCCCTAAGGAGTATATGTATAATGATACACTCAGATACCCAAGTCCAGCCTGGGATATATAGTGAGGCCCTGTCACAAGACAAAAAACATGGCCCTTGAGATAGCTCTGTGTGTCAATGTGTATGCAGGTTAAGTCTGATACCTCATCCAAACAGTACAGACCACACTCATGAACCCAGTCCTCTGATCTGTCTCCACAGATAAACATCAACACAAAACAAAGATAAATATTTAAAAGGTAACAAAATTCAGAGAACCTTTGATGACAAAGTAACAATTTCCAGTGCTTATACATGTCAATAATGATAAGATACAAGAGAGAAGGCGATATTCCAAAGAGTGTAGAAGGTTGGATGTGCACCCGTGGTTAGCCTGAGGATCATCGTGAGGGTAGGGAGTGAGGGTGAGGGATTCACATCAGCTTAGGAGACTTGATTCTTCTCCACTGAGCTGTAGATGCCATGAAATTGCAGGACAGAGCAAAGAAAACAGAACACTCAAAGATCGTGAGGGAATACCGTGTTTCCTGGGTTCTAAGTTCCTACTGCCTGCACGATGCACCTTCGACTTATTAACCACTTTCACGGGAAAACAAACAAAAACATTCCATTAGATACAGGGGCTGGCTGCTCGGTTACACCCTTCACTTTATTATTTTGAATCATATGCGTATTCAGGGAAATAAGATACCTGTCAAAATGGCAGAGAGCCAAATTCATTTTATTTTTATTTCAAAGAAAAACTGGCCACATAGGTAAAAGATGAATTTGGATACGTGGAAAAGATTAATTGCACTGCACATACCCATGGCAGCCATATGGCCAGGGAAAGGCAGGTGATGGCCCTCGAGTTCCCAAAGGCTTTTAACAGCCATGGGGTTCACAGGGTACTAGTAAGCCTTCCTTGAGTTGGCACCATGAGTGCCAGTGTGACTGAGGCTTATACCATCAGCAGAGGTATATAGATTCATTCCCACCTGGTTGCTTGTTATTCGGCTTGAGGCCTTCGATGCCAGTGGGCTTGAAGCCCCCGTGGGCCCACTCCAGCATGGGCTTCAGCTTGTCCTCCAGGGAGTCTCCAGGGCTGCTGGGGAAGGTCTTGCCAGCTCGCACCCTGGCTTTCTGCCAAGACACAAAGGTAATGTCTATCCACGAATGGGGAGCAGGCGAATGAGGCATGTGCCAGGGTGAGCCCAGGGATTCCTCCTGCTGGGGCCAGCATTCCCTAAACACTGGTGTCTTTTAGGGCTGCACAGCTGTCTTGGGCTGTTATGTGACAGGTGTCTGCTTTTGAGGGACAGGTAAGGAAACAATAGGAAGGGACATGGGTGACAGACATCTTGTCCTATAGGCACCAGATATGTTCAGACCCCTGAAAGAGACTGATTAAGCTGAGTTATTAAGATGATCGCCATCTGAGATAGCTTATCTGAGAAGTCTACCTTTGGCTATGTCTTCTGAAGGGATGTAACAATCATTATTTTAAGGGCAACGAGAATCTGTACACCTATGTAATTGCCTACATGGCACAAAGGTGATTAGGATTAGAAGGAGCGAGGGGAAGGGCCTAATGATCCCAGGGGATAAACTGCGGTAAGAAGAAAACTAGTCACTGCCTCCTCTATGGTTAGAAATCCTGTGCACAGGTTGGCAAAAGGCCCTTTATAATATGACTATGTGACCGCACAAGCCATGCATCATCCTGTCTTACCTAATATCAGTATTAGCAACTTAGTAGTGATCCCCTTGTTACCAGTGAAGCCCAATGAGCTCAGACCCCGTTTTCTTGCCATTCTTGTAGGACTCCTTCTACTAGATTCCTCTCAATTGTCTTCTGCCCTGCCTAGAGTGATACCCTAGATAGCACCCACACCCATGTTACCTCCAGAGTGTGGTACATGGCCTTCCTATATGAAACCAGCTTATTGAAGGTGGGCAGGTTAAAGTGTTGGCTGAACAGCCCAAGGGCCACAAGTTTGTCAGCAGAGATCTAGGAGAGAAAAACATAACTATGATTGACCCATATCTGAGGATCAATGTGCACTGAGTCATCCAAGACCTAATGAAGCAGCAATTTTCAGATGACAGAACTGAAAAGGGCAGAGGAGAAATGACACAGAGCTAATTTGGGCACAAGAAACTCCAGATGCAGGTAAAGAGGAGATTTCAAGCAAAACTATATCTTCAGTGTCCCATACATGTGTACATACAGGAACAGAGTGAACGTTCCTGGTACAGACATGAGTTTCAGTCCTGAAATTGTCCATGATGTCATGTTCCTTACCTGAGTGTCATTCCCAGTCAATGAGTTCCCACTGTGCTCAGGCTGAACATAGGCTTGAGTCCTTAATAGTCACAGTAACTGTATAACTTATGTCCTAATTACTAAAGGCACATTGTCTGCTGTCAATGCAGAAATGAATTATGGGTGTGACTCCTAGTGAGTGCAAAGATAAAACTGGGTGACAAGGACATGCCAGCTGTTTGACCCAACATGAGCAGAACACAGGGGCTGCTATATAGGCACTGGCAGGTCTTTGCCTTTTGCCAGACCATGGCACATTGTAAGACCATCCCACAATCCTACCATCTCCATGCTACTTCTTATTGCCATCTGACCCTGTCTAAAATGAGTACATTGTCTCACTGGATCAAAGCAATGGCAAATATCCCTGTGGTTTGATGCATAGGCCCAAGTCACAATTCCTCCTGCTCCCTCTGCTGTTGAGACGGGACAACTGCATGTACTCTCGGGACAGTCTCCATGTCCCATTGTTGTTCCCCAGGGAAATGTAGGATATACTTCAGGAAAAGCCACAGAAACCCAGTTCATAGGAATGAAAACTTGAAATGGATCGTCCCAAATGCCATGTCACTCTCACCCCATCCTGTCTGTGGCTGGGAATTGGCCTAACACTGATTAACATTTCTAAGGAAACCCCAAGAGTTCCATTCTGCAGCCCTCAAAGTCAAACCAGAAACAATTCCAAGAGCACAGTGGTTGCTCCTCTAGAGGCTTGGGTTAGACTCCCAGCATCCAGATGGTAGTTCATTACTGTCACTAAGTCCAGAGTCAAGATCCATGGGATCTGAATATCTGAAATCCCTCTCCTAACCTCCAGTGATGTACAGAATACATGCAGAGAAATAACCATACAGTTAAAAAAAAAAAACAAATCTCAGAACATGTGGGCTAACAGGATGGGAGAACCTGCCTAGCAAATGTGAGGTACTTGCATCCACAGCACTTCAAAGACAAAATAAATCTATGCTGAGAAGATCCATATTATAAAGATTAATTTTAAATGCTCATTCTTTTAAAATGTTAGAAGCTCATACTGCCTTTTGTTTTTAATAAGATGGGCTTCACTGTGTAGACAAGGTGTATCTATGTTTCACAACACCAATTGTGTGTGTGTATGCAGGGGGAATGGATACACAGAGGCCATTGCAGGACATTAGAATCCTGGCACTGGCGTGACAGGCAGATGTGGGCAACTACCTCTGTAAATGCTACACCACTTCCTTACTTTCCAGTAGACAAGTGACAGGTATGGCTGCACACACTTTTGAGTCCCATACCTCAGAAGGCAGAGGCAGGCAGAGCTGAGTTCAAAGCCAGCCTACTGTACATACTGAGTTATAAGGCCAGAGGGTTACACTGAGACCCTACCTCTAAGAAAAAGAACAAGCAGCTTATCTGATCCTACAAGCAGGCATCTAAGACTTCATTACTTTTCTTTCTCCAGTCCCAGTACCAAACTTACTACATCCTCACAACAAAAGCTGACCTCAGAGCCACCCGAGAGGAGAAACAAGGCCTTAGGTATGAAGAGCCCGCCTTGCCATGGACTCACCTCAGAAAACTTGCCGTCACCAAACCACTGTACCCATCGCATGCCGGGCATGGCCTGGCGCTTGGAGGTGGCTTTCCAGGACACCACCATGGCAGGCCACCAGGAGAAGCCCTTGATTTTTCCCCACACAAGATCACCTATTCCAAACTCCTTATCATCCTGAAAAAAGAACCAACACAAAGAATACTAGTCCCCAAGGCTGAGAAATTCCACTGGCTTAGGGCAAGAAAAAAAAAATGTTGGCCATAAAATGTGATGCATGAGTTTGAGAAATAGCTCAATGGTACATACAAAAAGATGCCCAGGAAAAATAAGTTGGTTTTAATGTTTTTTTTTTAAACAACTCTTAATGTCTGGAAGTGTGTCCATATTTGACTGTATGCAGACACACATGTATCATCATTTTAGACATCTGTCTTCTCCTAGATTGAACTCAGGTGAGGCTTGGTGCCAAGTGTCTTTTACCACAGAGCCAGCTCACCAGCCTGAAAAGTAAGTTATGAAAGCATAAAGAAGCCCATGGTCACACTTGCGTACATGTTCCTTGGGATAACGGCTTCTTCCTAAAGGACTGAACTGTAACTTTGCTTCACAAAAAAAAGAAGCATCACACAGGACTACCTCAGAAGTTATTCTGAAGCAACACAAAATTTGGCTTTGTCTAGGTGCATACACCCACATGTAGGAAGGCATTAATTGGAAATATATCAACAGTCTCAATCCATTAAATACACTCCAGCTCCTCAACACAAAGTGTGAGAGCAAACTAGTGCTTAACTGATCAAAGCCACCTTACATGCCTGAACAGGATCAAAATATCTAAGGCCATAAATATGGTTTGTTTGTTTTTTGAGACAGGGTCTCACTATATAGCACTAACATGGAACTTTTATGTAGATCAGGCTTGCCTCTGCCCTCATGCGTTTTATGATTAAGTATGTATGCTATGAAGCCAACTGGTATTATACCAGTTGATTGTGGCACACACCGTTAATCCCAGCACCGGACTGAGAAGCAGACAGGAGGATCTCTGAGTTTGAGGCTTGGCTGGTTCCAGGACAGCCAGGGCTGTTAAAAAAAGAAACCCTATCTCGGATAAACAAAAGGAGGCGAGGGGGCCTCCTTATGTTTTCTTTCCCCTGTATTTTGGGTCTTGTGCAACCTGGGACACAATCTCTTCTCAGTGGTACCTGATACTCAGTGCTGTCTCCATCTTTGCTCTCTCCATCTAGCTGTGTGGTATCCATGCTCTCCTGGCTCCAGTCAGTGGATGGGGTACTGCTCCTCTGAGGTGTCCCTTCTTCTTCTGTGAGGTCAATACTGCAGTAAGGACTCGCAGGGGATGACCATGGTGTGCTTGCTGAAGATGAGGCTCGCCTTCTCCGAGACTATATATAGAAAGACAAGACTGAGACCTAACGAAGCAAAGCGGAAGGAGGTACACAGACGGTATCTCCAAAAAGGTCCCCAGAGTGAAAGAGTAAACCAGCACATCAGAAGACAGGGTTACAGGGACAGGCACTGGCAGCCTAGGAGACAGAATAGTGTGAGAGCAATGACAGGTAATGATCAGACTCTGAGCTGACCCAGAGAGGGTGGGGTCTCTGGGTAACTGGCACCTGTGCATCTGGAAAAAGAAGCAGAATGTGCTGGACCTGCTGGGATTGGCTCAAGACAGCAGGAAAAGAAAGACAAAAGAAACATGCATGGTAGACACCAGTGGCTTTCAGCTCATCTCCAGAGACCGAAGCAATTGGGAACTCTTGACTCCTCAAAGCAGTGCTAAGCACAATGAGTCAGGAAAGAAAGACTCGAGACCCTGGAAAGCAGGTGCAGGTGAAGAAAGCACAGGTTATATGCACACAACAGCCAGTGTTGTGCAGATGAGGGAAGCAAATCTTTCAGAGACAGGACCAACCCTGGTAGCTGGGAACTCCACGGGGCACTCCTGCACACGGTGGCGGCCCTGGCGGCCTCGCGTGATTCTGGGGGAGGCTCTTTGCCTCTCCAGGCTGGAGGTACTGTTGTTATTTCGGGTTCGCACCTAAAAGTAAGAAAGGATAAACACCGGGCCTTAGGTGACTGGGTACAGGGGGTCCAATGAAGGCTCCCAAAGGGATTGGGCCTTGAGGTAGCCTCTTCTACCTGAAGTGAAGAAGACAATTGGACATAAATTGAGGGATCCCTTTATCTTTAAAGGGGACATTCACACTGACCCATGTCACAACAAAGATTTAACCCCCTGAATTGGAGGCAACAAATGGAGAATAAGCAATTGTTTACCTTAAACCAGTGGTTCTCAACCTTCCTAAAACTGTGACTCTTTAATTCAGCTCCTCATTGTTGTAATTTAGAAAGGGGTGAAAGGTAGACACCATGCATCAGTTCACGTGGAGGGTTTTATTAGGGCAAAGGGAATGGGAAAAGGAGGGAGAGGAGGGGAAAAACCGGCCTCTGTGGACAGGAGCAACAGAGAAAAGAGGCAGAAATTGGGGGCAGGAAGAGAAAGAGGGAGAGACAGAAAGAGAAAGTAACAGAAAGAGAGAAAGATGGGAGGCGGGCAGGACCTTAAAAGGGAACACAAGGGAATGTACAAGTGGTGGGTGTAGTAGCTGCAGCTGTCAAAATCCCAAGGTCAGGCCAGTACAGATGCCTGAATGCTAACACTCATGTCAGTGTAACCCCGACCATAAAAACAACTCACTGCTACTTCATAACTATAATTTTGCTACTATTATGAACTATAACAAATATCTGGGGGCTACAGAGATGGCTCAATGGTTAAGAGTACCAGCTGCTCTATCCAGAAGTCCTGAGTTCAATTCCCAGCAACCACATGGTGGCTCACAACCATCTATAATGAGATCTGGTGCCCTCTTCTGGCCCAAAGGCATACATGCAGGCAGAACACTATATTATATATTAAATAAATCTTAAAAAAATATCTGATAAGCAGGATACTGATACATGACCCCTGTGAAGGTATCACAACCCACAGGTTGAGAAATGCTGCCTTAAGCCAGGAAGGTGAAGCCTAAACACTGCCTTATTTAGGCAAGCACTCGATGGATTAGATCAGAAAAGCTCAGTTCCCTTAGAATGGTGTGCACTTGCCTGTTGCTCCCACTTTACGACTGATGGTATACCACGTGTGGCATCACCTGCTTGTAATTCCATCATTTCAGAGACTGAATTAAAGCCTGAGACACAACTTCAGCTCAAAAACAGAATTGCTCTAACTAAATCTTCTATGTGTGTGTAAGATGAGGAGAGTACAAATTCACAGAAGCTGATATTATAGAGATGCCATGCTCTGAACTGACCCGCTGACACTTTCCACTTCAATAACTGTTTTTTGTTGTGACTGATGTTTGTTTTGTTTTGTTACAGATACAATATTATTCCTCCCCAGTCCCTGTATATACTCACTATACATCAGCCTAGTCAATGTTTTCTTGGGCCAGGACATACACTTATAGAAGAAAATGACTCATATGAGCCACAGGGAGCTGAGTCAACCACCCAGGAAACTACAAATCCATCACAGTAGTCACAAACAAACTTGTTATCTCTCATGGGAAAGAAATGGCACGCTGAATGAATAAGATATCAGCAATGACTGGGGTTAGCAGATGTTTTTCAAAGGTCAAATTATTTGAGAGTTGTGAACCGCAGCCCCACACATAACCAGGTATGTGTGATGGTGCATGCCTACAATTTGTAACTGCAAAGGCATGTCAGAGGACTACATTTAAAGTCACACATGCTCTGAAGACTGACCCTGCAGGCAGCTCCCAGGCACCAGTGTGACGGGAGTTACACACACCCAGGCTAAGGCTTCTTCCCACTCAGCAGGATCTGTATTTGGACCTGATCACACAGTGATCCTCAGTCTATCTGCTCTCATTTACCTTCAAGTTTGTGTAAGGATCTGAATTATCCTGTTGTGGCTAAGGGATATCAAAATTTAACCAAGGGGTTGAGTGACTTAAGGGACTTGCCAAAATCTTGCCAATCCTTGAATTTGGTCCCCAGAATCTACCTGCTGGAAGATTACCAAAAAAAATTTTTTTGAATAATTGTCTAAGCCTTATTTTCTATGCAAGTCTAGGCATGTTGGGAGGTGCCTGAGTCAGCAGGTAGGACTTACAGCTGGACTTGAGGGTGACCTGGTCTCCTTGGTCTCACGTGTGAGTTTTGGCATTAGTAGAATGTCATCCCCATCCTCTGCCTCACCATCTCCTGCCAAGTCCTATAGTAAGGAAAAAAAAAATGCACAGAAACATCCTTACAATGACATTACACTAGGAGTCCAAAATACAACCCATAATCATCAAGTTTATCTCTAGTGAAATTTCACTCCTGCCAATCACATGTTCAAACTGGGTTGAAAACAAATTCCAGGCCATCAGCAAGTTGTGGAAATGAGACTAATGCAGACCAGGCTTCCTCAACGTATTCACAACACACATGAGAGGACATGAGACAACGGGTTTGCTGAGGCTACCCTGGCTTACAGTGACATCGCAGCCATCCAGATTCTTTCTCAAACAAACCAAACACCAAACATACCATGGCCAAGGTGAACGCATTCTAGAAGTGAATGTCTTTTGTTCTATTAGAATACTGATTACAGATAGGAAGACATAATTTTAAATACACAGGAAGGATCAGACTTTCCAGTGGAGTAAAGAATTCCATTTGTCTTGTTTCTCATGCAATCAAAACTAAAGGAAAGGTATAAAACCAAAGGAAGAGAAGAGATGATGGTACCTGAGTGTAACTCAGCAGGTTGGAAACCTCCCTCTTTGACAGCCGTGAGCTTGATCTGCGGCCTGTAAGGAAGATTTAGGAGTCCACATTTGGGAAACAGGACAGTGGTCACCATCCTGGGGAGTAGCCATGCTTTAAAATGCATCCTCAACATTCTTTCATTTTAGGAAGCAAGTGTGCTTCATCACCTCCATGAACTCACAGGGCAATGTGACAGGGCCTGGCTTATGCGTTCCTCTCTACAAGCTAAGCATTAACACCTAAGGAGGAAAAGCCCATTCCTTCACAGTCCATTCCATGAAACTGGTTGATACTGGCTACATTTCAAATGTTCCCATGTGGCCAAGTAGCTCTTGGGACAAACAGGGAAATAAGCCACTTTTATCATTTCCTGAAAGTCCTAATAGACATTGTAGATGTCAAGGACAAGAATGGACAATAGGAAGTCCCCAAACAGTGGGGGAGGACTTCCAGGTAGACTGGGAACTTCTAAGAGGAAGAGGCAGCATCTCCTGATCATTATGAAGCAATTCCCTATCAACAGAAGAGAACCAACACGCTGGTCTCCAGAGACCTGTCATGGAACTTGCTATGTCAGACCTTTGACACCCACCTCTGCTCTCTGGTGTGCTGGCTGCCTCTGTGCAGATTGCCTCCAAGACTGGGGGTGAAGGAGCATCCTTAGTGTCTGAGGACTGGTCACTACAGTTCCCATTGACGATGACACAGTCCTCACCACCGCTGGCACCCTCTTCTTCATTCAGATGTCTGCTGTCTCCCTTCATTGTTTCCTGTTGGGAAAAAACAGGATAAGTAGAAATGGGGGCACGAAAGGGCTGTATATTGCAAGGTTCATACCATAGGTTCTCTATTTATTCCATTCCCAGCCTAAGAGATCCCACCTAATTAATCTGAGGCTGATAGACTGTCTATATTCCCACTAGACTCTTCCCAATAGCCTATCCGCTCACCAGATTTGGAGGCTCAGGACTTGGTTCCATGGAGCTGACTAGGTGAGCTCACTGCCCCTGATGTCAGGCCCAGAACAGGGGGAAGATGGTGCTAAGGCTCGGGTCTAAGGCTAGGGCTGCACTGCAATTGGCCAGCCCTTCAAACAATGCCATTTAGGGCATGCTTGCCTGTACCTGCTTGAGACAGCCTAAGTTCCCTTCTGTCCCTGGCCCTTTCTCCCTGCCCAGCCTCTGCAGAGCCTCAAGAAGCCAGCACTCTTTTCCCTCAAGGCCCCTTTGTCTGCTCTCTCTCCAGGTCTCCTTCCCTCTGCCCCTCCTCTCAGACAGGCTTCTCTCTTCTCCATGGTAGCACAAGACCCACCCCAGCCCAGCCTCTGGGGCCCATTGGCCAGTTGGCCTGTCACTCATTCCCTCCCTCATCAGTTGGAGGTGAATCCCAAGTTCTCAAGGGAAGGGAGGATGGAGGCAAAGCAGTGGCAAAGGGCTGTGGTGGTAACCAGGAGCGACAGCTCTGACCTGCTGTGGCCTCATGACACCTCCAGGACTTGGTCTTCCCATTGCTGTCTCTCTAGTAAGCCAGTTAAGACAGAGAGCCAGGTCCTCACTGATGGTCCACAGGCTGTGTGACCTTTGTCCTGACTCACACAACATTGTAGACACCAATTAGGCATTTGTACATGTAAGAACCTGTACTCATCTGAACCCTTACCCTCTAGGCCACACAGTGCTACACTGTAAGATCCTGTCTCAAAAGAAAAAGGAAGGAAAAGAAAAATGACAAGAACAAAGCAGAAATTGTACTTTTCTAATAGACAACTGTGAGCCCGTTCTGGAATAGGGAAGTTGTACACCCCGAAATACAGCAGAAGCTCTGGAGAGCCCAAGGCACCATCGAGGGCAGCCTGAAGCACGGAGGCACGCTGCCTCCAAAGAGGCTCCAAAGCAAAGCATCTGAGAACATTTCAGTGCTAGTTCAGTGGATGCCTAGCACTTCAGGAACCAGAACTGGAAGGCCAGCACTGCAAAACATCATGAATGATGAGTAACCCTGACTCGAAACTGTAAAAATGAATGAAGTAGAAAAATCAGGTGCAAGAGACAAGATGGCTCAGGTGGGCCTACTTTCAATGCCCACAGCCACATGGAGAAACTGTGTTTTCCCCTGATAAATGCGAGCCCTTGTGTACACACAAGTAGACCAAAAAAAAAAAAAAAAGCATAAATTTCGAGGGCTGGAGAGACGACTCAGTGGCTAAGAGCACTGGCTGCTCTTCCAAGTCCTGAGTTCAATTCCCAGCACCCACATGGTGGCTCACAACCACCTGAAATGCACCTGGAACTCTCTTCTTGCCTGCAGCCATACACACATACAGAATAGTATATACATAATAAGTAAATAAATTTTAAAAAAAAGACCCAATTTTATATCACATGGGGGTTCACACCTGTATTCTCAGCACTGGGGAGGCTAAGGCAGGTGATCTCTGTGAGTTTGAGGCCAGCCTGGTTTGCAAAGTATCTTCCAGGATAGCCAGAGCTGTTACATACACAGAAACCCTGTCTCAAAAAACCAAAGACAAAAATTAAATTTTAAAAATTAAATAGAACAGGTGGGAATATAGCTAGGTTAATAGAAGATTTGCATAACTAAACCCTTAGGAAACCTTTATCACCATGAGAAAATTAGGGTTATCCATAGCTGCTCAAATTTGTAATTCAAGCATTTGGTAAGCTAAGTAACAATAGCCTCAAGAATTAAAGCCAAAGCTGGGCATTGGTGCCATATGAGCCAGGTAGTAGTAGCGTACACACACACACATACCTGTTACCTTTTTCAGTTTTTGTTCCTTTGTTTCTTTTGCTTGTTTCTTTGATACAGGGTCACTATTTTGCCCTGACTGACTGTCCCGAAACTCAGCAGATTGGCCTTCTTAGTGTTTCAGGACTCAGATCTGCCTGACTCTTTCTCCTGAGTGCTAGAATTAAAGGCACACATACAGTTGTATGTTTCTGACTTTGAACTGATATTACAGCTATCCATAGCCATCAGGTTGCACCAGGCCTGGATTCTCATCCCCGTCTGTTCATGCTGTACAGCCCAAGGAAGTCACTCACCACATACACTTGTGTTCAGGAACTCTGCCTAAAGAGCAGTTGCCCGTCTGGTTTCCGGTCTCCTTGCTCCTGTTTCAAACACTCACCATGAAAGGCTATCTACCAGGGAACTTTCTAGAAGCAGCGCCTAGATTACATGAAGGCCTCTTGTCCACCAGGGGGCGGCACAGTGTAGCTCAGGATGACCAGGCCCTGTGGCACCCACAGGTGTATTCCCAGTTTATTCACAAGAGCCCATACCTGCCCACAAACCGGGCATCCATAGGCCCCAGCTCGCATTTGATATGTGAGCATTAGCTACAGTCTCCTCAGGCGAAAGCTAACTACCCTACACCGCCAGGGTTTTATTTTATGTTTTGGTTTTTGAGACAAGGTTTCTCTGTGTAGCTTTGGAGCCTGTCCTGGTTCTGTAGACCAGGCTGACCTTGAACTCAAAGATCCTCCTGCCTCTGCCTCCCAAGAGCTGGGATTAAAGTCGTACACAACCAATACCAGGCTCCACCAGGGTTTTAATCCTTATGAAAATCCTTGGCTGATTAATCCGCACATTAAAGAATCCCTGTTGTTAGACAAACAGATGATGAGACTCCTCTGCCTGACATGGCCTACAGTGTTTGAACGTTCTCAACACAATGATTGGCTCCCCACAGACTGGAGGAATGTCTGATCCAATCCCATCAGAGGAACCATGACTTAGTACAACACACTAGCTGACTGGACAGTTCCTGAGGCCAGAAAGGCAGACTTGCAGGACAGCTGGTGGGATGTGTTCAGAATAAGCATTTCCCCTCAGAGCATCAGTGTCCCTAAGTAATCTGAGTGGGCTGCCATGAGTGGGAGCCTGAACCCCAGTGGGGTCCACTCCCTCAGGGCACAGTATAGGGGTGGGGGACAACTCTCGAAAAGAGCTGGTGTGGAGAGGGAGGCCTAAGTTAAGGACAGGTTTTCTCCCACAGCCGTGGACTTCAGTCCCTCAGACAGGCCCTAACTGGGTCACCAGAAGCCAGACAGCAGTGTGCCCTCTTCCTGCACATGTCCACACAGACCTGCTGCCCAGAGCTGACAATGATTAACTACCTCACACCTTCCCCCAGGGCATTAGCAGTGCCTAGCAGGCCTGAAAGGTGTCTGAAAGGTGGGCAGCACACCTTCCCAAAAGCACATCAGTATCCCACAAAACTGCTGCCTGGACCACAGCCAGGCCTGGGAGTGAGCTGTCACCACTGCCCATTTCCTGGGTGCCCGGGGATGAACTGTACAGGGCAACTGTCCCCTTACAGATTGGGGCTGGAGATGACTCAGTTGTTAAGAGCACTTCTCTAGCAATGCCCCTGGGTTGCCCTACAACATGGCTTATAAATTCCCTAAATCCAATTACATGGTATCTGACTCTGTCTTCTAGCCTCAAATACCAGGCAAACTGCACACCAGCACATAGTTCCAGGCCATCCTAGTCTCCAAGTCAGACCTTGTATATGGGGGCAGGGGAGTAGTTTGTTACACTGGATATATAACTTGGGTAAAGAGAACTTACTTGCCTAGCATTCAGAGCCTGGTACCACCAAAAATTAGTTCACCTTTAGGCTCGGTTTGCAATGCCAGATACAAATCTTTCCCAGGTACCTCATTTTGGCTTCTGGCAATTCAAAGCCAGCATTTCCTGAGTAATATGGCCCCTATCACAAGCCAACTGCTTTATCTACTGTGATTTTCCAGTAGGGAAGCTAAAACTGGATTTCTTCCCAGGAGGTTCTAACTTCAAAAGGATTTTCCAGTGTGCTTAACATGCTACCATGCTGTCTTGTCAAACTGAACACAGGTAGTGCTCTCTCGGGTCTCTGCTGTATGCAGTCTGAACAAAGCACATGCATCTCCCACTGCCAACCATGCAGGAATTAGGATGCCAAAGGTGACCCTGCCAATTCTAATGCCCAGGCAATCCAGGGCACACACCTTACTGCTGTTTCTGAAGACAAGCACACAGACCCCATCAATGCTATTGAGAATGCACCAGCCACCCTGGGGTTTGGGGACACAAAGCACAATGTAGTGTTGTGTGACTGCCTAACCTTGGGAGCAAAGGTAATCTCTGACCGTTTCCCAGAGACAGGGGTGCAGCATGTGACTCGGGGGTGTGCAGCAGTGCAGGAACCAGGTCAGAGGAGACCAAATTCAATGTGGCAGACAAGAGGGATAAATGACACCCCCAATTAGACTCAAAAGGGGGCCCAGAAGTCCTTCCAACCACGGCAATGCAGCTGAGAGTTGAAGTCATCTATTTCCTCCAGGCTGGCCAGCAAAAAAGCTACTCCATAGCATCTTGTAATGTTAATTGTATTCACCAAATCTCACTGGCAGGAATGAGTGTCAAGGGCATCAGGGGAAGGTAAATGGAAGTCTGCATCTCACCTATCGCCCCAGAAGGCTGAAAGGTTCTCATTTGCCTCATTTAAGAAGTTCCTGTATAGGGGCATTAAGAATCCACAGCCTTCCAGAGTGTTCCTGCCCACCCCACACCCCCCCCCAAAAAAAAACAGCAGACATGCTACTTTTTACAGGAGGACACACTATCGCTCCAAGGAAAACAGCCTCATCAGCCCAAGATGCCAGAGACTTAGGCTACTACAGGAGTTCTTACAAGGCCTGGGATCATAGCAGAGGGGTGAGGAAGTTTCTGAGCTAGAGGGCTCAGAAGGTAAATTAGCACTGGCTGCTCTTCCATTAAATACCCTCTTCTGGCCTCAGAGGGTAATGCATGTGATAGACATATTTAGGCAAAACACCCACAAACATCAAAAATTAATATTGACTAAAAGAATAAATGCAGAGAGGGCCAGAGGGATGGTTCATCAAGTAAAAAAAAAAAAAAAGCCACCAAGCCTGACAATGCAAGTCCAGTTGTCCTAACCAAGTGTGCTACAGCATAGCTACTTGGATATGTGTACACACAACCGCTTTTGGTTTTGGAGTTTTGTTTTGGGTTTTAGATTTTTTTAGCCTGATGGTCCCTATGTAGACTAGGCTGACCTTGAACTCAAACCTAATTGTCTTAAAGGTGTGTGTCATCATCA
Source organism: Cricetiscus sungorus (assembly GCA_030556225.1). Lineage (NCBI taxonomy): Eukaryota > Metazoa > Chordata > Mammalia > Rodentia > Cricetidae > Cricetiscus > Cricetiscus sungorus. The sequence goes on from JANBXA010000391.1 coordinate 16,683,315, forward strand.
TGTGGAATGCCATCAAGCAGAATAGGGGACACTCTTTACCCAAAACATTCATGCTACTGTGCTGGTACAGAAGCATGGGAACTTGTCTTAGAATGAAGTTCTGCCAAGTTCCAAGAATCCCATCAGGATGTCTTCATGTTCACCGTATACCAACATGTCAGTTGCGATAGAGATGGGCCCTGATGGACAAATAGTTTGAGCAGATGTTTAAAAAAAAAATCTAGGGGCTAGAGAGATGGCTCAGCAGTTGAGAGCACTGGCTACCCTTTCAGAGGTCCTGAGTTCAATTCCCAGCAACCACATGGTGGCTCACAACCATCTGTAAGATCTGGTGCCCTCTTCTGGCCTGCAGGCATACATACAGGCAGAACACTGTACACATCAAATAAATCTTTAAAATAAATAAAAAAAAATCTAGCCCAAGATATGACTTTCTGATCCTACCTCAGCCTACCTTATCTCTACCTCTAATAGCCAGTTGTCCCTGAAGCCAGACATGGTAGTGAATGACAATAACACTACTTGGAACAAGAGAATTGGGGGTCCTAAGCCACCTGAGCAGTACAGTCTGATCCCGTCTCCAAATTAAGGCAAGTGCCGTTCATCTTCTTTTATTCAAGACCACCCAGCACCTCAGGGTGCCCGTAATGCCAACATTTAGGAGCCAGAAGTATGGCAAGTTCAAAACTATGTAAGGCTACATAAGAAGCCAGCAACTATCCCTCAGCAGGTCTACCCACTGTAGCAGTTAAAAACATCAATGCAACCCATTGGTGGAGCCCGAGTGCCAGGAAACAGTGATAGCTGTCGGTAATGTTGCCCCAAATTAGTATTATAGTCCCAGAACGAGCCCAAGCAAACATACAAGGTAATGTGGCTGCTTGTCGTGGAAATGAGACTCAAGATTGGCCAGACTTTCCTCTCCCAGGTGCCCTTCCTCCCTCAATTTGTTGCTCTTGACCTTCACACAGGCTCCGTCCCTGGATAAATACACAAGAGAGACTGACATCCTTTCCGAGCCCCCAGTAGACCAGAGAGCAGACATGCCCTCAACATGCAGAACACCTTCAAGTTCAGCCTCGGAAAATTCTCCATGAGCAGCCGCATCATTGGCACCAAGGACCACGCATCCATCCAGATGAATGTGGCCAAGGTTGACAGTCACAGGCCAGTTTAACGGCCAATGTAAAACCTATGGTATATGCGGGGCATTCAAAGGGGTGAGTCAGAAGATTCTATTCTGATTGGCTAATAGTTGTGATAAATAACAGCGAAAAAGTTAAAAAAAGAGAGACAAGGGCTGAGCTGATGATGACTCAGAGTTAAGAGCACTGACTGCTCTTACAAAGGTCCCGAGTTCAATTCCCAGCAACCACATGGTGGTTCACAACCATCTATGAGATCTGATGCCCTCTTCTGGCCTGCAGGCACACATGCAGGCAGAACACTGTGTACATAATAAACCTTAAAAAAAAAAAAAGGCAAGAGACTAAACAGCCAAGTCTGGGAGAGGGAAACTCATATCTTAAGCAGAGCACTGGAAAAGCCCATTGCCCAGAAACAGAAACCTACTAGGAAATCCAAAATAGGTTCATTTGGTGCCCCATTACAGTTGGGTTATTTTTTCTCCCTTTAAGGGGTGTTGCCAGGTAGAGATCAAACATGACCAGGGCCTCATGTACCCCACAGCAGAGCACCTAGGTCCCATTAACTAGTACATCCCATAAACAACTGGCCCCACTCAAACAGAGGTAAAAGGTTAAACATCAAATGTAGAGCTGAGCCTAGTGGTGGTGGCACATGCCTTTAGTCCTAGCACTGGGGAGGCAGAGGCAGGTGAATGAGTTTCAGACCAGCCTGGTCTACAGAGTAATTTCCAGGACAACCAGGGCTACAAAGAAACCCTGACTCAAAAAAAAAAATCTAAAATATGTTTTGTGTGTGTATACAGCACAATACAATACATGCTGGCTGGGAAACGTCTACCATTAAACTACATCCTGAATGTTTGACTCAGTCCTTCCATTAACTTCAGCATCTCCAGCAATTAGCCAGCAGGCAGCGCCTATAAAATGAACTCTTATAGATAAAACACGGGAGGCTCGTGGCAACCCTGAGCCCTGCTGCTGTTGCCTAAGCCCTACAGACAATGGATTTTAATTAAACTTAGGGCTTTCCTCAACCAACTAAGAATAAGCAATCAGTTCACTAATCTAAAAATATCTTGGCTCCTACTTGATCATTCTAGCCACTGATGGGTAAAGGTGCACCCCTACCCACCACTTCTCTGCTGGGAGGGACCCTCAGAAAAATAACACAACACCACAGCCAATATACATGTCTACAGCCAGGCAAACTCTTCTGACCATCTGCTCTGGGCTTCTATCCTTCTGCAGGGCAATGCGTCCTGAGATGGTGACAAGTGTTAAAGTGTTAAAGGTCCCTTCTTAAAAGCTAATCACATTCCAAGATAAACCCTGTCTCAAGGGAAAAAAAAACCAAAAACAGAAACAAAAAACAAACAAAACCTAGTCACAATAAGGGAAGTGACTAGCTCTCCCATTGCCTCAGCCCCACCATCTCTAAAGTAGCCCCCAGGCCGTACACAAAGTTGCACTTAGCAAAGGACATGAGGAACATTCAGACATTAAAAGTATCAAGGGAGGCAGTGAATGGAGGTTAGGGCTGAGGGAAGGAAAAGGTCAGGCCAGGAAAGGCCAGGCCATCCAACAGCATACACCTGAGGCCAGGCCTGGTAACACATGCAGCCACTTGGGGGCAAAGAAAGGAATGCTGTGTTTGAAACAGCTTATGCAACATATAAGGCCCTATTTCTTAAGGGAAAAAAAAAAATTCACCAAGTCTGAGAGTGATCTTGTACCATAATATAGGACAAGAAACTTCAGACTTAGCAAGGGCTATCTCAGAAATGGCGGGGCTGACATGGAAACCAGTCTGGGACATTTCCCTGGGTGGGCTGCTTGTCCAAATGTCCCCTGAAATCAGGTGCCTTGGGCTGCAATAATGAGGGGTGACGCGCATCTCCGGGTCACAGGCGCCACATGGCTGGAGGAAGGGCAGGCAGGGAAGCAGCCTCCCCAGCCCCACCTCCCTTCCTCCTCCCTCAGCCCCCTGCAGCTCCCAGATCCTCTTCTCCCCTCCCCCAACCTTTGTAGGGGTAAGGGTTTTGCCAATGGCTCTAAAGAGGATGTGGCTGGCCCCAGCAGCCTCACCAGCCCCTTTGTCTCAGGCTCCCTCCACCCCAACAGGAAAGGTAAAGGATTTTGCTTAGCTTCGCAATTACACCTTCAGCTAGCCTCAAGTTGGAGGAAAAGGAGCAAAAAGTGGCCCAAACCATAGATACATCCCTTTTTTCAAAGGGAACAAAGGGGGCTGGTGTTGTAGATGGCTCTGCAGGTACAGGCATTCACAGTCAAGGCTGACCTTGTTTCCTCTCCAGAGCCACATGGTACTGCCCCAAGTTTTCCTCCGGCCTTCACAATGGTGCCACATTCATGTACACACATACAATATAAAGTATAATTTTTTAAAGGAAACAAAGACAGCACTTCCTGCCAACTCCTCAGTCACAGACAATGATGGTTTAGAAATGCTTCCATAGCTGAGAATGAAAAAGAGTACCTCAGGAAGGCAGGAAAAGGAGGGGCTGGCAAAGGTGACTCTGCACTCGCTCTCAGCACAGGCTACCTCAACATCTGTGGGGCCTACTCTAGGTACTGTGCACTTGAATCTTAGTCCCCACCTTAAAGATGGAGGGCTGAAGCTCAACCTGGCTTCATCCCTAATCTTCGTGAAGACTGTTCCTACCACATAGATGTTAACAACTAAGATATGGGGGATCGAACTGCAATTGCTTTGTAATACGATTTAAGCACAAATCCAAAACTATGCTTGCCTGAGAAGGGCAGCCTGTGCTAGGAGGTAATGAGACCAAGCACAGTAAACACAAATGCTTGCCGTATTACCAACCTTACAAACGTTTACCTTGGAACCGGGAAATGTAAGCCAGAGGTAGATGGCTTGCCTGAAGTAAGGTCCTGGTTTTGGTCCCAGATCGCTAGGGGTTGCGGTGGGGATATTCCCAAAAATCAAATAAAAGTATATACCTGAGGTTTCCAAGGGCCAGCACACAAGCCTTAGCAGGCCTGGTGCAGAAAGGTCTACCCGTCCACCAAAACCCACAACAACCACAAGTCAGGGAGCACTCTTCTGGGCCCTTAATTTCTTTTAATTCATACACTGCAGAGCGGGAGTCACAGGGACTCCATGCCGTGAGCCTCAGGGATGCCAAGAGTTGCAGGCTGGAGGCAGAGGCATGGGGAGTACAGGACTACAGCCGCAGACTAGCAAGAAGTGCTGCGCCTCTGAGCAGTCCATCCTTGTAACCGAAGTTAGGTCTCGGCTTTCTAATTGCACCTTCTAGACTCCACAGCGTCCTTAAGCAATCCCTGAAACACAGAAACTTGCACGCTAGGAAGTGAAGGCATTTGGGGGGGGGTGGTTGTTTTGTTTTCTTAATTAAGGCCTAAGTGCACGGATTGGAAAGTGGGGCCACCTCACCCCGGAAGAAAGCTAAGAAGGGAAAGTGAGCCCCTAGGGCAGCCAGCATGATGAGGCACCGCCCCCAGCCGGCTCCTCCCTGGCCAGGTGTGTTCAGCCAGCCCCTTCCAGCAGCCGGCGGCGCCTCAGCTTGGGTAGCTCTGCTCAGGAGGACCCCGGGGACAACGCCCATCTTACATCCCCACTTGCTGGTACCCAGAGCACCATCCCAACCTGAGGGTGTCTGTGCTGTGAAGTTCCAAGTCAGAAGGGATCCACATCCACCGCCACCTTGAGATAGCTCCCTTCTCTACATCCGGATCATCCCTCCCTGAGGAGGCTCCGGGTGAGACCGGGGCCAGGTAAGGACACTGGGTCTCAGAGACGGCTACCCCTAGGGCCCCATTATGGTCCCAAGTGTCCTCAACTCTAGATTCCAGAGAAGCTGCACGACTCCTCCCCTCAACTCTGCAGAGTGGCGGGGAGCAGCAGAGGCGTCGCTTCCTCTGTCCCCATGCCCCGTCCGTATGCCTGTCCCGCTAAGCACCACGCGCCCCGTTTGCTGCGGGTCCCCGCAAGCCTTCAGGATCCTCTATGCGACTTGTCGCCCCGGCACCCACCCAACCCCAGCTTCCAGATTGGGGTCGCCTAGAGCCACCCTCGGGCGCGGGGCGCTCACCTGCCCCGAAGCTTGCTGTGGCGCGGCGCTGCGGTCGCGCCGCGGGTGGTGGCCAGCGGACGGCGCGGGGTGCCGGGCTCGCGAATCTCCGGCGCCGATCGCGGTGCTACGTTTACTTGGGCCGCTTAACCCCCGCGCTGCCGGCCGGGAGCGGCCGAGCGCTCGCCCGCGCGCCAGTGGGCCACCCGGGTTGGTCCGGGGCGCTCAGGCGGGAGCGTCCACGCGGGTTGGAGCTTCGAGGAGAGGGGCGGCGGCGAGGAGGCTACAGGCCAGGCGCTCACGGGAGTGGGTGGGGAGGGGGGCGGCGCCGCTGCCCTTGTAGCCGCGGCCCGGCCCTCGCCCCGCCCCCGCCCGGGGGCGCCCCCGCCGCAGCCACTCACCGGCCGGTCGGGCCAAGGGGACGGACGAGGGAGATTTGAAATCCCTCCCGTGCCACCTCGCCCCGCCTCCTCGGGCGCCGCCCCTGGCCCCCCTACGTCTGGAGGGTCACCCTCCGCAATGATCCGAGCCCACGGGGACTCCACCTGAAACCCTCCCACCCCATCACGTTCTCTAACCCCGAGCGGATGCACATACGCACATGCAAGCACACACACGTCTCGATGCACTGCCCAGAGAGGGAAAAGTTCCATTTGGAGTCACACAGCAACCCTACATCCGCTTTTCCACCATCCCTCTGCTGCAAGGCTGGCTAGAGCGCTGTGGTGGCCTTGCAGGTCACCCGTTGGGGACCCCGCTGCTGCTTCCTGCCTTCACCCAGCTTGGCCTTTGTCAGCCATTTTGAAGGGAAAGGAGGCCCTTGAAGGAAGAAGAAACATTCGTGTTCCCCTGACTACCTGGGCTCCCGTGCCAGCTGGGGAGAAGTCCTACTCCGCAATTTAGGGATACCTCGGCCAAAAGTCCCACTCTGAACCCTTGGAAAAACACTAATATTTATGACAGACACCTGGCGTTTGTATTCGTTTCCTTATTTGCTTGTTTGTCTGCTTGTTGTCTTGTTGTGAACACCAAAGTAGATACGAAATAGATAAGTTAAATGAATGAACAGAACGAATGATTGCAGTGACTAACTACAAGACCAAGCATGTGCAAGCTCCACTTGGCCTTCAGGAATCTCTGTTGGCTTACTCCGTGGCTCCTTGTCTTCACTCCAACCTCTTCTCTGCCTTGCTGATCCTCTGATGCATCAAGCGTTTTCCTTAGGGTAGACGCTTTGGCCTCTCTTTCCTCCTCTTAGACTTGTTTCTTTAGAAATACCACAGGAAAAAGCCTTCTCATTACTACACGGAACATGTCTTTGCATCCTTACTCTAGGCTCTAGGCTCCCATAACACTTGAACCTCTTGGAGATTGTTTTGTATATTCTTGTCTGCATTTCCCGTGGTGGGGAGGGCAGGGTGCCTCACTCTAGGAAGATAGGAGACACATCTCTCAGTCTCTATAGCCCACAGGGGGGCCTAGCATCAAAAGGAGCAAACTCAACACAAGTTTGTTGAATGAATGAGTCTCCACAGGTTTCCTGCCTCTGGGGCTCCAACTTGAGTCAAACACAGCTTTTTTCCTGCACCTCTTCCTGGTTAGTGAGTTAATGAGCCAATGGGGACCACTTTGGGAACTTCAAGTTTCAACACTTTCTTGGCCTTTCTCCACTTAAAAAAAAAAAAAAAAAAAAAAAGCAAAGAAGAAGAATAGAAAGGTCAAGAGACAGAAGGAGAAGAAGCCCTTAAAACAGAGCCCAGCCTGGGCCTGGACCTATGGGAAGGACCAGCAGAAACTTCCTTGGCACTCAGGGCCAACAGCAAGGTGTGACCAGCAAGTTGGTGCAGAAAGGATGCCTTGAGCATTCAGATTAGCAGGCGGTCTTGGTCTTGTTGTTTGGAAAGGACCACAACTATCAGGAGAATAGCTGGGCATGGTGGATCCTGCCTGGAATCCCAGCACTTGGGAGACAGGCCATCAAGGCCCACCTCAGAGACACAGCAAGTTCCAGGCCAGACTGGGCTGTATGAGACCCTGTCTAAATCCCCCTCTGCCCCACCCAGAAAAAAAAAAAAAAAAAAAAGGTCAGGGGAGTAAGAAACTACCCACAAGGCTGAGCAGTGTTTAAGATCTTCCAGAGGACGGTGTTCCATTCCCAACATCCACATGGCAACTCACAGCACATCTATAACTACAGTTCCAGGGGATCCAATACCTCTTTTGCCTTCCACAAACACACATGAAAGCAAACACCATATGCACACAATAATCAACTTATTTTAAAAGAAAAAATACTACCTCTAGGCAAGTGTAGTGGTACATACCTTTAATCCCAGCACTTCAGAGCTAGAGACAGGAGGATCTCTGTGAGTTTGAAGCTGACCAGCATGGTCTCCATTGCAAATTCCAGGTCAGCCAGGGTTATGCAGTGAGACCTTGCTGAAAGAAAGAAAATAGTCTCCAGAGAGCAAAAAACTTTACCATTTGAAAACCCATTGTCAGCCAGGAAGTGGTGGCGCACACTTTTAATCCCAGCAGCACTCAAAAGGCAAGATCAGGTGAATCTCTGTGAATTCAAGTCCAGCCTGGTCTACACTACTAATTCCAGGACAGGCTCCAAAGCTACACAGAGAAAACCTGTCTCAAAAAAAAAAAAAAAGAAAGAAAGAATGAATGAAAGAAAGTTCATTGACCATATTGGTGAACTCACTTGAGCCACAAGACTCCTAGAGAAAAGGAACAGCAAGGAGCATCAGCCTGAGTTTGGAGGAGTGAAGGGAAGCGCGGAAGAGGGAGGCATCTATATAACACGACCTTGACTGAACACCTGTATGTGGAGGTCTGCCAGCAAAGTTTATTGTAAAGTCTAGCTGATCATAATTATTACAACTGTGCTTTAACAAGATTAGGGTTGGGTGTGTAACTCTGTGGTAGAGAGCTTGCCTGCCGTATGTGTGCAAGGCCCCAGAGGCTTCGTCCCTACCACAGAAACCTGTGATTAAAGCCCATTTGTTTTATATTCAAGAGACAAAAAGAAACTGGGGTTGGTGACACACACTTTCAACGCTAGCTCTTAGGAGGTGGAGCTGGCAGGATTGTTAGGAATCTGAGACACACTGGGCTACATAGAGAGTTCAGGATAAGTCTGGATTATATAATGAGATACCTCCCCCTTTCCTTCAACAAAGAAGGAAGAAAAAAACATATATACAAAAGGATGTCCTTGCTGTTAACATACAGGACATTTCTAGGAGAATATAATGCTACCTATCTCTCACCAAAAAAAAAAAAAAAAAAGCAAATCTGCAGGAGGCAGATTTGAAAGCAAATGAGGTGAAATATAAATGAATGAATGGGTAATCTGCTTTTAAAACTTTATATATTCCTTGTACTTGTCTTATGATGTTTAAAAAAAAAATGTGTTTGTTCCACTTATTTATCTGGGGTGGCAGTTGGAGGTCAGAGGACAGCTTTTCAGGGTTCCCTCTCAAGTCATTATGTGAGTTCTGGGACTTGAATTCAGCTCTTCAGGCTTGACAACAAGCACCTTTACCCACTGAGCCATCTTACCAGCCTTCTTAAGTTAAACTCTGCGTTCAAGAGCCAGGTGTGGTACTTGGAAGGCAAAGACAAGTCAATCTCTGTGGGTTCAATGCCAGCCTGGTCAAATTTGGGAGCTTTGTGTCAACTAAGGCTACATAATGAGATCCTGTTTCAAAGATCAAACAAACATAAATAGCCTCTTACTTATAAGGGATTACAGACATAAAGTTATAATGTAAGACTTATATTAAAATTAGACCTGGTAGATGGGCAGTGATGTTGCACACCTTTAATCCCAGCACTCCAGAGGCAAAGACAGATCTCTGTGAGTTCTAGGCCAGCCTGATCTACAGAACAAGTTACAGGACAGGCTCCAAAGCTATAGAGAAACCCAGTCTCAAAAAGCAAACAAACAAGAAAACCTCCTACGCCTGGTCATATATAATTCCAGCACTTGGGAGGTATAAGTAGGAAGGATTAGGAATTCAAATTCCCCCACATAATGCGGCCACGCTGGTCTGTGAGAGACCCGGCCTCAATAAAGCAAACAAGGGCTGAAGAGATGGCTTAGCAGTTAAGGGTACTGAATGTTCTTCCAGAGGGTCCAGTTTAGACTCCAGCACTCAGAACCATTTGTAATTCCAGTTCCAGGGGATCCAATAACTTCTTCTTACCTCAGATAACAAGCACATACATGGTATGCGACAAACATGCTGGCAAAATATTCATGCATATAAAATAAAAATAAATCTTAAAAACCAACAAACAAAAATATGCTCATCAAGGAAAGGCACTCATAGTGATATATTATTTATGATTTAATAAAGCTTGATTGAGGATTCAGAAAAAGCAAAGTCAGGCTCAAGCTATAGAGATCAGGCAGTGGTGACATATACCTTTAATCTCAGCAGCCAGAAAGCTAAGAGATGGTGGTACACACCTTTAATCCCAGAACTCAGGATCTCTGTGAATCCAAGGCAACCTAGACCTACACAAGATTGAATCAGTCTAAAAGAGGATTATAGCTCACACCTTTAATCCCAGCACTAGAGGGGTATAAGAGACAGGAGGAGGGTCTCCAGTATTTAGTAGTAGAGGCATTCAGTCTCCAGCCACAAAGAGGAGAGTTTACAGTCTGAGGTTTGGAGAGAGCTCCTGGAGACAGGATCAGCCCTTTCAGCCTGAGATAGAGATAAGAAGCTAGTGGCCAGTTGCTTTCCTTTCTTTCTGTCATTCAGCTTGAAGCTTAAACCCCAATATATGTCTCTGGGTCTTTTATTTTACCATGTTACAGGCCCTTGTCACCAAGCCTGAGAATCTGGTCCCTGGAACCCACACACATGATGGAAGGCACAAATCAACTCCAGCAAATTGTCCCCTGACCTGCACACCTGTGCTGTGTCACACACACCTGCACACATACTAAATAAATAAATAAATAAATAAATAAATAAATACATAAATAAAATGTGGTTGTTGGCATTCTTTTTTTTTTTTTAAAGTACATTAAATCTAAGTGTCACATACCTGTTATCCCAGCAATCAGAAGGTATGGACAAAAGGATCACTAGAGTTTTTAAGCCAGACAAGGCAGAGCCTCGTCTCAAGCAACAGCAAAAATAAAACTCAGCTGTGGTGGAACCCACCTGTCATCCCAGCACTTGGGAGACAGAGCAGCAGGATCTCCATGAGTTCCAAGCCAGGCCAGTCACATTTACAGCAAGACTCTGCCAAAAACAATGCAAAGCAATAACGACCCTTTCCTCCTTAGCCAGGTGTAGCTGCCCCGGGTCCATAATCCTAGGTCTTGGGTGGTGCAAGAGCACCAGGGATAGCCTGGGCTACCTGGGAGTGTCTAAAAAGAAAGCTACCTGTGCTTACACACATCCTACTCACCCTTCTGCTCATGAGTGGACACTGATGGACTTCCACTCACACCAAGGATCAGTATTTGTATTCAGTCCTGCTGTCTTAGAGCAGCTGCTGGTACTTGTTTGTTTTTGTGGGTTTTTTTGTTTTTGTTTTTGTTTTTTTCAAGACAAGGTTTCTCTGTGTAGTCCTGGCTGTTCTGGAACTCACTCTGTAGAATAGGATGGCCTCCACTTCATAGAGATCCACCTGCCTCTGCCTCCAGAGTGCTGGGATTAAATGCTTTTGCCACCACACCCAGTTAATTAATTAATTAATTAATAATTAATTAAGTGGTACTGGGAACTAATCTCAGAACCTTGTACATGATAGGCAAGCACTCTACCACTGAGCCACATCCCCAGCCAGACTGTGAAGTTTTTGACAGAGTGCCTGCCTAGTACATACCAGAACTCACTATGGGGTGGGTATTTTAATGAGTACCCAACACTAGATTCTATATACCTCAATCATCTTTAAAGCAGAGATAAGAATTTTAGCTACTTCAGAGTTTATTGGAGAGTTATGTGATCAAATAAATAGACAGCATCTCACAATGTGCCTGGCCATTGGAAACTCATTAAAGTGTTGTTATATAAAACCATAGTGGAATAAAACCAGACATAATGGCCCATGCCTGTAATTCCAGCACTCCTGACAGAGAAATGAATCAAAAATTCAAGGTTGGTAACAGAACAGTGTTATATGCCTTGAGTACCAGCACTCAGGAGGCAGATGGATCTCTGAATTCAAGGCCACCCTGATCTACAGGAAATTGGCTTGGGGAGGAGGGTTTCACAGAGAAACTGTCTCAAAAAAAAATAAGGTTGGTCCATTAGCATGTCATCAGTTAAAAGCACTCCCAGGTCATCAGAATGGTCAGACTGGTTCAGTTCCCCAGCACACTTGTTAGACAGCTCACAACTGCTTATAACTCCAATTCTTGCATGGACATGGTGCACATAATTCATGCAGTCACATACACATGCATCGGAGCAAAAAGTAAATTAATCAAAACAATCAAGGTCATCCTCAGCTTTGGAAGATGGAGGGCAGTATGAGATACCTGAGACTTCGTTTCAAAATGAGGTCAGGGGTGGGCTCAGCAGGTAAAGACGCTTCCCACCAAACCTGATGACCAGAGTTCAATTCCTGGGAATCACATGGTAGAAAAGGTGACTCTAGAAAATTGTCCTCTGACTCCACACAAACTGTGGCAGGAGAACATGCATGCATGAGAACACGCCCATACAGGCCCATGTCCACGCACGAATAAGTTAAAAATAGATGAGAACTTTAATGGAGACGTTCTGCTCCAATGAGTATTCTCCCGGCTCTTTCTATCCCTGTTCCCTGGGCACCTGGCTTCCAAGGCTAGCCCAGTTTCACACAAGGTCTTCATTCATAAAGCCTCAAATATGAAGAGCCCTGCAGTTGAGGCAAGTAAGGTTCAACAAGGGGAGAAGTCTTGCCTGAGAGTAACAGCTGGGTTGGTGGCAGAGCTGGGACAATACAGCGAGCTTGATCCTCTACCTCCGTGTGATTCCCCCCTCCCTCCTTGTGTACCAAGCAGAGGCGTTAGACCCCCATCCCAACTCTAATTGGAATAATAATGAGAGTGAGGCCCATTTCCCTGAGTGACAGCAGGGGCTCTCCCAGCCCTTGTAAGTAAAAGAACCCTATTGTAAAGTACTCAGGCTTGATTGCTGTGTCATTAGACACATTAGCTTGCTAAGCATGCTCCCCACTTTTCATTTACTACAGGAACACGAATGCCTCCTGCTCCGGTCCTTTCATTGAAACCCCCTGCAGCCCCATGGGCCACTGGTGATTTTCTTAACTAGCACTGACTAGACTGCAATTCATCAGTTTGTTGGTGGTGGTTGTGGTCCTGGGGGCTGGAACCCTGGGCCTCACACTTACTAAGGCAACATTCTGGCCCCCTGATGGGACCTTAAGTCATCCACCCTTTTTTGCTGAGCAAGAGCAGGCACCATCTCTATCCCAAATTATTCACTCAGTGCACACCTGTCCCCGACATCGCTCCATCATCTTCTCCCCACACAAATGTGTTCACACAATCCAGCAAGTATTCCCGAAACTTCTTGGAAGCTCAGACTTGACCCCCAAGGGGGAAGATAGCTTAGGACAAACAGCAGCAGCCAAGTTTATGCTCATCCACCTGGAAGCCAGTGAGGGACCTAGGGGGTCTCGTGGTTTCCAGTCTCTGGGTGCAAATGTCATGGCAGGGACTGAGGCCCTGAACCTCACTGCTGCCCTTGGCTACCTACCTGTGTTCATATCCAGTGTCTACTTCCTACTCTGCCCTCTCTGGACCGTTTTTTATTTTATATTATTTTTATAGTGTTAGGGAGAAATCCCAAGGTTTTGACCATGCTCAGTAATCACTCTACCATTGACCCCAGCCCTTGACTGCTAAGAATCCCCTTGTTCAGTTGGCCAAGGTGATTAATGTTTTTAATCCCAGCAATCCAGAGGCAGAAGCAGGAGGATATTTGTGAGTTTGAAGCCAGCCTGGTCTACAAAGAGTTTGAGGCTAGCCTGTGCTACACAGAGAACCCATGTGTGTGTGGGGGGAGAATCCCCCAGTTAAATCAGTCCTTCTTTCTTCTGTGAGGCCTTTCTCCTCCAAGCTCCCTGAAGTCCACATCCACAGCCTGCAGATAACCCTGCTTAGTCTGGGCCTAGAAAAATGACTGGAAGTGGGGGGGTTAAGTAGGAGAATGCAGGAATGAAAGGCCCTGCACACCACCCCACCCTTCCCACCCTCATCCCTGTCCAGGATCTGACAAGGGTTAAAGACTGCTTTATATTTGCTCATATTTCAGGCCTACCCACAGCTGTCCTCCCCTCTACCCTGTCTGCATGCCATAAACCTGCTAACAGCCCCTCACATGTCTTCTCCTTTGCAAGGGCTTTAGGTGGCTTTTCAAACAATGTGTGCTAAACAATTGCCTAGCATGCAGGAGGCCCTGGGTTCAATCAATCCTCAAGTTTAAAATAAATAAATCAAACAAACACACAGTGTCCGTCAGCCTCATTAGACACAAAGTCACCAAAGAGAGGAGTAAGTCCTCTTGTCTCTGTCATAGTAGGTACTTATTAAATAGCTACTGCCTTCCTGACTGAGTGATTGAATGGGCTCTGCCATATCTCAGGAGCAGAGAGGATTTTAGGAGAAAGCGTCGCTCAGGTAACACTTTCCAGATTAAGCCCCCAGCCAGGTTCACAACATCCAACAGAGACCAGTTTTGCAATTCTCCACGGGGGCACGCCAGGCATTCACTTTATAATTGTTCTGAAGAGAAAAACAAAGCACACAATGGAGAAGCTAGGCCTCATTTTCTCAGGCAAAGCAATTCCTCCCATGAATTTGAAATGAGGTGTGAGATTTCCAAAAGGTATAGGCTTTATCACCCCTGCCCTCCAACTCCGAGCTGGCAATAGGTCCTTTAAAAGGCAAATTTCCCAGGTGGACAACTTTAATGTCCCGGGGTGCTCAGGTAAAAGGCTCTTTTATTTATTTATTATATTCTTATTTTTTTATTTTGAGACTGGGTGTCTCTACAAAACCCTGGATGGCCTGGAACTCACTATGTTGTCCATTCTAGCCTGAATTCACAGACATCCTCCTGCCTCTGCCTCTCCAGTGCTGGGATACAAAAGGATCTTGAAAAGGAAACATTGTTACCTAAGGAATTCAACTTTTAAAATAAATGCTAAGAGAGTCAGCTGAGATTTGGAGGGATTTTTAAACAAACCAGCATGTTTAAACCAACAACCAAAACCTACATAGAAACCAGAGAAGTAGAGCTCTCCTTTTAGGAATAACAGCTGGGCACAGTGGCACACACCTTTAGTTCAAGCACTTGGAAGGCAGAATCAGGAGGCTCTTTATGAGTCCAAGGCCAGCCTGGTCTACATAGTGAGTCCCAGGACAGCCAGGGCTACACAGTGAGACCCTGTCTTGAAAAGCAAACATAAAGGAATACGAGTAACCATGTAGGGCTCTTTCTATTTTACAGACAGGGTCTCCTGTGATTGAGGCTGACCTCAAACTCACTATACAGCCAAGAATGGCTTTGATTTCTGAGCCTCTGCCTCTTCAATTCCAGATTCTAGGGGATATGACCCCTCACCTGCTTTTTCAGCCAGGCTGGGACCAGGGTTTCATGCACCCCAGGCAAGCACTCTTCCAACTGCGCTTTATCCCTTGGAGGGCTGTAGGAGTTTTCAACAAATTTGTTTTCTTTCTTTCCTGATGAGCTCCTTTCTCAGCTCTAACTGGAAATTAAACCCCCAGGACCATCTACATTGACCACAAACATATTACATTTTGATGAGGGGGAAGTTCTGTAGATAGGACTATCCTGGAACTTACTATGTAACTTGGTCTTTTCTCAAACTTTTAGCAATCCTCCTGCCTCAGCCTCCCAATTGTTGCTGCAGGCATGAACTACCTGAGAAACGAATTTCATCATAAACAGGAATGAATGTAGTTTGTCTTTACTATGTCTTTCCAGTATAAGTGGAGGCAAGCTGGCTTATCACTAATCATGCCTAGCGTCGGTTTCTCTTGACCTATAATAATTCTTTGTTCTTCCTCTATATCAAGGACTTGCACATCTTTGACTGAGATGTCAAGACTACAAGCTAATGGAATTTTTGCATTTCTGAAGTGCTGTTAGGACAAAGATGCTAAATTGAATAATAAGCTGAGGATAACAACAGAGAGAAAATGTCCATTGTGTTTTGTTGTTCAATTTTTGGCTAGAAACAGGACCTGAAGCTAGCTAGACCTTTTGTGAAATGGCCCTTATGCCCAAAGTGAGGCCTGAGGGATGAAATGTTTTGAAACTGGAGGAATCTTGCAGCCAGACAAACTAGGTAAAGGTGACAAGGGATAGTATTTATCTCACACACAGATATAAATTCACAACAATTGCACAATTAAAAGCTTCATTTAGGATAATGCCTTTAGACCTGGGTTCACTTCCCAGCATCCACATGGCACACAGACATACATGCAGGAAAACACCAATACACAAAAAATGAAAAGAGAGAAAGAAAGAAGGAAGCAAGAAAGGAGGAAAGAGGAAGAAAGGAAGGAAGGAAGGAAGGAAGGAAGGAAGGAAGGAAGGAAGGAAGGAAGGAAGGTAGGAAGGGAAGAGAAACATTTAGGCAGCCTTTCCGGACTGCTGGCTTTCTGCTAGGGTAGGCATGGTCCCTGGTGAGCATCACAGTAGGAACTCCACCTCAACAGCCCTGCTTTACAAGGCTTTTCACTAGAGGGCTTCGAGAGGGGGGGTGGGAGACATTTTAAAGTGAATGAGGGAGCAGGTCCCTCATTAAGTCTGAAGTGGGGGTGGGAGGTCTTCTGGAAGGGAAGCCCCTGGGACTGCATTTCCTGCTGCAGTCACCTTCTCCCTTCGGAGGGAGGCATGGAGACAAAAAAAAAAAAGAAAGAAAAGAAAAGAAAAAAAAAAGTGTGGTCATCCCGGAGAGGTTGGTCCTAAGACCCTCTGCGAGCACAGGAAACCTACTGCCCCTCCCCCATCTCCAGGATATGTTTGTGAGGTTTTCTTTGCTTTGTTGTTGAGACTGTGTACCTCTGGCTGGCCAAGACTTTAATATATGCATCAGGCTGACAGATTCACTTGGCTCTGCTTTTCAAGAACTGGGATTACATGTACTTCATGTTCCCTGGTCTTTCGTCTTCATCAGTCACTACACTGCCAGATACTTTGTGGCAACAAACCTTGAGACTTCCCAATCAAAATAAATAGTAAAGTGGACCTGTGAGTTCCAGGCCAGTCTGGCCTACAGAGTGAGTTCCAAGATAGGTAGGTAGATAGATAGATAGATAGATAGATAGATAGATAGATAGATAGATAGATAGATAGTTGTAGTGTGGTATCAGGTTCTTCAAAGGTTGATACAGTCTCTGCTGTGTTATTTACATTTTTCAGTCTAAATTTATTCTTCCTTAGTGTTATAATCCCTCACTTGCAATAAAAGGCTTGGTGCCACTTTCAGGGCACTAATCCCTTGATGAAGTCTTCTATAGGGTTCAACACATTGCTGATATACTAGCGTTTTTTTTTTTTTTGTTTTTTTTTTTGTAACTACAAATTTAATGTCACATTTGGGGTGGGTGTTGGGGTCCCATGTAGCTAGTCTGGAAATAATTATGTAGCCAGTATTGATCCTGAACTCCTGATCTTCCAAACATCAACCTGTAGTACTGAGATTATATGTGTGTGCCACCATGACTGTGTCCTCCCTCCCTCCCTCCCTCCCTCCCTCCCTCCCTCCCTCCCTCCCTCCCTCTCTCCCTCCCTCTCTCTGTCTTTCAACTGAGTCTCCCTGTATTGCCCAGTTCCCTGAGTTCTCTTGCTTCCATTTCCCTAATGCTTCAAATTTACCACCATTGCCAGATGCGATTTCATCTGACTAAGCACTGTGACTTCAACTTCTGTAGTATGAGATCAGGAATATCTACCTATCCATCCCCTCTCCCCTCCCCCCCCCGCTCTGGTTTCTGTTCTGAAACAGGGTCTCTGTATTCCTGGCTGGCCTCAAATTCAGCAATTGTCATGCCTCTGCCCCCCCCCCCACGTACTGGGATTAAAGGCAGGGACATATGAAGAGGGTTTTTTTTTTTTTTTTTTTTTTTCCCCCAAGACAGGGTTTCTCTGTGTAAAAGCCTTAGCTATCCTGGAACTCACTCTGTAGACCATGCTGGCCTCAAACTCAGAGAGGCTTTAAAATTTTTAAAGTTATGGGTGTGTTTGTGTATGTATGCCCAAATGTGTGCATGCCAAGTATCCTTGTAGAATCAGAGGACAACTTTTGGGAGTTGTTTCTTTCCGATATGTAGGTCTCAGGCATCAAATTAGGTGCCAAGGCTTTGTATGGCAAGTGTGCCTTAACAAGCTTCATTTGTTTTTGAGACTAGGTCTCACTGTGTAACCTTGGCTGGCCTGGAACTTTCTCTGTCAACCAAGCTTTGTTTCCTGTTTTTTGTTTGTTTGTTTGTTTGTTTTTCTTTATTGAGGCAGGGTCACATCTTCTTGCCTCCTACTTGCTGATCTTGAGTTCCTGATTCTCCTGACTGTAGCTCTCAAGTGCTGGTATACACCACACCAGTTGTCTGGTTATGTTAACCAGCTCAAATATTTTTCCCCGTACACTTTCACAGAGAAAATACTTGATCCCACCATAGACCTTAATGATAGTGCAAATGTTTCTGTCTGTTGTTGTTTGAGACAGGTGTCTGTACTCCATAATCCTGGCCGGCCTTAAATCCCATTTATTCTCCAAACTCAACCTGTACTAGGATTACAGGTAAATGCTACCACATCTTCATCTGGCCAAGGTTGTTTGGTTTTCTTTTTCTTTCTTATTTATTTATTTATTTATTTATTTATTTATTTATTTATTGATTGATTGATTTATTTGGGGGTGTGTGTGTGTGTGTGTGTGTGTGTGTGTGTGTGTGTGGTGTGGTTTTGTTATTGTTGTTGTTTTGTTTCCAAAAAAGGGTCTGACTTTGTAGTTTTGGCTGTCCTGGAATTCATTCTGTAGACAAGATTAGCCTCAAACTCACAGAAATTTTTTGCCTCTACCTCCTGAGTGCTGGGATTAAAGGCATGTGTTATTATGCTCAGATTGTTTTCTTTCTTTATTATATCAAGAACTTTCATCTTTTATTTCAAAGAGGCTCTTTATAGCTTCTGTCTGGCATAACCATATTGCCAGCATTACCCTACTGAAGAGCTTTGGGGCCATTATAAAACTTGACTGTAGCCACAACCACACAGGGTAATCCTTCTATAAACAAGAAGGTTATTTTCAGGTGTGGTCCAACACTCCTGTCATCCCAGCACTTGGGAAGCAAAGACATTCAAAGTTAGCCTGGTCTATGTAATGAGCTCCAAGCCATTCGGGGCCACAAACTCAGACTTAGCTCAAAAGTAGCATCTACAATGTGAATACATGGAACAAAGGGTAAAATAGAGTGGTTTGGCTAAAGAAATTGTCACTACTCAGAAGGATGTGCAGTTTAAACCTTATGAATTGGTATTTTTCTGAAAATTTCCACTTAATATTTTCAGGCCAAAACCAACCACAAAAAGCTTAGGAAGTAAAAAGAGAGCTTACTGTGTTGCCTCTGTGAGTTATGAAATTCTTACTTTTTAGAAAAATGTTTTCCTTTTATTTTTTAAATTTTTATTTTATGTGCATTGATGTTTTGCCTGCATGTATGCCTGTGTGAGGGTGTCAGATCTTGGCATTACAGACAGTTGTGAGTTGCCAAGTGGGTGCTGGGAATTGGACTCAGATCCTCTGTAAGAGCAGCCAGTGCTCTCAACTGTTGAGTCATCTCTCCAGTACCTGTCCCCTCCGTATTTATCTATCTATCTATCTATCTATCTATCTATCTATCTATCTATCTATCCATCTATCACAACAGGGTTTCTCTGTGTAGGCCTGGCTGTCCTGGAACTTGCTTTGTAGACCAGGCTGGCCTCGAATTCACAGAGATCCACCTGCCTCTGCCTCCTGAGAGCTGTGTGTGTGTGTGTGTGTGTGTGTGTGTGTGTGTGTGTGTGTAATATATATGAGTGTTCTGTCTGCATGTATGCCTGCACACCAGAAGGGCACCATATCTCACTACAGATGGTTGTGGTCCACCATGTGGTTGCTGGGAATTGAACTCAGATCCTCTTAATCTCTGAGCTATCTACCCAGCCCCCAGGAAGTTTCTTAACAAAGAAAGGAAGTTAGATATGCTGGTGTAAGCCAATACTATCAGCACGCTGGAGGCAGAGGCAGGAGTAGGGTCTCATATTTATAATGTCAACAGTCTGGAGGATGGATGAGTCCTCTGAGGTCAGACTATTGAATACTACGCTAGTCAGGGCTAGGTTGTGAGTACCTAGTCTAAAAATAAAATAAAATAAGGGCTGGAGAGACAGCTTAGCAGTTAAGAGCATTTGTTCTTTCAAAGCTCCTGGGTTAGTTCCCAGCATCTACATGATGGCTCTCAATCATCCATATTTCCCACCAATAACTCTAGTTTCAAGGAATCTAATGCCCTCGTCTGACTTCTGCAAGCACCAGATACACAAGAGATGCAACACATTCACACACAGACAACACTCATAAAATAATCAAAAAATAAAATAAAAACTAAGTGTGACAATATTCAGAAATTCAAAGCCAGCCTTAGCTGCACAGTAAGATCAAGGTCAGCCTGGGTTACATGGGATCCTGTCACTTACTGCATTTATTTATTTACTTATTTCCAATACAGGGTTCCTCTGTAGTTTTGGAGCCTGTACTGGAACTCACTTATAGACCAGGCTGGCCTTGAACTCACAGAGATCTGCCTGCCTCTGCCTCCAGAGTCCTGGGATCAAAGGTGTGTGCCACCAACACTCTGGTCCCAGTTCCATGTTTTAAATAGTTATAGTTTTGTGTTGGGACAATTCATAGCTGTCCTTGGCCACGCCTGCCGTGTGAGTTGACTGCTCCAAGATATGCAGAAGACTTTTGTCAACATTTCCAAAGGGACTTTTCAGAGAAGGGTGGGAGTCAAAACCTGTGCCCGGACAGGCAATTCTAGCCCCGGGTCTATAGGCTCCTGGTTACTCTTGGGCTAGGCTTGGTGCCAGATACAGCCCTTGCTTAGGTTGGGGGAGAGCTCCTAGGAGCCAGGGAGTATGCCTCCACTTTTCTCCTGTCTAATGAGGATGAAGTCAGCACTTACCCAGGGTCTGGAGAGTTTCTGGGATTAAGAACACAGGCTTGGATCTTCCCACCCCACCAAGAATTGAGTTCTGAATATGAACGTGCTGGGAAAGTGCTGTTTGACACCACCCATCATAGCTGAAGTAAGTTTCACTGTCTCACCCTTCTGACCACTACACTGCCCAGGCTCTTTAACAGTCCTTAGCTGGATCAGATGCCCTCAGAGTGTGACTCCTGGGAATTCATGAGAAATGTACATTATTCTGCTGCTCTCCAAACTTGACTGGGGGTGGGACCCAGCAACTGATAGTTATGCCGATTGTCCAGGTGACACTAATGTCTGTCCAAGTTTCAGATCTACTACTTCACTCTGATATAAGCTCTCATAAGGTTACGGTGGGCTGGTTTATAGCCCTCTGTTACCTGACCTCTGGTAGGGGTTTGTTAATGTAGCTCAGAGGCAGAGCCCTTGCCAAGCCCATGCAAGACCCAGGACCAATCCCAGCACCAAATGTACAGAGAAGAGAGAAATGGTAGATACATTTAATAGGTAGATTTTACCCAATGCTTAACCGCAATGGTGATTAAGAACAGCAGCCAGCCACTGACTGAGGAATACCTGTGCGCCAAGCTCTGAGCTCAAAGTTTTGGGATGATGAAAACCCCAGTAGTCATCCTAGATAACAGTATACAATGAAACTGAGGCTCAGAAGGGTCAAGCGCTTTACCCAGGGTCACCCAGGCAGACCTGGAATCTCAGTAGGATGCTCTGAGCGGTTCCCAGAGCCCAGCGGCCGCGCGTGCGCCGTCCCGAGAACGGCGGCTGGGAGTGTGGCGAAAGTGCGGCTGCGGAAGCGCAGCGAGGCCGGGGAGGAGGAAGCGGGTGCCGCTGCCGGGCGGCCGAGCTCCTGGCGCTATGGGTCGCCTGCACTGCACGCAGGACCCGGTGCCCGAAGCCGTGCGCGGCGACATGCAGCAGCTGAACCAGCTGGGCGCGCAGGTGGGCCTCGCCTGGGAGGGGCTCAGGAGTGGGCCGGCTCACAACTGTGGTGGGGACCCCCTGGGGAACAGATTTGTAGGCTCCTGGAGGGGTTGAGGGGATTCAGAGGGCCCCCGGGTTGGACAGATTAGGGAGGGCAGGTCGACTGCAAACCGAGTTGGGGTATCAGTGTGGCCAGGCCTGAGTGGCTCTCTGGGCCTAAGCCGGAAGAGGCTCAGACGGGACCGGTGACCACACCCCTTTCCAGCCCCGGAAAGGCATGGTGCTTGCCTGCCCCTGTTGTAGAGCTCGGAATGCCACCTCCTGTTCAGACTGCGGGTATTAGCCAAGTCAGGGCGTCTGGGGCCACCTGTGTTCCTGCCGGAATAAATGGGTTACGGTGGCCTTTGTCAATACTAGCACTTAGGAGTTCAGATCTAGCTTTCACTAAATATCTCGCTCAAGGACAGTTTGAACTACATAAGACCTGTCCAAAAAGAAAAAAAAAGAAAAAGAAAAAATAAGTAGATAATCCCTCACCCCTCTAAATGTACTATGTGTTGTTTTCCTGACTGGGTCGTAGCTTCCCAGGTGCTGAGGCCCTCAACTCCCCACACACATAGTAGTCCTGCTTGAATAAAAACCAAACTATGCAGAGCAGAATAGTGTGCTCACCGTTAATCCCAGCATTCTGGAGGACAAGGCAAGTTTATCTCTGCAAATTCAAAACCAGTCTCTCCTACATAATGAGTTCCAGGCCAGCTAGAGCTATATAGTGAGACCCTGTTTCAAAATAAATAACAAAAATAAGATCTATTGGTAATTCATGCCTGTCGTGGCACCACTTGAGAGGCAGAAGCAGAAAAAATTCCACTCTGAACCAGGACTTCAGAGCCAAGTGTCTGACTTCAAATGGAGGTCGATAGTTTTTGCTATTACCACTGTTCTCTCGAAGACTTCCATTTGTAGGGGAATGTAGAACAACCTATAGGGTTGGCTTTGATGCTTTGATGATCTGCAGGTCCCAGGGATTGAACTCAGGTCATCAGGCTTGGCAGCAAGTGCCTTTGCCAGCTGAACCATCTTGCAGCCCCAAGATTCATTCATTCATTCTTTCTTTCTTCCTTTCTCTCACCTTGAGACAGGGTCTTTCTGTCCCCTCACTGTCCTCAAACTCAAGATCTTCCTGCCTTAGTTTCCCCAAGTGTTGTGATTACAGTGTGTGGCACCATGCTCAAATATCAACACTTACTTCTGTGTGGTGGTTTCATGTTGTATTTTTCTTTTAATTTTAGACAAGGTCTTTGTATGCCTGACTGGCCTGGAACTAAAAGCAATCCTGTTTCCTCTGCCTTCCAGGGCTAGGATTCTATGTCTGGCCTTGTTTGTTTGAGCCTGATTCTCAGTATATTGCCCAAGCTGGTCTTGGGTTTAGAATCCTCCTTCCTCTGCCTTCTGAGTAGCTGAGATTACTATACCTGTGCCAAGAGGTCCAGCTCTTTAAAAACAAACAAACAAAACTTTTGTGTTTTTGTTTGTTTTTGGAGACAGGGTTTCTCTGTGTTACAGTCCTGGCTGTCCTGGAACTGGATGGCCTCAAATTCACAGAGATCCTCCTGCCTCAGCCTCCTTAGTGCTGGAACTAAAGGCATGTGCCACCTCTGCCTGGCTGCCCAGCTTTAAAATATTAACTTTTTAAAGGAAATATCAGCCACACATCTGTACTGCAATTCCAGATATTCAATAGGCTGAGGCAGAAAGATTTCAAGTTCAAGGCCAGCATAGGCTACAGAATAAACTCAAGGGCAGCTAGGCAACTTAATAAGGGCCTATCTCAAAAAATAAAATATAAAACAAAATCCCTGGAAACAACCCTAATGAGACTCATTGGGTCCCCAAAAGACACGGAAGAATGGGGGGGGATAATGGGAGGGGAGGGAGTAATGGAGTGGGGTGGGGGTGGGGCAAAGGAGAGCAATGGTATATGTGTGCATGAATGTATAAGTGTTTTGTTTTTGTTTTTTAAATTAAACCAGTTAACTATGTAGCCTATACTAACCTCAAATTCATGATCCTCCTGCCTCAGCCTCCAGAGTGCTAGGGTTATGGAAGTCATGGCTGGTTTGTTTGTTTCTTGAGCAAGGTCCTACTCTGTAGACTAGCTGGCCTAGAGCTTGCTAGTGATTCTCCTGCCTCTGTCTCCCCAAGTGCTGGGTGCCACTGCAGGAGTGCCCTAATTTGCCTGGCCAAGTTTCTGTTGTTTGTTCATATAAGCAGTACTTTCCAAAGAGAAAACTCTATGTAAGTATGGATGGAACAGATATGAGCTACTCTTTACAGGGGAATTCATGATTCAAGGACATTGTCCTCTAGGAAGGTTGTCCAATAATCCCCCAGAGCTATAAGTGTACAGCTTGAGTCCCCAGACTTTGCAGATTTGGTTAATGAAGGGGTATTGCCTTTCACTGGCTAACATTTCCCTAACATTTAACATCTCTTCTGATGTTTACTTTCGATAAGAGTTGAGAGTTTGATAGGAAGAGATAGCTAATGAGCAATCCTGAGCAAGGCAGCAAAGACTTGCACAACAAATACTTCCTGTGCATTTTAACAAGAGTTAAGATGCTGTGAAGACAAAAGGCTATATCAAGAAATGCTAAGACAGTCTGTGTTTCTTATCAAGGTTGCAAAACAGGTGTGTGATTCCCCTCCCCAAGGAATGTGCAGTCTCAGCAGAAGAAGCAAAGACAGACCCTGCCTCTAAGGTGGTCGTTTCATGTATTTATTTGAGTTGATTTTTAATTTGTTTGTTTCTTTGTGTATCCCTGGCTCTCTTGGAACTCACTATGTAGACCAGGCTGGCTTGGAGCTCAGAGATTCACCTGCCTCTGCCTCCCAAGTGCTGGGATTAAAGGTGAGTGGCACCAACACCCAGCTATATACCTTTATTTATTTTATTGTTATTTTTGTTTATTTTCAGACAGGGTGTCACTGTGGAGCCCTGGCCAACCTGGAACTTACTGTGTAGATCCAGGCTGGCCCTGGTGAGCAAACTAGTACTGCACAGTGACACCTTCTCTCAAAACAACAAGAAAACTCAGAACCAAACTACCAACAGTAACATCTTAGGTGAAGACATCAAAGAATTTCTCTTTTCATCTGTTTTGCCTGCCTATATTTTCTGGGTTCCTCCCACATACACTTCTTTTAAACATTTGGCCTTTAATCTTGACACTCAGGAGACAGAGGTAAGCAGGTTTCAGAGTTCGAGGCCAGCTTGGTCTACGTATCAAGCCTCAGGCTGTCAGGAATACACAATGAGACACTGTCTCAAAAATAAAATAGAGAGACCCTGCCTCAACAAATTAGAAGGTGAGAAGGTTGTCCTCTGACTGTTCCCCATCCCATCCAAGATAGAAAGAAAAGGGGGGGGGGAGGAGTGAACATGATCAAAACACACTGCATAAAATTCTCAAAGAATTGCCAGGCAGTGATGACGCCATCCTTTAATGCCAGCACTTGGGAGGCAGAAGCAGGTGGATCTCTGTGAATGTGAGGCCAGCCTGGTCTAGAGAGTGAGCTCCAGGGCAGTCAAGGCTACACAGAGAAACCCTGTCTTGAAAAACCAAAAAAAAAAAAAAAAAAAAAAAAAAAATCACTCCAAGAATTAATTAATAAAATAGTAAGTATATATGGATCATCAAGCCTGTCTGATTCCGTTCTCCTCTCTCAAAAGCCTACAGTTGGATGGTGTGGCACCTTAGTTGGAGTGGGGACACTGAATGTGGTGGGTACCCTGGGTGATGGGCATCAGGGAGCAGAGACGGTGCTGATGCTCTGTGTTGTGCTTTTGCAGCAATTCTCAGCCCTGACAGAAGTGCTTTTCCGTTTCCTAACTGAGCCCAAAGAGGTGAGTAGTGTTTTGTGCTAAGGAGGTTTTGTCAACATGGATCTAAAGGCCTGAGAGCTTAGAGAGGAAGATCTGGGTACTGACTGCTCTTACAAAGGACCTGGGTTCAGTTCCCAGAACCCATGTGGCAGCTCACAACCCTCTGTAATGCTTGTTTCATGAATCAACGAAACATACCTACAGGCCAATACTCATATACATAAATAAACATCTTTTTAAAAGGTAAGTAAAGGTATTTGTGCTGTCTTCTTTGCAGGTGGAGCGCTTTCTGTCTCAGCTCTCTGAATTTGCCACCACCAATCAGATCAGTCTTGGCCCCCTCAAAAGCATTATGAAAAGCCTCCTCCTGGTTCCGAATGGTGAGTTGACTCTTAGCAGCTCCACAGAGATGAGATGCTACTGCCACCTGAGCCTTCCTTTAGTTAGGGAGTCATCCAGGCAGCATCCCATAAATACCCAGACATGGCAGGGCATGCAGTCTGAGTGGAGAATGGTGGAGGAGGTAAATGTTACAGCTCTTCATGTGTATTCAGTGGTCTGTGTGGACTCAACCAACTGTCCATGGATCAAAAACATTTTTATAGTCAGGAGAGACAGCATATGCCTTAAACATGGTTTTCTTTTCTTTTCTTTTTTTAAATAATGTATTTAAGTTTATTTTATGTGTATTGGTGTGAAGGTATCAGATCTCCTGGAGATGGAATTATAAGCAGGTGTGAGCTACCATGTGGCTGCTGGGAATTGAACCCAGGTCTCTGGAAAAACAGCCAGTGCTCTTACCACTGAGCCATCTCTCCAGCCCACCTTAAACATTTTTAAAAATCATGCCTGTATGCAACATGGACAGACATGTTTTGTGGTATAACTAGCATTTACATGTATTTACCATATGTTGGGGGAATAAGGAACTGAATGGTAGTTACAATATGCAGTATACATGGACTATATATGCCAGTGTTGTATCGTTTTATCAGAGGGATGTATGGTATTTTAAAAGGCCTGTGAGCCAGTACTGAGAGAATGCCCAGGCGCAGCTCGCTGACAGCAGAGAAACCATGCAGCTCAAAGCTGGGTCTGCATCCTGGGCCCAGTCCTCCATTCCCTAAGTCCATCCAGAAACTAAAGGGTCAGGTTCACCAGTGTTGCTTGAATCTCAATCTCTCTTTCTCTCCCCTTCCCAGACGGGTCTCACTATGTAGTGCTGACAGTCTTGAAACTTGCTGTGTAGAGAGGATGGTCTCCAACTCACAGAAATCCTCCTGCCTCTGCCTCTGCCTCTGCCTCTGGGATCAAATGCATGCCCTATCACAACTCTCTGTTTTCTTCTTGTGGTGTTATGCTGGGACTGGAATCCAGGGCCTCCTCCCCCATACTAAGAGCCATTTCTAAACCCCAGTCCATAATGATGCTTGTTTGCTTGCTTATTTTGAGGCAGTGTCTATGTAGCCTTGTCTGTCCTGTAGTACACTATATAAATTAGAACAGCCTTGAACTCACAGAGATCCATCAGCCTCTGCTTCCTGAGTGCTGGGACTAAAGGTGTGCACCTCCACGTATAGCAGTACAATTGATTTTTTTTTTTTTTTGAGACAGGGTTTCTCTGTGTAGCCTTGGCTGTCCTGGAACTAACTCTGTAGACCAAGCTAGCCTGAAACTCACAGAGATCCTCTTGGACTCTGCCTCCCGAGTACTGGTGTTAAAGTCGTGTACCCCCACTGCCTGACTCAGTCTAAGATATTTTTATGGTAGATTAAAAATAAAAATATAAGGACTACCAGTATGCCTCATGCCTGTAATTCCAACACATCTTGACTGAGACGGAAAGTTCACAAGTTTGAAGCCAGCCTGTGCTACCTAGCATTCATTACTCTCTATCTCAAAACAAAGGCAAAAAAAAAAAAAGACAACAGTCCACATCCTTCTGCCATTAAACTAGTTGTAATGTGGCCTGCAGTAAAGGAGCCCAGTGTGAAATAATTACCCACTGAACCAAAATGGTGGGCTAGAGAGCATGTCAAGGGAAAGCTTTGGAGAAGTGATTACTTGTTTTTCCATTGTTTGTTTTGTTTGTTTTTGAGACAGGCCTCACTATGTAGCCTTGGCTGTTCTAGACCTCACTGTAGAGTAGGCTACTCTCTGACTCAAAGAGATCCACCTGCCTCTGCCTTCTGAGTCCAAATTCTTGTTTTGAGACAGGGTTTTAATCTGCAATGCAGACTGTCATCTAACTCACAAGTCTTCTGCCTCAGTTACCTGAGTACTGGAATTATACCACGTCATCGTATGAGTTTTTAGGGGGGTTGTTTGGTTGGGGGCTTTTGAGATAGGGTGTCACTGTGTAGTCTTTGTCTAGCCTAGAACTTGCTATGTAGACCAGGCTGGTATGGAACTTAGAAACCTGACTGCCACAGTGTCCATAATGCTTCAATTAAAGGCATGTACCATCGTGCCTTACCTTTTATGTCGTTTTTTTTTTTTTTAATTATTTTTTTCTTATTTTACATATTGATCCCAGTTCCCTCTCCCTCCCATCCTTACACCCACCCCCCACCCCTTCCATTCCCCACCCACTCCCCAGGGAGGTGAGGCCTTCCAGAAGGGATCATCAGGATCTGACAAGTCATTTGGGGTAGGGCCTAGGCCCTCCCTTTTGCCTCTAGGCTAAGGGAGTATCCCTCCATGGGGAATGTGCTCCCGAAATCCTTTTGTGCATCAGGGATACACCCTGGTCCCACTGTCAGGGGTCCGATATTTGTAACTGAGAATATCCCACTGGAGCAGCTGTCAGCCCTTCCCTGAGTTATTTCACTTGCCCCTCACTGCTGGATTTGTTTAGAGCAAGTAGCACACAAAGATTTCATTCCGGAATGCCTAGTTATCTACCTGTGAAAGATAAGCACAGGCTGCTGTCCTACCAAAAGGAAATCTTGCAGCCAGTGTTCATGGTCCCTCATTGTCGGCTGCACTGTGTTCGCTCATGGCCATTGTTCTCCCACTCAGCAGGGCCCAGATAGGGCCCTGGCCTGCATTTATTTGGCTTCTGGGGAGTGGGGCCTTCTGCCCTCCTTGCTTGCTCACTATGGAGACCTCGGTCCAAGTTCTTCACCTCTGATAATCACTTTCAGGGATGAAATAGAGCTGAGGGGGCCCTGGAGTTCACTGTTGGAAGGATGCAGAGAAAGATGAGAAAGATGAGCTGATGAGAAAGAGCCCAGTGGCAGAGCACCTGCCCGGAGTGCACAAGGCCCTGGTTTAGTCTCCAGCACAGAGGAACAAAGCAAAGTGGGGGGGGGGGGAGATAACGGACTAAAGCGGAGTGGCAGCTGACCTTCTGTGTTCTCAGCTACATGGACTTGTCCAGGGACTTACTCAAATCGCTGCTTATCCCTAGCAAGCTGTCTGGCCCTTGGGGTAACGCAGTACTGACTTGTGTTTTCTATTAAAAGGTAATATCCCATTCCTGCTCCCCAGCACTGTTTTGTCTGTAGTCAGGTGAAATGAAAGAATGATTCCCACCGTACAGTGTTCACCGATGGTCAGTCTCTCCCTCTCTCTCGTGTGTGTGTGTGTGTGTGTGTGTGTGTGTGTGTGTGTGTGTGTGTGTGTGTGTGTGTACTCACAGGACCTCCCACATTCCTAAGGCATGGGAGTGCTATTTTCCTACAAATGACTGAAGTTGACCTTTGGTCTTAGGACTGCCAACTTTGCCTGCCTTTCCCTGGCACACTGACCTGTCAGGACTGTGTGGACTCTATACTTCTTATATTACTTGTATGATCTGTCTCTCAGTGGAATACAAGCCTCACTAGGGCAGACATTTTTGTCCTTGTGGCTTACGAATGTCTCCCAGTGTGTAGCACGGTGCTGGCACACAGCGGGAATCCTGTCCATGTATACTGACTGCCATCTTGCTCTCCCCTGGGCCTCCAGGGTGGGTGAGTGGTTCCAGCCTAAGATGACTTCCTAGTCACCCACCTACTCACCCTATCAGGTGTTTCCACCAAGTCAGAAGGTAACCATAGAGTGGAGAGCCTGCTCTTTGGTCCCTAGAGCTTAGTCTGCTGTCTGTCCCTACCTGACAGGGCATCGTCTGCTACTGCTCACCAAGGCAGCCCATCAGCATGGCCTAAAGCACAAAGAACTGCTCCTGGCGACCCTCTATAAGCCACTTAAATATTATATTTATTGGCCCTAAACAAAACACAGTAACATTTGTATTTATAATAAAAAAAATACAAGAATGATGCTGATGCCTTTAATCTCATCATATGAGAGGCAGATACAGAAGGATCAGGAGTTTAAAGTCATTCCAATCCACATAGCAGGTTCAAGGCTAGCCTAGGCTACATAAGACTTTCAAAACCACAGCCGTATGTGTGTATGTACAAGAGAGAAAGAAAGGAGAGAGGAAGCTGGGCAGTGGTACATACCTTTAATCCCAGCACTGAGGAGGCAGAGATAGGTGGACCTGTAAATTTGAGGCTAGCTGGTCTAGTAATAAGTTCTAGGCTAACCAGGGCTATGTAGTAAGAACCTGTCATTTGTGATGATGATGAAATATGGCTCACAATCCACAATTCTACCATCTTCACATTTAAAAAAAAAAAAAAGCCTGTCGTCCTAGCACTCAGGTGGTAGGAACAGAAGACCAAGGATATCCTCATCTACACAGCAAGTGCAGCCATCCTGGGCTACCTACAACTGTCTCCAAAAAAGAAAACAAAAAAAACTTTAATTTTTCTTGTTATTGTTTAGTTCATTTGTTTTATGTGTGTATTTCATTCATTTATTTATTTTGAGGACCTTGCAGAGCAAGCCCTCTACCACTGAGCTATACTGTCATATCCACAATACCTTTTGTTTTCTTTTAGTTATGCCTATGCATGTGTGTCTGGCAGGTGGGGAGAGTAATATGCACATGAGGGCAGATGCCTTCACAGGCCAAAGACATTGGATCCAACTGAAGCCAGAGTAACAGGGGCTTATGGATCACCCCACATGGGTTCTGTCAGCTGAACTCGGGTCCTCTGAAAGAGCCCTCTCCAGCCCCCACAAGGCAATTTTTAAGTGGCACTGTCAGGGGTCCTTTCCAAAGGTTTGAGATTCACGGAGGTCTGAATGCAGTAGGGGATGAGCCCTGTACAGATGGGGGAAGGCTGTTCCCAGCAGAGGGAACTGTGAAAGCAATGCCCAGTGATAGAAACCTGCCTTAGATCAACATGGATGGATACAGCAACACTGGTGATGACCACCTCCTATCATCCCAACATTGGGGAAGCTGAGGCAGGAGGACTCTCAGCAGTTAAGAGTGTCCTTGCTACTCTTCCAGAGAACCCAAGTTCATCATCCCAGCACCCACAGCTCCAGGGAAACCACCTGAGCTGCATCTCCTAACCCCACTAAGCTTTTGCTTTGTTTGTTTGAGACAGTTTCTCTGTATAGCCTTGGATGTCCTGGGCCAGGGCTGTCCTATAGTGCAAGCTGGCTGGCCTTGAACTCAGAAATCTGCCTGCTTCTGCCTCCCAAGTGCTGGGATCAAAGGTGTGCACCTCCATGCCTGGTTGCACTCTGGTTTTAACTATGCTTTTGTGCTAGGCTGTCGTGATTCTCCAGGACTGTAGCCTTGCTCATTCTTCCCTCCGCTGGCCTGTCCCAAGTCCAGTCTTTTCTGTTGTTTCTAGCTCAGTCCAGCCTCCCCAAGGGTGACTGAACAGACTGTGTGCCCTGCCTGCCCCATAGTGGTTTCAGGGCTGCATTTTCTCCCCAGCCACTGGAGACCTTCCTGAAGCATATTGCTTTCGTCTTAAATGTCATGGGTATGTTGGGTCCAACAAATACTTCCTACTGACCCGTGCACTCATTTACACTTTATGGTTTCTCCCCTGCCTGCAAGGTGCACTGAAGAAGGGCCTCACTGCAGAGCAGGTGCAGACTGATCTTCTGACTCTAGGTAGGTTGCCTGGGGTTGCCTGGGGATGCCTGGGGAGTGGAAGGCCTCTGAGCTCTTTGTTATGTTAATTATCCTGTTCTCTTACAGGTCTCAGTGAGGAGAAAGCCACTTACTTTTCTGAAAAGGTATAATTCTGTTAATCAAGGTTAAGATCCTGGCTTTTTATTTCCTGAAAAGGAAAGGAAAGAAAGGGAAAGGGGGAGAGTTGCAGAGCAAGACAAAACCATCCCATCCCTCCTCCGTTAGTTTCACAGGAATGACACACCTGCAGCTGTCCACCAGCTCTGCTTAGGGCAGCCTCAGATTTCTCCTTTGGCTTGACCAAATATTAATGCCATTGTTGTCCCAATTGGATTAAATCTTGGAATGAAAAAATTTAAACTGGGTATAGTGGTACATGCCTATAATCCCAGCACTAGGAATGGGGCTCAAGGCGAGCCTCAGCTACATAGCAAATTCACGGTCATCATGATGCCCTGTGGAAAGATGTATCACTGCCATGTCTTGGGTATGTGCATGCATGTACAATCAGCCCTTGGTTCTGTTTTCTTCCCTCTCCGTTGAGCCCTGAGCACTGCTGTGCTTGGAGCAGAGGGATAGGGACTGATGGTCCCCACTCTGATGACATTGGCCTTTGCTTTTCTTCCAGTGGAAGCAGAATGCCCCAGCCCTTGCACACTGGGCCATAGGTCAGACCCTGATGATTAACCAGCTAATTGATATGGAGTGGCGATTTGGAGGTAACTAGATGGATCCATTCCTGGGCTCATGTTTGGCTGTGCTGGGCCTAGACTGTAGGCACTTTTGGAGAGCCTGGGTGGGAAGACCTGATCTTGGCCTTAGATACCATTGGGGGCCAGCCAGCTGACAGCCTTTAGCCACCTCCATCCCTGGTCCCATCTTGCTGGCTCATGTTCACCCCAACATGGCTGCTCTAGATAGCCTGCTATATTGAGCTCTTTAGAAGCCCTCAGTCAGTCAGTTAGTGTTCTTTTCCTTGTGTTACAGTGACATCTGGAAGCAGTGAATTAGAGAAAGTGGGAAGCATATTTTTACAGGTAAGTCTGTGATAAGTGGCAATGGGAAATTTCAACCTGGTTAAAAGTTATTAAAAGCTGGGCATGGTGGCACAGACCTGTAATCCCCACTCTCAGAAGGGTCAAACATCAAAAGTTCAAAGCCAGGGGACTTGAAAGATGGCTCATCAGTTAAGAGTACTGACTACTCATCCAGAGGACCCAGGTTCAATCTGCAGCACCCACATGGCCGCTCACAACAGTCTGTAACTCCAGTTCCAGAGAATCTGGCATCCTCACACAGGCATACATGGAGGCGAAACACCAATGCACATAAAATAAAAATAAATTATTTTCTTTTAAAAAAGAAGAAAGTTCAAGGCCATCTGGGGCTTCATGAGGTCCTGTCTCAATTTTGTTTGTTTGTTTTGTTTTTTTGAGACAGGGTTTCTCTGTGCAACAGTCCTGGCTGTCCTGGAATTTACTTTGTAGACCAGGCTGGCCTTGAACTCACCGAGATCCTCCTGCTTCTGCCTTCCAAGTGCTGGGATTAAAGGCATGTGCCACCACCACCCAACTTATTTATTTTCTTCACCACCCCCCCTTTTTTTTTCTTTTAGTTAAAGTTGGTGATTAAGAAAGGAAAACAAACAGAAAATGTGTATATAGGTGAGTCTGTAACCCCGTATTAAAGCTTTCCACTTTAGTCACCTGGGCTGGTGACGTCTGCCTGACACAGCCCATCTCTCTAAGACAAGGTTATCACTCTAGAGCAGTCATCCACTCCTTCCCTCTCGTGAAGCTTAGTGCCAGGGCTGTTACTAAGCTGTTGCAAGGGAGATTGGAAACCCTGAGTAGAAGACAAAAGAATGGAAACAGATTGGAGGCAAGAAACTCTTGTGGACATCCCTGAACATCCCAAAGAATGTGCACTGTGAAGCTCCGTGCTTCTGCATGGACACCATTTGTATATTGAGTTCTCTAGAGCTGAGGCCCTTGCATGGTCAAGCCTGCGGGTGCCTTATTGTGATGGTTTATATATCGGGAACTGCTTAGCTGCACGTAGCTCAGTGGAGCCTTTGCCTAGCATGCTACAGACTGGGGTTTGAGTCGCAGCACCGCAAAAAGAAAGAGCTGCTGAGATGTACCAGAGAATATAGATGTCAGCCTCAGCCTGGGGAGGTGGGGGGGGAGCACTGTGTACACAAGGCCCTGGCTCTGCTCCCATCATGTCAATACAGCAATTGCAAGTAGATATGGATTTTCCTCGATGATTCTGTGGCATTGGAAACACTCACCTCAAACTGAATTTTCTCTCCCCAGAATTAACCTTGCCTCAGTTCTACAGTTTCCTGCATGAGATGGAGCGAGTCAGAGCAAGCATGGAGAGCCTCAGCTGACCCTGTCCTTAATGGCAGCTCCAGGGACCCCACCACCTGGGGAGTCCAGGTGCAGAGTTTCTGGGGAGGGGGAGAAAAGAAAAGAAAAACAGCGCCCAGTACTTGAGTCCTGTATGATTCCTCCATAAGCTGCTCAGGGGAAACACGGCCTTCAGTCTCCTGGGAACAGCTATTACATCTAGGGTTGTTTTCTTTCTTTGGGGGGACATTGTCACCTCCCATTAAACAGAGTAAACAAATGGTTCCTTCAGCCAGATGGTTGAGTGCTTGTTTGTAGCTGCGGAAGAAGCAGGTGGTATGAATGGCTTGTCTGGAGAGGTCCTATCTATTTTACACTTATTTGGGGGTGGCGGGCATGGCCAGCCAGTGTTTGCTGAGTCATCTGTGTGAAAGTCTGTGTTTAGTCTTCTCTGGAAAGAACTAAGGGAAGACTCTCACAACTTCTGGTTTTATCCGTTTGTGTTTTGTGTTATAAGGTGGTAGGCCTTTTAGGCCATCTTAGATTGTTTTGGTTCCAGATGCCCAACCACCTTTCGGTTAAATGGTAAATTAAAAGGAAAACAGTTTCTAAAGAAAATATCTGAATCTACTAAATGTCTTTCTCCACAGGTTTAGGAGTCATCCAAGCTAATATAGTGGCAAATACCTGTAACCCTGACACTGAGGAGGCAGAGACAAGATCACCAAAAGCTAGTTAGAGGTCAGCCAGGGCAACAGCGTGAGCTTCTGTCTCAGGCGGAGCCAGCCATGGGAGTAGATTGATAGCCTTGTGGTTAAGAGAGTGTTTCCTGCTCTTTGAGAAGACCCAAATTGTTCTGTTCTCAGCATCCAAGGCTGGAGGCTTTGTAACTCTAACATCTCACACCTTCTGACCTCCAAGGGCAGACACGTGTACATACACACACACACACACACACACACACACACACACACACACTGTCTCTCTCCATACCCAGAAATTAATCTTTTTTTTTAAAAGGAGTAGGGGATATAGTATAGCTCAATTAGTAAATCAGTAAAGTATTTGCCTAACATGAATCAAGCCTGGATTTAGTCTCTAACACTTGATAAAACCTGGCATGGTAGTCAGCCTGGACTATATGATCCCTTGTCTTTTAAAAAACAAAAAAAAAAAACAAAAAAAAAAAAACAAAAAAAAAAAAAAAAAAAATAACAGAGCCAGTGAGATGGCTAAGCAGACAAATGCACCTACCCCAATGCCTAACCTGAGTTCAGTCCCTAGGGCCCACATTGTAGAATAAGAAAATGGATTGCCACGGTTGTTGTCCAGCCCATACATTCCTTTACACACTCATGTACCCATAGTAAGTTATTGTTGTTTTGTTTTTTCAAGACAGGGTTTCACTGGGTAGCCCAGGCTGTCCTAGAACTCACTCTATAGATTTTTAAAAATTAAATAAAGCAAGCAGTGTCTGCTTAAGCAAAGGATCTAGGTTTGGTTCCCAGCACCGACATGATGGCTAAAAACCCTCTGTAACTCAAGCTCCAGGGAACTTAATGCCTCTGGGTTCCATGGGTACCTGCACTAGCACACACACATAATTAAAGATAATAAAAGTAAGCTTTTAACCTGTTTTCTATCTTTGGATCGCATCTGATCTCACGATTAGGGCATTCACCAAAAAGAGAATGCCAAGTTGTTGAGATAGGATATAATTAATGCATTTCTGAATGGCTTGGTATTCACTGTGTAGCCCAGGCTGGCCTCAAACTCATGGCAGTCCTCCTACCTTACCCTCCAAATGAATGCTGAGGTTACAGACGTGTACCCCAAGCCAAATCTTTATGAGGGGTCAAACCCAGGGCTTCCTGAATGTTTGGCAAGCACTTTACCAGCACAGTTATGTCCCCAACTTATAAAGGTTTTGTTGTTACTGTTGTTTTCACATTTATTTATGTGTTTGTTTATTCATTTATTTGGGCGGGCAACGTCAGGTCTAGGTGCTTGTGACGTCAGAAGACAACCTTTAGGAGTGGGCTCTCTTCTTCCACCAAGCAGGTCCTGGGGATGAAACTCCCGGTGATCAGGTTGGTAACCAGACCCTCTGCCTGCTGAGCTATTTCCCCCCAGAAGAACAGTGTTGAGTAGATATGAGGGCTCCTTCCGACCTCTTTCCCAAGCTAGCCGTTCTCACCAGAGGGATCTGTTAGTTTGCTCTGTGTTCTGAACTATTTTATGCATTTGAATCAGTGTGCATATCTTTTGGATATCCTCACACAGACAGAAGCAATATGCACACCAACCTCTACTTTGTTTTTTTCCAGTTAACATGGCGATCCCTCCTTATCAAAAGCAAGAGCTGCCTCAGCCTCTGTTTCTAACCAGTTTCCTACCGGTGATGTTCAGTGCTGTGACTTTTCTATCTCCTTTATTGTGTGACACTAGGTCTTTCCCCAGAGCCCATATTAAAAAGCTCAAGTGTGCTTGGGAGATAGAAGCAAGGGGATCACTTGTGAGTCGATGGCCAACCTGGTCTAAACAATGAAACCCTGTCTTTAAAAAGAGGTGAACGGCACCCCAAGGAATGATTGACACCTGAAGTTGGCCTCCAGCCATCACACATACATGCACATGGTGCATGCATGCTTGCACATACATGTAAAATCAAAACTCACTCATTGCATAAGAGAAAGTCTTACCTGTTTTCTGTGAGCCTTCTTCTGGGCGGGCAGGTCTGATAGACCCAAATGCATGATGTCCAGGGTGAAGGCTCCCTGGCAGCCTCCCTGCCCACCTTCGGAACACTCCATCCCTGTCAGCTCCTAGCAGGGGTCCATGCTGAAGAAGCCATAATCAGGAGGCCACCTGCCCTCAGTGCTTCCCTGTGCTGGTTGGTTTGTTTGTGGTGTATGTGTTGTTTTTTGTTTTTTGTTTTTTTTTTTTTTAAACTATGTCTGTTTATACAGTCATGGCTGGCTTGAAATTTACACAGACTAAGCTGTTCTAACACCTATGCTGATCCT
>JANBXA010000391.1:17462500-17480000 GCA_030556225.1 Cricetiscus sungorus
CACACACACACACACACACAAATAACGAAACAAAAAACTTTCTTTAAGCTGGGTATGGTAAAGGATGCTTTTAACCACACCACAGAAGACAGAAGCAGGTAATCTGTGTGAGTCCAGCATGGTCTACTTACTGAGTTCCCCAGTCATGCCAGAGCTACAGAGGGAGACCTGGTCAGTGTTGGGAGGGTCAGGTCTCCATTTGCCTGTAGGCCAGCAAGCATTTCACTTGTTCCCACAGTCTTGACTTGCAGAAGTCTCTCTATTATGCAGTTCTAAACTCTTCATTTCCATTGTTTTGTTTGTTTTATCTTATTTTGGTTGCTTTTTTGTTTTTTTAGAGGGGATCTCACTATGTAACCCTGGCTTGCCTGGAATCTGATCTGTACAACAGGCTGGCCTCCAAAACTTATCAGTTAGCCTCTGCCTCCAGAGTGCTGGGATTAAACCCAACATACAGCTTTTTTGTTGTTGTTGCTGGTGGCGGTGAGGGTAAAGACAGGGACTTATATAGCGTAAACTGGCCTAGAACTTGCTATGTAAATCCATACACACACACACACACACTAGATACAAATTCATACCTTAAAAATACATAAATGAAGAAAAGGGAAAATTTTTTAAAAGACCATCAGTCAAGGATTTCTCTGGCAGTAGCTAAAATTCCCTGGTTGAAAGGAGGACATTTTCCTGCTCTTTTGAACAACTATGCTGGATGACATGGGAAAAATCTTAAATTCCCATGATCTCAATGGCTAATTGAGGTCACTGGGAACACTTCCCAGGCTTGTCTAATAAAGTCAAGCAGAGCTGGGGAAGGAAGAGACAGGAATGAATAGGCCACAATCACACTCAGCTCTCTCTCAGGAAGCCCATCATCACTCCAGGATAGGAAACATTTTGTTCTTTACTAAAGCCTCTTTCCTCTTCTTTTGCTTTTATTTTTTTTATTTTGGAATCCTTGTTTATTTTTATTTTATGTACGTGGGTGTTTTATCTGTTCAAATGTCTGGGCACCACCTGTATGCAGTGTGTCCTGAGGCCAAAAGATGAAGTAAGATTCACCTGGGACTTAGCTACCTTGTGAATGAGGAAATCCCAGAAGATCTGGGAAAGCAGCCACGTTCTTAATTGTCGAGCCATCTTTCAAGGCGTTTTCCTACTCTGGCGATAAGGTTTCCCTGTTGAACAGACCTAGCTGCTAGCTGTTCTGGAACTAACTCTGTAGACCAGGCTGGCCTGGAACTCACAGAGATCCCCCTGCCTCTGCCTCCTGAGTGCTGAGATTAAAGGTGTACGCCACCAATGCCCAGCCTTTTATGCCATTTTTTTGTTTAGCTTGGTCAACTCAGGAGGCCACCCTACCACTTATGAAGTCCCACGCATCATAATTCCAACACTTGAGACCCTGAAAGCAAGAGGACTTCCTCAAGTTTAAGGACATCCTGGGCCTACATAGTGAGCTCTAAGTCAGCCTAGGCTACAGAGTGAGCCTGT
Source organism: Cricetiscus sungorus (assembly GCA_030556225.1). Taxonomy (NCBI): domain Eukaryota; kingdom Metazoa; phylum Chordata; class Mammalia; order Rodentia; family Cricetidae; genus Cricetiscus; species Cricetiscus sungorus. The sequence goes on from JANBXA010000391.1 coordinate 17,463,995, forward strand.
TTTAGAAAAGAACAACAAAAGAACAAGAAAAACAAACACCCTGCCTCAATGGGCAGTGGCATCCAACACCTTTAATCCCAGCACTTGTCAGGCAGAGGCAGGCAGAACTCTCTAAGAGTTCAAGCCCAGCCTGGTCTACAAAGGGAGTTACAGTACAGACAAAACTACACAGAGAAACCCAGTCTCACAAAAACAACAACTAACAACTCTCCTCAGAATGGGATCAAATCAACAACTATGTATCCATTATCCCTTGAGAACTCTCATCCTCTTCATTAATGGCTGACAAAGGATACAAAGAAAACCTAAAGTAGGGCTGGGGAGGAGGCTGGGGAAGAAGAGAGCAGAGGATGGAGGGGACCAGAGCACATGCAGAGTAACTGCTAAATCAAGACAGCTTCACAGCACTGCCTCACCACAAACAATAAATAGTAGGATGCAAAATACCAAAAATTCAAGTCTGTTGGAGCCCAGTGGGACCCCAGAGGTCAAAGCTAAAGGCAGCTGTTTAGATGAGGGCCCCGAGAACAGTGGGAACTAGATCCTCTCTGCACCCCTTAATCAAGATTGAATTCCTGTCAACAGGGCTCACTGAAGGGAGGGGGGGCACATATGTCAACCACATTCCCTTAAACGAATCTAGCTGCCAAGCAAGAGAATTAGCTTCATATTTCAAAATTATCTGAAACTGCCACAGAGCAGGCTCCTGGAAAATTACAAACATTCTCAGTAGAAAAATAGCCTTTAGCTGGGTCTGATGGCACTTTAATCCAGTGCTGGGAAACAGAGGCAGGTGGATCTGAGTTCAAGGCCAGACTGACTTACATAGCAAATTACAGATCAGCAAGGGCTACATAGTGAGTCCCTATCTATACAAAAGAAATAAATGAAAATTAAAATAAATTAAATAAATTAAAATAAACAAATAAAAATTAAATAAATTAAAATAAATATATAGTTTTCTTTTAAATAGGATTTCTTTGTGTGGCTAGTTAGTCCTGGAACTAACTTTAAAAAAACGGTTTTAATGAAAAATAATCCTACAGGAAATCATAGAAAAAAAAAGTCTAGGACTAGAGAGATGGCTCAGCTGTTAAGAGCACTGTCTGCTCTTCCAGAAGGAAGAGGTTTGATTTTCAGTGACTACATGGTGGCTTACAGCCATCTGTAACTCTAGTTCCTGGGGATCTGACACCCTCTCCAGGCCTCTATGGACACCTACCTGGCAAGCACATGGTACACATCCATACACGCAGGCAGAAAATACCCACACAAAATAAAGTAGAAATATCCTTTAAATAAAGAAAGCCTACTCAATATGCTATAAATTAGTATGCCATGTATAAACTAGTTCTTTATAAAATTGCCTGTTGAATATCACTCATCACATAGCCCATCCCTTTCCCAAAACACTGAGAAGATATACATGTGTAATCCTTTCCCTTTAGATACAAGACAATAGAGCCAGGCAGTGGTGGGGCACACCTCTAGTCCCAGCACTCTGTGGCAGATCTCTGCGAGTTTGAGGCCAGCCTGGTCTACCAACTGAGTTCCAGGACAGCTAGGGCTGTGACACAGAAGCCCTACCTCAAAAATAGGTAAACAAATAAGTAAATAATGAATCTTTTTCTGGGGAAGAAATAGGTGAAAGGGGGAAACAAAAACACGCATGAGGAAGACTGTAGAAGAAGCAATAGAACCTGTCTCTACATCCATCTGAAATTAGCCTCATGTTGCCTCTTGCCTCTTCACTCACCCTCAAACCAAAAATAACTGGCCTTGACAGGCTCCATAAATCAAAAGGTGCAGGTTCCGTAGGGGTGGGGAACAGCACTGAGCACATTCTAAGCGGGCATGACATTGCAGGCTAGCAGCTCCTAGCAAAACAGACGGAGGTGAGCGGCCAAGCACCCCACCACCCAATCGTGAGGCAGAGAGGAAAGCTCGAGCTAAACTGTTGGTAATTCAAGAGAGGCAGCAGAAATTGAGGCTTAATCATTACAGCAGGCAGTTAAAATCATCTCATCCAGGCAAAGGTGTTTTCTCACCAACACCCCCACACCTTTACAGGGGCAAGTGATCTTACTGCATTCACATATTCTCATTTTACGCAGAGATAGAAACAGCTAATTTTCTTTCCTTGTATGTAAGGGATTAGAGTCAACAAATGGCAACCCATCTATTATCTAGCTTTGAGTATTAATCAAACTTACCAACTACATCTGAAGAAAGTTTAATGGACTTTTGTTTCCACATTTGCTAAGTTCTATGTTGAAATTCGATCTGTTTACAGAAACAGATCTATGAAGCTTCCAAAATTGGGTCAATTTAAAATCCAAAAACAATCCCTCACCATCCAAACACTCAGAAGTCAACACAGGACTCACTGAACACTTGTTCTAATCCACCCTGAAACACCAAGCAAATACATTTTCATTTCTTTCTCAAACTTACAATTCCAGCCAGGCATGGGGGCATCATGAATGGAATCACAGCACTTGGGTGGCTAACGCCGCAGAACAGCCATCAGTTCAAGGCCAGTGTAAGCTACTTAGTGAATGAGGCCAGCCTAAGCTATCTCAGAATAATATCTCATCTCAAAAGACCAGCAAAGAAAACAGAGATGGCTCAGCGGGTACAGGAGCTTGCTGTGCAAGCCTGACAACCTGAGTTTGATCCCTAGAATCTATGGTAGAAGGAGAGAACCAACTCCTAAAATTGTTCTCTGGCCTCCACACACATAACATGGTACTCAAGCCCTGAGTGCATTCTCATTCTCTCTCTCTCTCCTAAAAATATAAGTTTCATATTTTACTGAGTTGTTTGTTTTGAGACAAGGTCTCTCTCTATGTGGCTCTGGCTGTACTGGAACTCACTATGTAAACCAGGCTAGCCCAGCCTTGAACTCACAGAAATCTGCCTTCCAAGTACTGGGATTACAGGTATGCACCATCACACCTGGCTCATACTGTACTTTCAAATTAGTGTATGTGCCCATATAACAAGACACATTCACTCAGGGCTCCCTCCACTCCTATGCATCCCTTGACCTATCTTTGAGACAGGATCACATGTTGCCCAGTCCAGCCTTAAGATGACTATATTGCTGAGAATGACCTTCAACTCCTAACGCTTCTGCTACCACCTCCCAAGTGCTGGGATTACAGGATGTGCCACTAAGCACAACTTGTTCTTTGTTTTTAATTTTCTTTTCTTTTCTTTGAGACAGGGTTTCTCTGTGTAGCCCTGGCTGTCCTGTAACTCCTCTGTAGAGCAGTCTGGCCTTGAACTCACAGAGATCTGCCTGGCTCTGCTTCAAGTGCTGGGATTAAAGGTGTGCACTGCCACACATGGTTTATCTATGTGTAGCCCAGGCTAGCCTCAAACTCATGATCCTCCTACCTCCACCTCCTTCAGCAAATCCTACTAGAACACACCACCACAACCAGAGCTTTTTTTAAAAAAAAAAAAAAAAAAACAAAAACAAAAACCAAAAAAGGGCCAGGCTGAGGCAGAGTCAGGGGGAATCTCTTGAGTTTGAGGCCAGACTGGTCTATAGAGTGAGCTCCAGGACAACCAGAGCTACACAGGGAAACCCTGTCACAATAAACAAAGCAAAAGAAAAGAAAACTCAATCAAGTAGTTACTCTTCTGGCAGCTGCTATATCAGATGCAGTGTTTCTCTGGAACCATGGGGCAGATTAACACACCCCCTAGCACAGGGTATGCAAATGCATTTTTCCCAGTACCTGTCGATAACCACCAGAAGGAATTTGCTTTCAGTTGGCAATGCCAGCAGTATACCTTTACAGTTTTTTTACTTCTACCTCAAGGATATAGTTAACTCTCCAGCCCTGTATCCTAACTGCCTCTTCCACAAAATATCACATTGCTGCACTACACTGACACCATTCCGTCAATTGGACCAAGTGAGCAAGGGATAGCAACCACTTTGAACTTGTTGGAAACACATACAAATCAGAGGATGGGAAATAAATCCACCCCCCCCAATTTTTTTTTTTTTTTTTTTTTTTTTTTTGAGACAGGATTTCTTTGTATTGTTTTGGAGCCTGTAGACCAGGCTGGCCTTGAACTCACAGAGATCCACCTGCTTTCACCTCCTGAGTGCTGGAATTAAAGGCATTCTCCACTACTGCTTGGCTAATCCAATTCTATCTCAGTGAAATTCTTATGAGTTCAGTGGTGCAAGGCATGCAGAGATACTCCTTCTAAGGTGAAGGATAAGTACCTAGCCCCTCCCACCAAGAAAGAAGCACACTGTTTAGAGGGCCTATTTGGATTCTGGAGGCAGAACATTCCTCACTTGGGTGTTATTCTGGTCCTTATACCAAAATTTGCTAGCTTTAAGTAGGGCCTGGAATAGAAGTTTCTTCAACAGGATCAAGCTATACTGTGCGGCTATTCTAACACTTGGACCATATCATCTAGCAAACCTGTGGTACTTGAAGGATGCTGTTTGGAGCTTTTGGCAGGCACCTATAGCTGAACCATGTGAGACCTTTAGGGATTCTGGAGAAAGGCTTTGAGAGACATCTCTTGGCCTGCTATTGGGCCTTAGTAAAAACTAAAAGTTTGACAATGGGCCATCATGTGACCTGAGCTAGCCATCAAAAGTTGAGTGTTATATACAACTCATCAAATCATCAAGTAGGACATGCACAGCAACACAGCAACAATCTATTATGAATAAAAGCAGTATGTATATGATCCACCGAGCAGGTGCTGCTGCCAGGCATGCACCTGTAGCCTCCTGGGCTGTTCCCTATGATCAGCTGACTGAGGGAGAGAAAACCAGGGCCTGTTTTACTGATGGTTCTGTACATTATTCAGGCAACACCCAGAAATAAATAGACACCTGCAGCATTATAAACCCTTTTTGGAACCATGCAAGACACTAGCGAAAACAAATCTTTACAGTGGGCAGAACTTTGGGCAGTACTCATGGTCACACATCATACCGGGAAGGAAAAAGGGCTACACACGCATTTGTTCTCTGATTCATGGGCTGTAATCAATGGCTGGATGGTCAGGGACTTGAAAAGAGCATGATTATAAAATTGATAAGAGAGATATCTGGGGAAGAATTTTGTGAACAATTTCTCCAAATGGGCAAAGGATATGAAGATACTTGTGTGCCATGTAGATGTTCATCAAAAGGTGACTTCACCAGGCATTGGTGGTACACGCCTTTAATCCCAGCTCTTGGGAGGCAAAGGCAGGAGGATCTCTGTGAGTTCAAGGCCAGCCTGGTCTACAAGAGCTAGTTCCAGGACAGGCTCCAAAGCCACAGAGAAACCCTGCCTCACAAAACCAAGCCAAACCAAACAAACAAAAGGTGACTTCAGCTGTAGATAGGATGACCCATGCTGTGAACAGTCAGCCTCTTTCCCCAGTCGTTCCTGTCACTGCCCAATGGGTCCATGAACAATGTGGCCATGGTTATAGGGATGGAAGTTGTGCATGGGCTTGACATCATGGACTTCCACTCACCACGGCTGACCTGGCTACAACTGCTGCTGAGAGCCAGATATGCAACAGCAGAGACCGACACTGGACCCCAGGAATGGCACCACTCTCTAGAGTGACCAGTGACGGGGCAGAAGATTGACTGTTGGACCACTTCCTCCATTGAAAAGACAGCATTTGTCCTTATTAGAGTAGATACTTATTCTGGTTATGGATTTGCCTTTCCTGCATGTAATGCTTCTACCAAAGCCACCATCTGTGGACTACAGAATGCCTTATCCACTGTCATGGTATCCAACACAGTACTGCTTCTGATTATCTCAATTCTCAGCCAGAAGTGCAACAGTGGGCCCACAGTAATGGAATCCACTGGTCTTTACCATGTTCCCCATCATCTGCTAGCCTGATAGAAGAATGGAATGGCCTCTTGAAGACAGTTACAGCACAATTAGGTAGTAGCAGCATGGAGGGCTTGGGCAGGATTCACCAGAGGGCAGTATATGTTTGAATCAGGGTCCAATGTATGGTAGAGTTTCTCCCATACCCAGGATTCAAGGCTCCAAGAAGCAAGGCATTGAAAAGGGAATAGTTCCACTCACTCTCACCCCTAGGGAAATTTTTGCTTCCTATTCCCTCAACCTTAAGTTCTGCTGGCCTACAACTTTTGATTCCAGAGTGGGTAGCACTCCTACCAGGAGCCACAGCAAATATTCCATTGAACTGGAAGTTCAGATGTCCCCCTGGCCACTTTGGCTAAGAAAGGAATAACAATGTTAGGAGGCGTGATTGATTCAGATTATCAAGGAGAAATTGAATTGTTTTTCCATAGTGGAGATAAGAAAGATTTTTCTGGAGTACAGGAGATCCTTTAGGGCATCTCTTGGTGCTACCATATCCTGTGATTAAAGCCAATGGGAAACTATGACAATCTAATCCAAAAAGGATGAAAAAGGGCAAAGACCCTTCGAAAATGAAGTTATTATGGGTCACTCCTCCAGGAAAAAGACCAAGAGCTTACTGAAGATAGAGGAAATACAGAATGGTTAGTAGAGGAAGGTAGTTATAAACACCAGCTAAGGTTATAAACACCAGCTAAGACTACATGACTAATTGCAAAAATGAGGATAATTGACATGAATGTTTCTGTCATATTTTGTTTTTGTACGGATTGTGTTTTCTTTCTTCAATTTCTTTATCATGCAATGTAGCATCAAAAGATTATCGGTAGTTATCATAATAAAGTTATGAGATTCCAAAAGAATGTCCTTCAAGGGACACTGCCATCCATTCTAATATTCATAATGCATTTGTGGTTGTATGCTGGATAGTTATATCATGTCAGGTCTATTTATAACCTGGTTATTTTCATTTGGAAATTAATCATGACATATATGATTGTGTGTCACATTGACAAGGGATCAACTTATGATAGCTATTGGTTGTTAACTTGACTACATATAGAATTAACTAAAATCCAAGCAGCTGAGTATACCTGTAAGGGATTTTTTTTCTTAATTAAATCATTTGAAATGGGAAGACCCACTTTTAGATGAAATCTCTTGATGTTGGAAAATACACCTTTACTCCAGATCTTTTTGAGGTGGGATTTGCCTTTTAATTCACCTTCTGCTGGCAGCCTATATAAAGGACATGGAAGCAAAATTACTGTCTTTGCCTTCTTGCTCTCACAGGTAAATTCCTTCACTGGCACTAGAGCCCACTTCTTCAGGATTCTGAAGACCAGCTGAGACATCCAGCCTCATGAACTGAACAATTACTGGATTCTTACTTTGGTAGACAGTCATTGTTAAATTAGCTGGACCACAGCCTATAAGCTATTCTCTAATAAATGCCATACATATATCACCATTCTATAATTTCTGTTAGTTTAGAGAACCTCCACTAATACAACACCTTTCTTTGTTTAATTTCATCTTTTTCTTATAAAGGACTTGGGCTGCTGAGCTACATGTCTCTGTCTCAAATACAAATCTATCTACACAATAACTCAGGCTAGGGGAATAGAGATGGCTCACCAGGTTAAGGGCACTAGTCGTTCTTTCTTAGAGGTCCTGAGTTCAATTCCCAGCAACAATGTGGTGGTTCACAACCATATATAGTGGGATCTGATGAATAAAATAAGTAAATTAAAAAACAAAACAAAACAAACAAACAAACAAAAAAAAAAAAAACCAAACACCTCAGGCTAGTCAATCACACCATTATTAATTCTGCTTCCTAAACTATTCCATGGCAAAAACAGTAAGTCTGTGAATTTTCCTGTTCTTCTCCCAAAAGTTTAAAACAAAACAAAACAAAAAAGCTTTTTTAAATAATTTTTTTAAAGGGAAGAATCTAGGTACAAGAGGCAAAGCCAAGAAAAGCTAAAGGAAAATATATATATATATATATAGGAAATGTAAAACTCAGTCCTACTTTTGTTTTATCTCCAACATTAGCATAAACCTGGCTAAAAGAAAGCTTTTATTGAGCTGGGCACTGGTGGCACACACCTTTAATCCCAGCACTTGGGAGGCAGAGGCAGGTGGATCTCTGAGTTGGAGGCCAGTCCTGTCTACATACAGAGTAAGTTCCAGAAGGCCCCAGTACTACACAGAGAAACCCTGTCTTAAAGGTGGGGAAATGCTTTTATTTACATACTAGAAAACTTCAATTTGCCAACCCACTTAGTATATTCCAGTTTTTCACACTTGCTATTTTGCTGTCAACTTAGCAGGGTGTTCCTATCTATCCAATTCAATAGAATGCAACCTGGTGGTTCACATCCTGCCAATCCCTGCTTTTCAAGAGTCAGCTTATATCCCACACACTTCATAAATCTAACCTTTCCTGTATTAAGTCTCATCCATCTCCTTCACCTCTAAAGTTCCAGAATCCTTACAAAACAAAAATAATGTTTTACTTATATAATAGTAACTTACCCAGTTTCTGTCTTAAAAACAAAATTGGTAGAGTTCTTGTTTAACACACACAAAGACCTGGGCATTGAGACCTCAGCACCTAGTGTGGTAGTGCAAACCCAGCACTCTGGCCCTGAAGGAAGGAGGATTGGGAGTTCAAGACCAGCCTATGCTACAAAGCTTCTTTCAGGCCCATGTTGGGCTACAACAAGCTCCTATCTCAACAGTAGTAATCATTATTATCATCTCCCACACACACAAAGGACAGAGTACCCCAGCTACTTCCCCTACCATTAGCAAGGTACTGGGTTCTGACCCTATTACCACACACACACATACACACACACACACACACACACACACACACACACACACACACACACACACACACACACACACACACAAAGAATCAACCATTTGGGCCTCAGGCATACCAAAAAACCCTTGACTATATCATGCATCTGTATACATACAGTATCTAACATCAACTAACCTAAGCACACAATATAATCTCAAAAGTCAATCAGTTGGTTCAGTTGGCTAAAGGCCACAATAATTTTAAACCAAAAATGACAACTTGATCCCACTGAACAGACACTTAAATCAACAGAGGGTATATAGCATGATTTGGGGGATGGTACTTGACAGGTGTCATTTAAAAAAAAAAAAAAAAAAAGAGGCTACACACAAGAATATTCTTACTAGCCAGGCATAGTGGCACAGGCCTTTAATCCCAGCATCAAGGCAGATCTTTGTGAGTTTGAGGCCAGCCTGGACAACATAATGAGTTCCAGGACAGCTAAGGCTATGTGGAGAGACCCTGACTCAAAACAAGAAAAATAATATTTTTACTATAGTAGCAAATACTTCTCTAGTAGTTTGGGTTTTTTTGTTTGTTTGTTTGCTTGCTTTTGTTTTAATATGAGAAAAAGTCAAATAAAGACAAAGGATGTGAAGATACAAGTTAAGGATAAACCAGGAAGGTGGGGGGTGGGGAGGGTGAGGGAAGCAAGCAGAAATATTTGGTGGGAGTCTTTGCTACTGAGAAAATTATATGCGATTACAAATCAAGCAAATAGGAGGTAAGCCCAACTATATTATCTGGGTCTTCCCCTCCAACTTATAAATGTCCCAGGAAAGGAAGATAAAAAGGCAGAAAGACATAATGACTCGATACAAAGGAAATGGGCAGTAAGAATAACATAAAGTAAATTTTATATCACAAACAGAAGACAAAGTGTAATAAACTACCTCAACCGTGTTGGCAGAACCCCAAATTTACTTTCCTATCTCAGACAAAAGCGGTTGGTGGCGATCACATCTCTTCTACCCTACAATGCTGCTTAATGGCAGGCCTCGGATTCCTTCCCTAAAGTAATGCGAAGAGCTCTTAATGCAAAGTGTAGTGTGGAAATTGGAGAGCAGTGCTTAACACGAACAGTCATTACCATCGAGTGCCCGACAGCCTGTGGAGCAGCCTCTGCTCCGGGGTTCCCACGAATACCGACTCCGAGGTTTGACCGCAAAGCACGGTCAGCGAAGCCCACGCGCTGTCTAGGCTGTCAGGACCTGCCCCGAGGATCCCCTACTCTTTCGGAAACCTGGAGGGCTGGCTCCCGGCGCAACGCTGCTCCCCCTCACTTTCCCATCACTTACCCGGCTTAGCCTTGCACCAAGTCTCGGAAGGGAGCGGCACCCCGTCCGCCTCGGGACTCAACTGGTACCGTTGAAAATTTGAACTCAGGAACCCGGTCGAACGCACCAATCCGAGATCCGGGAACAAACAAACTCCGCCCTCTGATTGGCCTCGGAAAATGCTGCAACACCGGAAGTTAGGAGGCGGGCCAAGCTGACAACTAGCCGGAGAATCTAGCACATATGGGCACACATTGAAAAGACTACAAAACCCAGAATCCTTTGCTTCCTATTTGATTTTGTTTGAGGTTGGGATGGGATACGAGGTTGTTTGTTTTGTTTTGCGGTAAAGCCTCTTGAAGCCCAAGTTTGCCTGAATCCTGTGTGACTGAGGATGACTTTAAACTATTTATCCTCCTCCTTCCCCCACTTTCCAAATGCAAAGATTTCAGGTGTGTATATCATCAGTCTAGGCTTCTTCCTACTTCATTGGGAAAATTGGTACTAGACGAAGTGAGACCTTTTAAGTATATAATAGCTGTTAAATATATAACGCATCCTAGACCTCTCGGAATTCACGGAAGAAATTTTTTTACTGGTTTGTTTTTGTTTGTTGGGGGGTCGGGAGTTCGAGACTGTTTCTCTGCATTAACAGCTCTGACTCCTCAGACTCAAAGAGATCCGCCTTCCTCTGCCTCCAGAGTGCTGGGATTAAAGGCGTGCACCACCACACCTGGTCTTTTTACTGTTTTTAAAGGTTATTTTCTCCATGTTTATTTATTGTGTTTCCTACAAGGAACCCAGTGTGTGTTAGCATTAGCCTTTGATCCCAGCCAGCACTCAGAGGACAGAAACAGAGTGAATCTCTGCTTTCTAAGCCAGTCTGGTGTGTACAGTAAGTTCCAAACCAGTCAGGACTCTTTAAGGAGATCTTGTCCCAAAAAATAAACAAAAAGAAAACCACAGCTTCCTACAGGCAGCATACACTTCCTTCCAGCTCTGTAATTATGGGTCTCCATACTCTGTCCAGTCCCAGACCCGCCCTAATGTTAACTGGCTATAAAAAAGTTTCTGTGATTTCTTTTCATTTAAATCCCAACTAAATTATTATTACTCATCCCTATGTTTTAAAGGAAGGCAGAGACTGAAAGAAGGTTGAGGAGTAAACTGGGCAGTGATGGCTCATGCCTTTAGTCCCAGTACTCAGTACTCAGAGGCAGGCTGATTTCTGAGTTCAAAGCCAAACTGGTCTACAGAGTTCCAGGACAGCCAGGGCTACACAGGAAAAAAAAAAAAAAGTGAATAATAGGAGGGAGGCAAATATGAGTTATGTACAATGATGTATAAAGCATTTTATACATGTATAAAAGAAAGGCATAAAGGCATAATGAAACACAGGTTATATACCAACTAAAAATTAGAAGTAAACTTTCTAAGGTCATGTAGATAGTATTTGAGTGTTCTTTGCATGTGTGTACATGTGTACAGAGGCCAAAAGTCAGGTACCTTCTTCAGTGGCTCTCCACCTTATTTTCTGAGGAAGGGTCTCTCTCTCTGAACCTGGAACTTATTGATTGAGCTCACCGGCAAGCCCCAGGGATCTTCCTGTCTCCAACCCCCCAGTACTGAAATTATAGGCGCTCAATTCTGTACACATGGGTGCTAGGGATTGAACCAGCACAAGCAACAAGCATGTTACTGACAGAGTTAATTAGGCAATTAGAAAATATCAAAATGAATTTTTTAAAGATGTATTTATTTGTTATGTACACCATTCTGCCTGCATGTATGCCTGCAGGCTAGAAGAAGGGACCAGGTCTCAACTATGGATGGTTCTGAACCACCATGTGGTTGTTGGGAATTAAACTCAGAACCTACTGGAAGAGCAGTCAGTGCTCTTAACCACTGAGTCATTTCTCCAGCCCTTAAAAGGAATTTTTTAAATACCCTATGTATTTATTTAAGACTATGTCTTGCTCTCCAGCCCATGTGGACTGACACCTAGGATCACAGAATGAGAAAATATCTTTACCAATTATACATTTGATATAGTTAGCACCTAGAAAAACAAAGAATTTTTAAAAGTTGAACATCAAGAAAATAAATAACCCAACTAAAAATGGATACAGAGAATTTTCAAAAGATGAAACACAAATGGCTGAGAAATGCATAAAGAAATGTTTGAAATCCTTAGCCATCAGGGAAATTCCAATTAAAATTACTTTGAGATTTCTTCTTACTGCAGTTAGAATAGCCGAGATAAATAAAAACAAAAGACAACACGTGCTGGTGAGGGTATGAGGAAAAGAAAACACTTATTCATTGCTGGTGGGAGTCAGTGTGGTGGTTCCTCAGGAAACTGAGAATCAATCTACCTCAAGCCCCAGCTAGCTATACCACCTGTGACATACATCCTTCCAAGGAGATACTTGCTCATCCATGTTTATTGCTGCTCTATTCATAATATTCTAATCATGAACTGCAAACAGCCTAGTTGTCCATCAATGATGAATGAATAATGAAAGTATGATACTCTTATACAATGTAATATTATTCAGCTGTTAAGAAAAATGAAATTAGGCCAGGTGTAGTGGTGCCTTTAGTCCCAGTTTTGGAGTCAGAGGCAGAAGGATCTTAGTGGGTTCAAGGCCAGCCTGGTCTACATACTGAGTTAGGACCACCAGAGCTAAGCAGTATCTGCATCCTGCCATCCTACCATCCTGCCAGGTGTGGTCCACAACTACAACTTCAAATGGTATCTGCTCCTGTGGTTGATTAGAGGTTTAATATTCAATCTCCAGTCTGTAGAACTGTTTGGGAAGGATTAAAGGTGTGGCCTTGTTGGAAGAGGTGTGTCACTGGGGTCAATCTTTGGGGTTTCAAAAACTCCTTGCATTTCCAGTGTCCACCCTGCCTCCTGCTTGTGGATGGAGATGTGGGTTCTCAACTTAGCTGACTGCTGCCATGCCTTCCTCCACCGTCGTAGACTCTAACCTTCTGGAACTGTAAGCCCAAGTTTTGTTTTGTTTTTTGAAACAGGGTTTCTCTGTGTAACAGTCCTAGCTGTCCTGGAACTCACTTTGTAGACCAAGCTGTCCTGGAACTCACTGAAATCTGCTTGCCTCTGCCTCCCAAGTGCTGGAATTAAAGGAGTGTGCCACCCCTGCCCAGATGTGTAAGCCCAATTTAACTCTTTTATAAAATGCCATGGTCATGGTCCTTTATCAGCAATAAAATCCCTAACTAATACAATCCCATTAATAGATTTTGGAACACCAAGCATCTTCCCCAGGATCTCTCTACACCAGCATATCACAAGGTGACAAAGGCTTCAGCAGAATCTCCTGGCCCTTCTAAGTAGGATAGAAAGTGGCAATAGGTCCCAAGATGGTAGGCAGATTAAGTTCTTTACTTAGTTTTTAAGATTTATTGTTAACTTGGTATATGGGCTGGATGTACACATATGTATGCAGGTGCCTGCAGGCCCTTGAACTGGAGTTACAGGTGGCTGTGAGTCACCCAATAGAGACACCAGAAACCTAACCTGAGTCCTTTCCTCGAGAGCATGGTCTAAACCACTTTGGTGGTTTGAGTGGGAAAAGCTGCTATGGGTTCATAGATTTGAATACCTGGTCTTTAGGGAGTGGTGCTACTTGACAGGGATTAGGAGGTGTGGCCTTGTTGGAGGAAGAATGTTACAGGAAGGGGGGTGATAAATGCTCAAGCCAGGCCTAATGTCTCTCTTTTCAGCTGCCTACCAATCAGGAGATAGAACTCTCAACTACCTCTCTAGTACCATGTCTGCTTTCCACTGTGCTTCCTGCCATGATGATGACAAACTCAACCTCTGAAACTGTAAGCCAGCCCCAATTAAGTGTTTTCCTTTCGAAGAGTTGCCATGGTCATGGTGTCTCTTCACAGCAACAGGACACTGAATAAGACTGATCCCTTCAGCCCTCAGTGTTTTTTGTTTGTTTTGAGACAGGGTCTGGAACTGTCTGTGTAGACCAGGCTGGCCTCAAACTCACAAGATCTGCCGGCCTCTGCCTGAGAATTAAAGGTGTGAGCCATCATGCCTGGCCCTTCATTAAGTTAATTTTTGTTTGTTTGTTTGGTTGGTTGGTTTTGGAGATAGGGTTTCTGTGTGTAGCTCTGGCTGTCCTGTAACTCACTCTGTATCTATAGATAAGGCTGGCCTCCAACTCAGAGATCTGCCTGTCTCTGCCTTCTGAGTGCTGGCTGGGATTTAAGGCATGTGCCACCACCACCCAGCATCTTTAAATTCTTATTGTAAGCACTTCCCATGATCATTTTCCTATAAATAAGCAAAGTATAGTTGCTACTTTGACTTCCTAACTGGCAGCTGCTGGACTCTTCCTGCTGCTCTGGCTTCCTTGAGTAAAAGGACTGTTGGTCACATGACCAGACCAGCAGTTCTGAGCACTCCACAGATGCCATCAGGAGATGATAGGTCACAACTGCTCATCCTGGTTCCTGAAGGCACAGTTTCTGCCAGGACTGTTTTGCACCAGACATTTTGCTATTGCAAGGCTCAGTGAACTCCTGATGATCCTGTACCCATTTGCACCTAGGCCAGAAGATCACTGTCCCTGGTGGTCTTACAGAGGGCCTTCTGTGACTACACTGAAGAATTGTTGTGATTTGTTTAAATACCCCTTCTCCGGCCACATAAGCAAACTTCCCATGTTCAGTGAATGCACTGGAAGATACCCTCTCATTGCCTCCCCTGTGGGCCCATGAGAGGCATTTCTTGAACAGTCTTTTCTTGTCTACTGTCAATAGTGTGGACTCAGCATCAGACAGCATCACGGCAGCAGTGACAGAGGAAGTGGTGTGACAGGTTAGCAGCAACAACTGGACGGCCCACAGGCCAAACTGTAAAAGTGGCCAGGTCACCAGCTGCTCACCAGCTAAGAAGCAACTGAGTAGTCCAAGAGTCTAGTGTGTGACTCATGCTGTAATCCAAGCACCTGGGAGGTGGAAGTAGGAGGATCAAGGCCAGCCTCTATTGCTTAAGTCCAGTCTGGGGTATTTGAGACCCTGTCTCAAATAAAAACAACATCCACAGGAGCACATAAAGAGGAAGAAGGGTTCTAACAGTAGAGACAGCAGGGGAGGGAAGAGAGCTGAAAATAAAGGGGGGGGAAGGCTGTACAGAGTCAGAGGAAAGACTGCAGGTCCTGGTTGCTGGAAGAGTTCCAGAAAGCACTGAAGTCTTTGGAGCCAAATATCTCAGAGCTTTGACAATGGCCAGTGTTAAGGGCTAAGGAATCTTAGACTTCCTAGACCTACACAGCCATAATGCCCTATGATGCCAAGGATTGAGCCATCTGTATGGTTTGGACCTACCTGGAAGCTGCAATGCCAGCCATAGCAAACAGCTAAAGTATCATATCTTCCTAGGCCAACATGGTGTAACATTTATATGGCTAATGCCATACCCAAAGCCTGAATGAGAACACTATCATGCAAATATACTACACAGTAAACACATACATGTAATGAACAAAAACCAAAGTGTACATTAAAAGAGAAAAGAAGGAGAAGGAAGAGGAGAAGGTAGAAGAGGAGGAGGAGGTAGAAGTGGAGGAGGATAAGAAGAGGAGGAGGAAGGGGAAAGGGAAGAAGGAGAAGGAGAAGAAGGAGGAGAAGGAGGAGGAGAAGGAGGAGAAGGAGAAGGAGAAGGAGAAGGAGAAGGAGAAGGAGAAGGAGAGAAGAAGAAGAAGAAGAAGAAGAAGAAGAAGAAGAAGAAGAAGAAGAAGAAGAAGAAGAAGAAGAAGAAGAAAGAAGCCACCATCTGTGAAGGGTGTAGAGAGATGGCTGCACAGGCAGGTGGATCTTGAGGTCAGCCTGGTCTACAGAGTGAGGTCCAGGACAGGCTACAAAGCTACAGAGAAACCCTGTCTTGAAAAACAAAATAAACAAACATACAAAAGTCATCT